>CAKOAT010057489.1:59107-72960 GCA_932364175.1 Eruca vesicaria subsp. sativa | reverse complement strand
ACGGGCATACTTGCCATATCAAGCTCGACAAAGACTACTTGGCTATTGTCCGATCGCGCTTCACTTCAATGCCAAGTTTACAAACCGACTCGATCTTTTCGATAGCACGAAAGTGTCGCGGTCTAATCCTCTACCAAATACAACCTTGGCTGTGCGTCTGAACACAACCTTAACGCCAAGCCAATACATTCAACGGATAATGCAAACTTGTCAAAAATCGGCTAAGTTCTGTATTCTCGCGATTCACTCTATTCCCGAAGCAAGTTGCCTACAAAATCCGATGTATGAGAAAACGCTCGTACCAGAGCTCCCAAAGCCGTACGAGTCTTGGAAGGTCAACACTTCACAAAGCACCGTAACGAAAAACGCTTTGTTCAGAGAAACAACTTACGCGACCCCTCGGTCCTAACTGCTCTAGCACAAATCATAAAACTACCTAACATCCAAACAAGAATTTAAGTTTTAATTGCGAATATCCGCAAACGAACCAAAGTATTCCTGCGAAGCAGGGTTAAAACAAAACCCTCGCAACACCGCGCAACATCTTCGAGCCCGCAAACATTCCGAACACGAAACACGGCATATAAAATAAAAACCAACTTTTGGCACTGCGAGACGTCGCAGACGCCCGGAGATTAGTTTTTCTACACAAATACCTTCCTCGATAAAGTCATGTTCTTGGAAGACCTAACAGCCCGTTCGCGACTATAAAAAACGCAGAATTTCTTAACATACGTATCCTTCGCGAAGGCCAAAATAACGTAAACATTTATCGCCTAAAAAGTTTGTTGCTGATCACAACAAACTCGCAAAAGTCCTAAACAAACTTAAGTTATCTCGCAGAGATAGCTCTCGAACACCCGACACAAGGGTAATAGCGCTATAAAAGAAATCCAAACTTTTGGTCAGCACTTCCCGGGCAACTTAGAAATTGTTCCCGGTGAGATGCTCGGTTCCAACCAGACGAATCGTATAAGCCGAGAACCTATCACGGATTCTAAATCGGTATGGAATCAGGTTAAAATCGCAACAGGCAAAACGAAAGCCGACTAGTCATCGCATAGCCTCAATCCGAAAGTAAACCTAGGTCTTGCCCTAAACCCAGCACACTGGTCGCTAACTTCTCAAGGCATGAATCGAGATCCTAAAGGCATGTCTCTTCGTCTATATCTAAACGCTCACTCGATTTACTAAACATCCTAAAACGGGCAAACGAACAAGGCGATACACTAAGGGAAAAAGGAATGCGAGACGATAACTCACGGACCTCCCTCAATATCAACTCATAATCTTCCCGCTACATTCATACGAATAAAAACACGCTCTTAAAAGGCAAACTAATTTTTAATAAAGCCGCAAAAGCGGCAGTGACTCAAAGCCGCACACGGCCAGTCCGAAAACTATAACGGCCACGCTCAGCCAGACCATACGGCCTACGAGGCTAGTCTCAAGGCCGGCAAAGGTCAAGATGCCATCGACATCAATATGCTCGATAAACATATAACTAGACCGTAAAGGTCTTGCTGGGAAACAGGTCATATGAACCTTAACTCCGAAATGAACTACGAAAGGCTTGATCCCCTCAAAAGGGTACGTAGGCAGCCTTCACAAGGCGCAGCCCTAATCTTAAACGCTTTCCGCTCCCTGGAGAGTGGAAAGATCACTTTCAACGGACCTTTCCGACCATTAATTCCGCCTAACTTAACTAAACTGGTTAACCACTCGCAAGAACCTTACGCTAAAGGCTCAGGATTCTTACGAGCTGGGGGGCTAACTGTTGGGGTCAAAATCGGTACGACGGAATCAATGGCCGAAACTCCCCGCAGAAATATAAAAGGAATCGTTTTGTAAAACACGAAGAATCGTTTTATAAAACTCGAGGATTGTTTTATAAAACTCGAGGACCGTTTTATAAAACTCGAGAATCGTTTTATAAACCCCGAGGATCATTTTATAAAACTCGAGAATCGTTTTATAAAAGTCGAGGATCGTTTATAAAATTCGAGAATCGTTTTATAAAACTCAAAGAATAGTTTTATAAAACTCGAGAATCGTTTTATAAAACTCGAAGAATTGTTTTATAAAACTCGAAGATCGTTTTATGAAACTCGAAGATCTTTTTATAAAACTCGAGAAGCCGTTTTAAAAAACTCAAAGATCGTTTTATAAAAATCGAGGATCGTTTTATAAACTCGAGAATCGTTTAATAAAACTCGAGGATCATTTTATGAAACTCGAAGATCTTTTTATAAAACTCGAAGATCGTTTTATAAAACTCGAGGATCGTTTTATAAGACTCGAGAAGCCGTTTTATAAAACTCGAGAAGCTGTTTTATAAAACAAGAAGATCGTTTTATAAAACTCGAGAAGCCGTTTTATAAAACTCGAAGATCGTTTTATAAAACTCGAAGATCTTTTTATAAAACTCGAGAAGCCGTTATATAAAATTCGAAGATCGTTTTATAAAACTCGAGAATCGTTTTATAAAACTCGAGAATCGTTTTATAAAACTCGAAGAAACGTTTTATAAAACTCGAAGAATCGTTTTACGAAACCGCAAAAAACCGAAACAGCCGTAAAACGCGAACTAGTCACGACTAGTTCGCCCATGGAGTCCCTCAACTAGTTCGCCCATTGGCGAACTAGTCCCGTCCCGCCTAGATTTCCAATGGGCGAACTAAGAGGTGCTGACTTTGCCCCACTGGTTCTTTTCGCCTAGTTCGCCATATGGCGACCTAGCCAAGCTGAACTAGCTCGCCGTACGTCGAGCCGACCATCCCGAGCCTCGATCTCCCACATCCTTGATTCAAGGCATACGTCCTTCGACACGATCGTATTCCAAATCTCGGTCGAAATGTCTCCCGTTTCGTCTCGATCCGTCCGATCGTTCGAGTTTTACGATAAAAACCGTAAAACTCCGTTTTCCCAAAAAGAACTCGAAGAAATCGTATAAAACGGTAACGGTTAATCAAAACACCGAACGTCGCCTAAACTATACGATCTATCCGAGATTCTTCGTTAAGATTATAAAAAACGCGTTTGTAATAAAAAACGTCGAGAGAATCGTAAAAAAACGGCATCGGATCAGGAAACGGTCTCGTTAAAGTCGTAAAACGGTTTTTATCGTAAGACGGCCCGAAAGGTCCAAAAACACGATAAAAACCCATCTCGCGACGTTAACGAAATCAAATCTGAAGATACGATAACGCTTTGACGGTCTACTCGCAGACGGAAGATAAAAGGCAAGTTTGAAGATAAATAGAAGATTTCCACAGAAGAAAAGAAAGGATTGACAGATATGGAAAGTTCCCGAAATATTCCGTTTAGAGCAAAATGGAAAGACTAAAACCGCCTAAGGAGGAGTATATAAGGAGGAGGCATAGGTCAGAAGCTGAGGGACGAAATCCAGAGCTCTCATCTGAGACTTTTACAACTTTTCTACACTTAGAATTTTCCGCACTTAGAAACTTAGGCTTTTTCTCGACAAGTTCGGTTTCTATGACTGGCGCTCAATTACTAGACGAACTCGCCCACGCAGTTCAATCTCTGGTCCAGCTCTATCAACTGAACTACGTTCGACTTGATCCCCGAAAGGGGTATGTAGGCAGCCTTTCATAAGGTTCAGTCCGAAATCAATCAAACCTTTTTTCCTATCTTTTTCCGTCTTTCGTTATCGAGCTGCGACTCGACTAGATCTGGGGTTTTATGTTTGTAACTCGCTGATGGCCCCTGCGGCCAAAGCCTTTGTAATTCCTGTAATGATCGCAACGCTCTTACGCGAATCGGAAATAAGATCGACTTTCTTTATAAATTCGTTTTATTGTGTTTTTTATATTTTTCCGCATTTATTTGGTTACTTGTCGTTGGCTTTCGCAGAGATCCGGTTCCTCTGGGAAATTAGGGTTTTCCTAAGTTTCCTTATTTAATGGAAATCGACAAGTGTGAATCTCGGTTCCCACAGAAACTCTGATTGAGACGAAATGAAAAGCGTGTCGATAGAGATTTGATGGATTAAAATAGGGAGGACTTGAATGGGTCTTACCCAACTCGCCATGAGGTGAGTTGGATGTTGTGGATCCAACTTTCTTTTATCCAAAAATCTCAACGGAATTTCCGATTAAGATAAAACGGCTGAACTGATATCTTGAAGGGTGGTGTAGGATTTTTTATTTCAAAGATTGGGATGATCGACAATCCAGGTCGGTTTAAAGACGACGCTGGGATTGTGATTTGGTGACTTTTAGGTTGACGACTAGGAATATATCGGTTTTACGAAATCTGCTAGGAACAAGTTGGTTTAAAGACAACGTTTGGGTTTCTAGTTCTTTCTTTCACAAAACAAGCTGAGTATGCGTGGCGATCGTTTCTCGCTTTTTTTACGAGAGTTTAGATCAGCTTGTAATGTCTACGTGAACAGTTAAGGAACAGTAGATCGAGATAGGGAAAATGGTCTAAGACTTAGTTTGCTTGACTATCCACCAAGATACTAAGTTCCCTAATGTTTACAGTTATCTTAGTTTTTCGAGAAGATTCAGGTTAACCTCTATTCCGTTTTTCTTTCTCATTTCTCCTTCCACTTCTTGTATCCCTGAGCCCCTTAAAAATAGTAAAAATAATTATTCTCTCTGGTCGTGTTTAGGCTCGAACCTGTCTTGCTGTTTCGGTTCGTCAATACATATTTTCGATATTGGTGTTTATCCTTCAAAACTTGATTTTATCATCTGAACCTGAATTTTATATTCTCCTGCAGATAAAATACAGACCTGTCATAACATACGTGGGCCCAAGTTGATCCAAAATCGTAAATGGCCGTTTAGTCGCGTTTTAAATCCTTCCAGGCCATTTTTTAACTAAAACTTTTTTACAATTTCTTTGAACGAGTACCATTTATAGGAAGTCAATTTGAATAAAAAGTTTCAAATTAATATTATAGTTGAGGCGACTAAGGTGTTAAGTTAACAATTGCCGTTTTATACATTCTTTGTCGTTTCTAACATAAAATTCCAACTGTAACTCCAATCGAGAAGAAACAAAAGACATTTGGATCGAGATTCAAAGGAGAATGCAAAGACTGAGGTAAGGGCGAGTAGGATGGCCAAGATGGCGAGTAATAGCAAGCCAAAAAGTTTAGGCGAGTCTTATTTGTTTTTGTCGTAAAATCTCAATGGAAACTCTGATTGAGACGAAACGATGTGGGAACCGAAATTCACACTTGTCGAATTCCGTTAAATAAGGAAAGTTAGGAAAACCCTAATTTTCCAGAGGAACCGGATCTCTGCGAAAGCCAACGACAAGTAACTAAATAAATGCGGAAAAATATGAAAAAATAATAAAACGAATTTATAAAGAAAGTCGATCTTATTTCTGATTCGCGTAAGAGCGTTGCGATCATTACAAGGAATTACAAAGGCTTTGGCCGCAGGGGCCATCAGCGAGTTATAAACATAAAACCCTAGATCTAGTCGAGTCGCAGCTTGATAACGAAAAACGGAAAAAGATAGGAAAAAAGGTTTGAATGATTTCGGACTGAACCTTATGAAAGGCTGCCTACGTACCCCTTTCGGGAATCAAGTCGAACGTAGTTCAGTTGATAGAGCTGGACAAGAGATCGAACTGCCCGGGCGACTTCGTCTAGTAATTGAGCGCCAGTCATAGAAACCGAACTTGTCGAGAAAAAGCCTAAGTTTCTAAGTGCGGAAAATTTCAAGTGTAGAAAAGTTGTAAAAGTCTCAGATGAGAGCTCTGGATTTCGTCTCTCAGCTTCTGCCCTATGCCTCCTCCATATATACTCCTCCTTAGGCGGTTTTAGTCTTTCCATTTTGCTCGAAACCGAATATTTCGGGAACTTTCCATATCTGTCAATAAGTGTAGAAAAGTTGTAAAAGTCTCAGATGAGAGCTCTGAAATTCGTCCCCCTCTTCTCCCCCACGCCTCTGGTTTATATACTCCTTGCCTTGACGGTTCAATCTTTCCATTTTGCCGAATTTGAGTATTTCGGGAATCTTCCATTTTTCTCGATCCTTCCTTTTCTTCCACGGAAATCTTCTACTTATCTTCAAACTTGCCTTTATTCTCCTTCTACGAGTAAACCGTCAGGTAAATTGGATGTTGTAGATCCAACTTTCTTGTATCGAAAAATCTCAACGGAAACTCCTATTAAGACAAAACGACTGAACTGATATTTTGAAGGGTTTTGTAGGATTTTTTATTTCAAAGATTGGGATGATCGACAATCCAGATCAGTTTAAAGACTATGCTGGGATTGTGATTTGGTGACTTTTGGGTTGACGACTAGGAATATGTCGGTTTTACGAAATCTGCTATGAACAAGTCGGTTTTAAGACAACGTTTGAGTTTCTAGTTCTTTCTTTCACAAAACAAGCTGAGTAGGCGTGGTAATCGTTTCTCATTTTTGTACGAGAGTTTAGATCAGTTTGTAAAGTCTACATGAACAGTTAAGGAACAGTAGATCGAGATAGGGAAAATGGTCTAAGACTTAGTTTGCTTGACTATCCACCAAGATACTAAGTTCCCTAATGTTTACGGTTATCTTAGTTTTTCTCGAAGATTCAGGTTTACCTCTTTTCCGTTTTGCTTTCTCATATCTGCTTCCACTTCTTGTATCCCTGAGCCCCTTAAAAATAGTAAAAATAATTATTCTCTCTGGTCGTGTTTAGGCTCGAACCTGTCTTGCCGTTTTGGTTCGTCAATTCATATTTTCGATATTGGTGTTTATCCTTTAGAACTTGATTTTATCATCTGAACCTGAGTTTTATATTCTCCTGAAAATAAAATATAGACCTGTCATAACATACTTGGGCACAATTTTGATCAAAAATCATAAATGGGCGTTTAGTCGTGTTTTAAACCACCAATTTTTGACTAAAACATTTTTACAATTTCTTTGACCGAGTACCATTGATGGGACGTCAAGTTAAGTTAACAGTTGCCACTTTATAGTTGAGGCGACTAAGGTGTTAAGTTAACAGTTGCCGTTTTATACAATCTTTGTCGTTTTTAACGTAAAGTTCCAATGGTAACTCCAATCTAGAAGTGAGACGAAACGAAAAGCGTGTCAGTCGAGATTTGAAGGATAAAAATAGGGACTAAAATGGGTCTTACCCAACCCGCCATCAGGTTAGTTGGATGTTGTGGATCCAACTTTCTTGTACACAAAAATTCAACGGAAACTCCGATTAAGACAAAACGGCTGAACTGATATTTTGAAGGCTTGTGTAGGATCTTTTATTTGAAAGATTGGGATGATCGAAAATCCAGGTCGGTTTAAAGACGACGCTTGGATTGTGATTCGGTGATTTTTGGGTTGACGACTAGTAATATGCTGGTTTTACGAAATCTGCTAGGAATAAGTCGGTTTTAAGACAACGCTTAAGTTTCTAGTTCTTCCTTTCACAAAACAAGCTGAGTATGCGTAGCGATCGTTTCTCGATTTTTTTATGTGAGTTTAGATCAGTTTGTAAAGTCTACGTGAACAATTAAGGAACAGTAGATCGAGATAGGGAAAATGGTCTAGGACTTAGTATGCTTGACTATCCACCAAGATACTAAGTTCCCTAATGTTTACGGTTATCTTAGTTTTTCTCGAAGATTCAGGTTTACCTCTATTCCGTTTTTCTTTCTCATTTCTCCTTCCACTTCTTGTATCCCTGAGCCCCTTAAAAATAGTAAAAATAATTATTCTCTCTGGTCGTGTTTAGGCTCGAACCTGTCTTGCCGTTTCGGTTCGTCAATTCATATTTTCGATATTGGTGTTTATCCTTAAAACATGATTTTATCATCTGAACCTGAATTTTATATTCTCCTGCAAATAAAATACAGACCTGTCGTAACATACTTGGGCACAATTTGATACAAAATCGTAAATGGGCATTTAGTCGCATTTTAAATCATTTCAGGCCATTTTTCGACTAAACTTTTTTTACAATTTATTTGAACGAGTACCAATGATGGGACATCAATTTGTATAAGAAGTTTCAAATTAATCTTATAGTTGAGGCGACTAAGGTGTTAGGTTAACTGCTGCCGTTTTATACAATCTTTGTCGTTAACATAAAATTCCAACGGTAACTCCAATCGACAAGAAACAAAAGACATTTGGATCGAGATTCAATGGAGAACGCAAAGACTGAGGTAAGGGCGAGTAGGATGCCCAAGATGGCGAGTAGTAGCTAGCCAAAAATTTTAGGCGAGTCTTATTTGTTTTTGTCGTAAAATCTCAATGGAAACTCTGATTGAGACGAAACGAAAAGCGGGCCGATCGAGATTTGAAGGATAAAAATAGGGATGAGTTAAATTGTTCTTACCCAACTCGCCATCAGGTAAATTGGATGTTGTGGATCCAAGTTTCTTATATCGAAAAATCTCAACGGAAACTCCTATTAAGACAAAACGACTGAACTGATATTTTGAAAGGTTGTGTAGGATTTTTTATTTCAAAGATTGGGATGATCGACAATCAAGGTCAGTTTAAAGACGATGCTGGGATTCTGATTTGATGACTTTTGGGTTGACGACTAGGAATATGTCAGTTTTACGAAATCTGCTAGGAACAAGTCGGTTTTAAGACAACGTTTGAGTTTCTAGTTCTTTCTTTCACAAAACAAGCTGAGTAGGTGTGGCAATCGTTTCTCGTTTTTTTACGAGAGTTTAGATCAGTTTGTAAAGTCTACATGAACAGTTAAGGAACAGTAGATCAAGATAGGGAATATGGTCTAAGACTTAGTTTGGTTGACTGTCCACCAATATACTAAGTTCCTCAAAGTTTACGGATATCTTAGTTTTTCTCGAAGATTCAGGTTTACCTCTTTTCCATTTTGCATTCTCATATCTGCTTCCACTTCTTGTATCCATGAGCCCCTTAAAAATAGTAAATATAATTATTCTCTCTGGTCGTGTTTAGGCTCGAACCTGTCTTGTCGTTTCGGGGCTCGAACCTGTCTTGCCGTTTCGGTTCGTCAATTCATATTTTCGATATTGGTGTTTATCATTTAAAATTTGATATTATCATCTGAACCTGAATTTTATTTTCTCCTGCAAATAAAATATAGACCTGTCATAACATACTTGGGCACAATCTGATCAAAAATCATAAATGGGCGTTTAGTCGCGTTTTAAACCACCAATTTTCGACTCGTGTTTTAAACCACCAATATTCTCCTGCAAATAAAATATAGACCTGTCGTAACATACTTTGGCGTTTACTGTATCCCTGAGTCCCTTAAAATAGTAAAAATATTTATTCTCTCTAGTCGTGTTTAAGCTCGAACCAGTCCAGCGGTTTCTGTTCGTCAGTCCATATTTTTTTTTATTTGTGTTTATCCTTTAAAACTTGATATTATCATCTGAACGTCA
Source organism: Eruca vesicaria subsp. sativa (assembly GCA_932364175.1). Lineage (NCBI taxonomy): Eukaryota > Viridiplantae > Streptophyta > Magnoliopsida > Brassicales > Brassicaceae > Eruca > Eruca vesicaria. Next base: position 63,588 of record CAKOAT010057489.1, on the reverse strand, counting down.
ATTTTATATTCTCCTGCAAATAAAACATAGACCGCCATAACCTCAGTTTAGTCACGTTTTATACCTTCTCGGACCATTTTTCGAGTAAATTATTTTTACAATTTCTTACAAAGAGTACCATTTATACGACTTTAATTTATATAAAAAGTTTCAAAATAATCATATAGTTAAGGCGACTAAGGTGTTAAGTTAACATTTTCCGTTTTATACAATATTTGCGGTTTTAACTTAAAGTTCCAACAGTAACAACAATCGAGACGAAACAAGAGATATTTGAATCGAGATTCAAAAGAGAACGCAAAGACTGAGGGAAAGGAGAGTAGGATGCCCAAGAAGTCGTGTAGGAGCTAGCCAAAAAGTTTAGGGGAGTCTTACTTGTTTTTCTCGTAAAATCTCAATGGAAACTCTGATTGAGACGAAACAAAAAGCGTGTCAATCGAGATTTGAAGGATAAAAATAGGGAGGAGTTAAATGGGTCTTACCCAACTCGCCATCAGGTGAGTTGGATTCTGTGGATCCAACTTTCTTGTATCAAAAAATCTCAACGAAAAATCCAATTAAGACAAAGCGGCTGAACTGATATTTTGAAGGGTTGTGTAGGATTTTTTATTTCAAAGATTGGGATGATCGACAATCCAGGTTGGTTTAAAGACGACGCTGGGATTGTGATTTGGTAACTTTTGGCTAAATGTGGTAACAGAAATTCACCCCTGTCGATTTTACGTAAATAAAGAAACTTAGGGAAAACCCTAATTTCCCAGAGGACCCGGCTATCTGCTGAACCACACACATGCAATCAAGAACACGATAACAAAATAAAAAGATACGAAAAACGAGAGAGAAAGCGAAGATGATTCTTATTCCAAATTCTGCGTTAGAGTTGTAGAACGAGAGTAAGCCTTGGCTACAAGAGCTGACGGCAAGTTCCTTAGTTGTAACAACCTAAGACTGAAAACCCTAGTTGAGACGCAGCTCGATAGCAAAAAAACGGAAAGTTTCCTAATGCTAAATCTGGTGGTGAGAGCTCTGAAAATCGTGTGCCTTCTTCTGTCCTTGGCTTTCTGCTTATATACTCCCTCCTTAGGCGGTTTACTCCTTCCTTTTCGCCCAGTTTCGAATCTATCAGAATTCTTCCATTTATCTCCATCTATCCATTTTTCTTCGGAAATCTTCTATTTATCTTCAAACTTGACATTTATCTTCTTTCTTCAAATAAATAGTCAAACCGTCATTGTATCTTTGGGCTGGACTTCGTCTAAAACCGCAGATAGGTTTTAATCGCGTTTTAGGACTTTCTGAGCCGTTTTGCGTTAAAAACCATTTTACGATTTTAGAAGAGCTCGTATTCTGATACGATGCCGTTTTTATAAGACATCTCAATTTAACCGTATAGTTTGATAATGTACGATGTTTCGTCTAATCGTTGATGTTTTATATGATCTTCCCGAATTCTTACGAGAAAAGAAGACTTTTATGATTTTTATCGTAAAACTCGAATGGTAAGATGGATCGAGATGAAACGAGAGACGTTTTGACCATGGTTCAGAGCACGATCGAATCCAATGATGTATGCCATGCGTTGAGGATGCTGGGGAGTAAGGCTTGGGACGGTCAGCGAGACGTCTGGCGAGCAGAACCGTCTGATTCAGCTCGCCGCATGGCGAGCTGGTCTGGCTGAACTAGCTCACCGTGCGGTGAGCTGAACCAGCTGGTCCGGGACGAGCTTACTTGTTTTTGTACGTAAAATCTCAATGGAAACTCCGATTGAGACGAAACGAAAAGCGGGTCGATCGAGATTTGACCATGAGGTTAGTTGGATGTTGTGGATCCAACTTTCTTGTATCCAAAAATATCAACGGAAACTCTTATTAAGACAAAATGGCTCAACTGATATTTTGAAGGGTAGTGTAGGATTTTTATTTGAAAGATTGGATTGATCGACAATCCAAGTCGGTTTAAAGACGACGCTGGGATTGTGAATTGGTGACTTTTGGGTTGACGACTAGGTATATGTCGGTTTTATGAAATCTCCTAGGAACAAGTCGGTTTTAAGACAACGTCTGAGTTTCGAGTTCTTCCTTTCACAAAACAAGCTGAGTATGCGTGGCGATCGTTACTCGTTTTTTTATGAGAGTTTAGATCAGTTTGTAAAGTCTACATGAACAGTTAAGGAACAGTAGATAGAGATAGGGAAAATGGTCTAAGATTTAGTTTGCTTGACTATCCACCAAGATACTAAGTTCCTTAAAGTTTACGGTTATCTTAGTTTTTCTCAAAGATTCAGGTTTACCTCTTTTCCCTTTTCCTTTCTCATTTCTCCTTCCACTTCTTGTATCCCTGAGCACCTTAAAAATAGTAAAAATATTGATTCTCTCTGGTCGTGTTTAGGCTCGAACCTGTCTTCCCGTTTCGGTTCGTCAATTCATATTTTCGATATTGTTGTTTATCCTTTAAACTTGATTTTATAATCTGAACCTGAATTTTATATTCTTCTGCAAATAAAATATAGACATGTCATAACATAGTTTGGAACAATTTGATCCAAAATCGTAAATTGGTGTTTTGTCGCGTTTTAAACAACCATTTTTTGACTAAAACTTTCTTACAAATTCTTTGAACGAGTACCATTGATGGGACATCAATTTTTATAAAAAGTTTCAAATTAATCTTATAGTTGAGGAGACTAAGGTGTTAAGTTAACAATTGTCGTTTTATTTAATCTTTGTCGTTTTTAATGTAAAATTCAAACGGTAACTCCAATCGAGAAGAAACAAAAGACATTTGGATCGAGATTCAAAGGAGAACACAAAGACTGAGGTAAGAGCGATTAGGATGCCCAAGAAGGAGAGTAGTAGCTAGCCAAAAAGTGTAGGCGAGTCTTACTTGTTTTGTCGTAAAACCTCAATGGAAACTGTTGGGGTCAAAATCGGTACGACGGAATCTATGGCCGAAACTCCCCGCAGAAATATAAAAGGAATCGTTTTGTAAAACCCAAAGAATCATTTTATAAAACTCGAGGATCGTTTTATAAAACTCGAGGACCGTTTTATAAAACTTGAGAATCGTTTTATAAAACCCGGGGATCATTTTATAAAACTTGAGAATCGTTTTATAAAACTCGAGGATCGTTTATAAAATTCGAGAACCGTTTTATAAAACTCAAAGAATCGTTTTATAAAACTCGGGAATCGTTTTATAAAACTCGAAGAATTGTTTCATATAACTCGAAGATCGTTTTATGAAACTCGAAGATCTTTTTATAAAACTCGAGAAGCCGTTTTATAAAACTCAAAGATCGTTTTATAAAACTCGAGGATCGTTTTATAAAACTCGAAATCGTTTTATAAAATTCGAGGATCATTTTATGAAACTCGAAGATCTTTTTATAAAACTTGAAGATCGTTTTATAAAACTCGAGGATCGTTTTATAAGACTCGAGAAGCCGTTTTATAAAACTCGAGAAGCTGTTTTATAAAACAAGAAGATCGTTTTATAAAACTCGAGAAGCCGTTTTATAAAACTCGAAGATCGTTTTATAAAACTCGGAGATCTTTTTATAAAACTCAAGAAGCCGTTTTATAAAACTCGAAGATCGTTTTATAAAACTCGAGAATCGTTTTATAAAACTCGAAGTAACGTTTTATAAAACTCGAAGAATCGTTTTACGAAACCGCAAAAAACCGAAACAGCCGTAAAACGCGAACTAGTCACGACTAGTTCGCCCATGGGCGAACTAAGCCGGCCCGGCTTACTTCGCCGATGGGCGAACTAGGAGACACTCCACTAGTTTGCCCTGGGTGAACTAGGAGTCACTCAACTAGTTCGCCCATCGGCGAACTAAGCCGGCCCGGCTTAGTTTGCCGATGGGCGAACTAGGAGTCCCTCAACTAGTTCGCCCATCGGCGAACTAAGCCGGCCCGGCTTAGTTCGCCGATGGGCGAACTAGTCCATCTCGACTAGTTCGCCCATTGGCGAACTAGTCCCGTCCCGGCTAGATCGCCAATGGGCGAACTAAGAGGTGCTGACTTTGCTCCACTGGTTCTTTTCGCCTAGTTCGCCATATGGCGACCTAGCCAAGCTGAACTAGCTCGCCGTACGTCGAGCCGACCATCCCGAGCCTCGATCTCCCACATCCTTGATTCAAGGCATACGTCCTTCGAGACGATCGTATTCCAAATCTCGGTCGAAATGTCTCCCGTTTCGTCTCGATCCGTCCTATCGTTCGATTTTTACGATAAAAACCGTAAAACTCCGTTTTCCCAAAAAGAACTCGAAGAAATCCTATAAAACGGTAACGGTTAATCAAAACACCGAACGTCGCCTAAACTATACGATCTATCCGAGATTCTTCGTTAAGATTATAAAAAACGCGTTTGTAATAAAAAACGTCGAGAGAATCGTAAAAAAACGGCATCGGATCAGGAAACGGTCTCGTTAAAGTCGTAAAACGGTTTTTATCGTAAAACGGCCCGAAAGGTCCT
>CAKOAT010057489.1:35887-51794 GCA_932364175.1 Eruca vesicaria subsp. sativa | reverse complement strand
TAATCAAAACACCGAACGTCGCCTAAACTATACGATCTATCCGAGATTCTTCGTTAAGATTATAAAAAACGCGTTTGTAATAAAAAACGTCGAGAGAATCGTAAAAAAACGGCATCGGATCAGGAAACGGTCTCGTTAAAGTCGTAAAACGGTTTTTATCGTAAAACGGCCCGAAAGGTCCTAAAACACGATAAAAACCAATCTCGCGACGTTAACGAAATCAAACCTGAAGATACGATAACGCTTTGACGGTCTACTCGCAGACGGAAGATAAAAGGCAAGTTTGAAGATAAATAGAAGATTTCCGCAGAAGAAAAGGAAGGATTGAGAGATATGGAAAGTTCCCGAAATATTCCGTTTCGAGCAAAATGGAATGACTAAAACCGCCTAAGGAGGAGTATATAAGGAGGAGGCATAGGTCAGAAGCTGAGGGACGAAATCCAAAGCTCTCATCTGAGACTTTTACAACTTTTCTACACTTAGAATTTTCCGCACTTAGAAACTTAGGCTTTTTCTCGACAAGTTCGGTTTCTATGACTGGCGCTCAATTACTAGACGAACTCGCCCAGGCAGTTCGATCTCTGGTCCAGCTCTATCAACTGAACTACGTTCGACTTGATCCCCGAAAGGGGTATGTAGGCAGCCTTTCATAAGCTTCAGTCCGAAATCAATCAAACCTTTTTTCCTATCTTTTTCCGTCTTTCATTATCGAGCTGCGACTCGACTAGATCTGGGGTTTTATGTTTGTAACTCGCTGATGGCCCCTGCGGCCAAAGCCTTTGTAATTCCTTGTAATGATCGCAACGCTCATACGCGAATCAGAAATAAGATCGACTTTCTTTATAAATTCGTTTTATTGTGTTTTTTATATTTTTCCGCATTTATTTGGTTACTTGTCGTTGGCTTTCGCAGAGATCCGGTTCCTCTGGGAAATTAGGGTTTTCCTAAGTTTCCTTATTTAATGGAAATCGACAAGTGTGAATCTCAGTTCCCACAGAAACTCTGATTGAGACGAAATGAAAACCGTGTCGATAGAGATTTGATGGATTAAAATAGGGAGGACTTGAATGGGTCTTACCCAACTCGCCATGAGGTGAGTTGGATGTTGTGGATCCAACTTTCTTTTATCCAAAAATATCAACGGAATTTCCGATTAAGATAAAACGGCTGAACTGATATCTTGAAGGGTTGTGTAGGATTTTTTATTTCAAAGATTGGGATGATCGACAATCCAGGTCGGTTTAAAGACGACGCTGGGATTGTGATTTGGTGACTTTTAGGTTGACGACTAGGAATATATCGGTTTTACGAAATCTGCTAGGAACAAGTTGGTTTAAAGACAACGTTTGGGTTTCTAGTTCTTTCTTTCACAAAATAAGCTGAGTATGCGTGGCGATCGTTTCTCGCTTTTTTTACGAGAGTTTAGATCAGTTTGTAATGTCTACGTGAACAGTTAAGGAACAGTAGATCGAGATAGGGAAAATGGTCTAAGACTTAGTTTGCTTGACTATCCACCAAGATACTAAGTTCCCTAATGTTTACGGTTATCTTAGTTTTTCTCGAAGATTCAGGTTTATCTCTATTCCGTTTTTCTTTCTCATTTCTCCTTCCACTTCTTGTATCCCTGAGCCCCTTAAAATTAAAAATAATTATTCTCTCTGGTCGTGTTTAGGCTCGAACCTGTCTTGCCGTTTCGGTTCGTCAATTCATATTTTCGATATTGGTGTTTATCCTTTAAAACTTGATTTTATCATCTGAACCTGAATTTTATATTCTCCTGCAGATAAAATACAGACCTGTCATAACATACGTGGGCCCAAGTTGATCCAAAATCGTAAATGGGCGTTTAGTCGCGTTTTAAATCCTTCCAGGCCATTTTTTAACTAAAACTTTTTTACAATTTTTTTGAACGAGTACCATTTATAGGAAAGCAATTTGAATAAAAAGTTTCAAATTAATATTATAGTTGAGGCGACTAATGTGTTAAGTTAACAATTGCGTTTTATACATTCTTTGTCATTTCAAACATAAAATTCCAACGGTAACTCCAATCGAGAAGAAACAAAAGAAATTTGGATCGAGATTCAAAGGAGAATGCAAAGACTGAGGTAAGGGCGAGTAGGATGGCCAAGATGGCGAGTAATAGCAAGCCAAAAAGTTTAGGCGATTCTTATTTGTTTTTGTCGTAAAATCTCAATGGAAACTCTGATTGAGACGAAACGATGTGGGAACCGAAATTCACACTTGTCGAATTCCGTTAAATAAGGAAACTTAGGAAAACCCTAATTTTCCAGAGGAACCGGATCTCTGCGAAAGCCAACGACAAGTAACCAAATAAATGCGGAAAAATATGAAAAAATAATAAAACGAATTTATAAAGAAAGTCGATCTTATTTCCGAAGTCATAAACCCTAGGATACTCGTGACTTGTTCGCTTTATTTCCGATGGGCGAACTAGTCGTGACTTGTTCGATTTTTTGATTTTTTGCGGTTTCGTAAAACGATTCTTCGAGTTTTATAAAACGATTTTTCGCGTTTTATAAAATGATTCTCGAGATTTATAAAACGGTTCTCGAGTTTTATAAAACGATTCTTCGAGTTTTATAAAACGATTCTCGAGTTTTATAAAACGATTCTCGAGTTTTATAAAACGATTCTAGAGTTTTATAAAACAATGTTTATAAAACGATTCTCGAGTTTTATAAAACGATTCTCGAGTTTTATAAAACTATGTTTCCGCAGATTTTTCGAGAAACCTTTCCGCTTAGTTTTTGATTCTTCGGTGATAGTTTTTTTCGTAGTCACTCGTGGAGTTTTACCAAAAGTTATTTCACCGAGATCTAGTCGCAAAATGTTTTAGCGGGTTTCTCGGACGGAATGAATCACATGACCAGCAATAGGATCAGTTGGCGAGAAGGAAGGACATGTTCTCGATTGCTGCTTTGTGTTCTCGATTTTTCTTTTTGCCCCAAATGTTCTCGATATTATTCCGTGACTCACTTGGTTCGACGGAGAATAAGATCAGTGCGTTGACACCTAAAGACTTCTCATATAATTTTTTGACTCTTATACTTGTTTTATCAAGTTCGAGAAGATCTTTATGACTTCGGCAAATAGTCGAGTTTCGCTCTGAAGTTTCGCAGAGATTTTCTAACCGCATGATCGCGACGAGAGATGCTGTATATTCCTCGAGATTATTTCCCAGACAGTTTGGATCAGTCTTTAGAACTTAGACGTTTTTAGATTGTCGTTTGCTTTTGGGATGATTTCGACGAGGCGTTGCATCGTCCGAATATTTTTCCGCTTATTTTAGAAAGCGTTTTCTTGATGCGAGGAAAAATGTTCGGAGAAAGAAGAAAGGCGAGTTTCGTTTGAAGGATTGGGATGATCGACAATCCGGGTCGATTAAAGATCATGGTGGATCGGAGATGACTTGGAGTATGTCTGATCTACGAAAACTTCTAGGAGCGAGTCGGTTTTAAGACGACGTCAGCGTCTCTAGCTCCTTCTTTCTTTTAGGAAATGAGTACGTTTGAATGCGTGGCGATCGTTTCTCGGTTGTACGAGAGATTGGATCGGTTTGCGAGTTATGCCTGAATGGTTAGAGAACAANCTAGGAGCGAGTCGGTTTTAAGACGACGTCAGCGTCTCTAGCTCCTTCTTTCTTTTAGGAAATGAGTACGTTTGAATGCGTGGCGATCGTTTCTCGGTTGTACGAGAGATTGGATCGGTTTGCGAGTTATGCCTGAATGGTTAGAGAACAACAAATCGAGATAGACAAAAATTGCTTACGACTTAGCACGCTAGACTATTTTCTAAATTCTAAGTTCTCTAGGTTTCTTGGCAGTTTACAAGACGTTTCTTACCTATGAAAAATTAGAAGTCTAATAAAATTTTCGAATCGGACATACCTTAGCTTCATCGATGATTTGGGGTCGTCTCTTCTTCGTTCTTCATCTTTTGACCTACCGGTTTTCGACGAATTACCAGCGAGAGTATCGGAGCGGGGAGAAGACTTAACCATCGGAGCTCGTGTTCTTGTTTCTTCGTACTGCTGGTTTTATTTGGCCGACTAGGTGCGCATCGTATATCGAAAAAATCAATCACGTGTTTATGATTGGATGTTTTCGACTTAGCATGGCAGAGTTTCGTAAAATCGGATTAGGTTTCGAGAGTTCAGATTTCTCGTATAGTTTAGGCAACTTTGGTGTTAAGCCAACCGTTGTCGTTTTAGACGATTGATTCGAACTTATACGAAGAAACAAGTCTTCGCAGTTTTATCGTAAAATCCCGATGGAAATTCCGATTGAGTAGAAACGAGAATCAGCACGACCAAGACTCGAGAGAGAAACTCGAGGATTGGTTCAGCTCGACGTAGGGTAAGTCGGGTGAACCTTTTCAGCTCGCCGTGTGGCGACCTGGACGGTAAGAACCCTTGGGGCGAAGTCAGCGTCTCTTAGGCGAGCTAGGTGCTTGGTTTAGCTCTACGTTTGGCGAGCTAAGACGCTTGGTTTAGCTTTACGTTCGGCGAGCCTAGACTCCTGGTTTGGGTGATCTCGATCCGTCGAGTTGACTCGTTTTCGTCGTAGAATCTCAGCGGAAAGTCCGATTGAGACGAAACGAAAAGCAGCGCGATTATTGTTTAGAGTACAATCGGGCTCACCGTAGCTAAGAGTTGGATTGTGCGGACCCTCGGGAAAAAGTCAATGCCTCTAGGACGAGGTGGAAAGCCGGTCAGCTCGCCAAGATGGCAAGCTAGGTTGCTTGGCCAACTCACCGTCTTTTCGGCTGGATAGTATTGCCCGATTCTGTGAGTAGCCTAAAGTTCTTCCGCGAATGATAGCCTATGGTTTTTTCGCTAGTTACCTAATGATTTTTTTTGCGAACAGCCGCGAGTATCCTAGGGTTTATTTCGCGAGTAACTTACGGTTTGTTCCGCGAAAAACCTAGGGTGCTTTCCGTGAGTAACCTAGGGTTTTTCCGCGAACAACCTAGGGTTTTGTCGCGAATAACTTAGGGTTTTTCCGCGAACAAACTAGGGTTCTGCAGTGAATAACCTAGAATTTTTCCACGAACAAACTAGGGTTTTGCCGTGAATAACCTAGAGTTTTTCCGCAAGTAACCTAGGGTTTATTTCGCGAGTAACCTACGGTTTGTTCCGCGGTTTCTGGGAAGGCAAGTTTTATTTTTCCGAAAAGTTCTCGGAAAACGTCTTTTGCTCAACCCGTCAGATATGTCAAACTCGGAAATAAGAAAAAACACTATGGGGTTTGATAGATTTTATCGTTGCCCTTAGCGATCTGAGATAGAAATCGTGAGCTCGTTTTGTTGCTCTTCCCGTGGCGAAGAGTCGCGATTAGGTTTTCGATTTTGTTGAGTACTCCAGCATTTGCGCAAGTGTTGGCTGTAAGAGCAGTCGCTGCTGGAGTTGTTTTACCAGCCTCTTTTCGCGAGTTGCGACTTTGTCTTTCATACATCCAGACATCGTTTTGATCAAGCGTTTTGCGGCTATGAGTAAGAGTAATCCGACCCCCCCCTCCTTCTAGCGCCAAACTGTGGGAACCGAAATTCACACTAGTCAATTTCCGTTAAATAAGGAAACTTAGGAAAACCCTAATTTTCCAGAGGAACCGGATCTCTGCGAAAGCCAACGACAAGTAACCAAATAAATGCGGAAAAATATGAAAAACATAATAAAAAGAATTTATAAAGAAATTCGATCTTATTTCCGATTCGCGTAAGAGCGTTGCGATCATTACAAGGAATTACAAAGGCTTTGGCCGCAGGGGCCATCAGCGAGTTATAAACATAAAACCCTAGATCTAGTCGAGTCGCAGCTTGATAACGAAAAAACGGAAAAAGATAGGAAAAAAGGTTTGAATGATTTCGGACTGAACCTTATGAAAGGCTGCCTACGTACCCCTTTCGAGGATCAAGTCGAACGTAGTTCAGTTGATAGAGCTGGACAAGAGATTGAACTGCCCGGGCGAGTTCGTCTAGTAATTGAGCGCCAGTCATAGAAACCGAACTTGTCGAGAAAAAGCCTAAGTTTCTAAGTGCGGAAAATTCTAAGTGTAGAAAAGTTGTAAAAGTCTCAGATGAGAGCTCTGAAATTCTTCCCCCTCTTCTCCCCCATGCCTCTGGTTTATATACTCCTTGCCTTGACGGTTCAATCTTTCCATTTTCCGGATTTGAGTATTTCGGGAATCTTCCATTTTCCTCGATCCTTCCTTTTCTTCCGCGGATATCTTCTACTTATCTTCAAACTTGCCTTTATTCTCCTTCTGCGAGTAAACCGTCAAAAATTTATCAAATCTGCGGGTTAGATTCCATTGAAATGGCGGGATGGGTTTTTATCGCGTTTTAGGTCCTTCCGGGCCGTTTTGCGATAAAAACCGTTTTCCGACTTTTTACGGGATCGTTTCCTGATCTGACGTCGTTTTTAATAAATTACTCGAGTTAATCGCGAAGTTTAACGATTTACTAGAATTATTATTAAAAACACGTTTTTTACGACTTACTCGGCGTTTTTTTATTAAAAAGCGCGTTTTTTACGAATTACTCGGCCTTTTTATTAAAAAGCGCGTTTTTATGATTTTAACGAGAAATCTCGAATAAATCGTATCGTTTAGGCAATGTTCGGTGTTTCGTTTAACCGTTGCCGTTTTATACGACTTTCTCGAGTTCTTTACGAGAAAGCGAAGTTTTACGATTGTTATCGTAAAACTCGAACGGTAAGTCGGATCGAGATAGAACAAGAGACGTTTTAGCCGTAGTTTAGAATGCGATCGTGTCGAAAGAAGTAAGTTTTAAATCGGGGATGCGGGAAATCGAGGCGCGGGATGTCCGAGGAATTTTTAGTTCGCCCATTGGCGAACTAAGCCGGGACCGGCTTAGTTCGCCGATGGGCGAACTAGTGGAGTGTCCTTAGTTCGCCCATCAGCAAACTAGTCGTGACTAGTTCGCGTTTACGGCTTTTTCGGTTTTTTGCGGTTTCGTAAAATGATTCTTCGAGTTTTATAAAACGATTTTTCGAGTTTTATAAAATGATTCTCGATTTTTATAAAACGATTCTCGAGTTTTATAAAACGATTCTTCGAGTTTTATAAAACGATTCTCGAGTTTTATAAAACGATTCTAGAGTTTTATAAAACGATTCTCGAGTTTTATAAAACGATTCTCGAGTTTTATAAAACAATTCTCGAGTTTTATAAAACGATTCTCGAGTTTTATAAAACGATTCTCGAGTTTTATAAAACGATTCTTCGAGTTTTATAAAACGATTTTTCGAGTTTTATAAAATGATTCTCGAGTTTTATAAAACGATTCTTCGAGTTTTGTAAAACGATTCTCGAGTTTTATAAAACGATTTTTCGAGTTTTATAAAATAATTCTCGAGTTTTATAAAACGATTCTTCGAGTTTTATAAAACGATTCTCGAGTTTTATAAAATGATTCTTGAGTTTTATAAAACGATTTTCGAGTTTTATAAAACGATTCTCGAGTTTTATAAAACAATTTTCGAGTTTAATAAAACGATTTTCGAGTTTTATAAAATAATTCTCGAGTTTTATAAAATAATTCTCGAGTTTTATAAAACGATTCTTCGAGTTTTATANAAAACGATTCTCGAGTTTTATAAAATGATTCTTGAGTTTTATAAAACGATTTTCGAGTTTTATAAAACGATTCTCGAGTTTTATAAAACAATTTTCGAGTTTAATAAAACGATTTTCGAGTTTTATAAAATAATTCTCGAGTTTTATAAAATAATTCTCGAGTTTTATAAAACGATTCTTCGAGTTTTATAAAACGATTCTCGAGTTTTATAAAACGATTCTCGGGTTTTATAAAACGATTCTCGAGTTTTATAAAACGATTCTCGAGTTTTATAAAATGATTCTCTAGTTTTATAAAACGATTCTTCGAGTTTTATAAAACGATTCTCGAGTTTTATAAAACGATTCTCGAGTTTTATAAAACGATTCTCGAGTTTTATAAAACGTATTTTTATTTTTACTTTTGCGGAGACTTTTAGCCATTGATTCCGTCGTGACCGATTTTGACACCAACAAACGAAAAGCGGGTCGATCGAGATTTGAAGGATAAAAATAGGGAGAAGTTAAATTGTTCTTACCCAACTCGCCATCAGGTAAATTGGATGTTGTAGATCCAACTTTCTTGTATCGAAAAATCTCAACGGAAACTCCTATTAAGACAAAACGACTGAACTGATATTTTGAAGGGTTTTGTAGGATTTTTTATTTCAAAGATTGGGATGATCGACAATCCAGATCAGTTTAAAGACTATGCTGGGATTGTGATTTGGTGACTTTTGGGTTGACGACTAGGAATATGTCAGTTTTACGAAATCTGCTATGAAGAAGTCGGTTTTAAGACAACGTTTGAGTTTCTAGTTCTTTCTTTCACAAAACAAGCTGAGTAGGCGTGGTAATCGTTTCTCGTTTTTGTACGAGAGTTTAGATCAGTTTGTAAAGTCTACATGAACAGTTAAGGAACAGTAGATCGAGATAGGGAAAATGGTCTAAGACTTAGTTTGCTTGACTATCCACCAAGATACTAAGTTCCCTAATGTTTACGGTTATCTTAGTTTTTCTCGAAGATTCAGGTTTACCTCTTTTCCGTTTTGCTTTCTCATATCTGCTTCCACTTCTTGTTTCCCTGAGCCCCTTAAAAATAGTAAAAATAATTATTCTCTCTGGTCGTGTTTAGGCTCGAACCTGTCTTGCCGTTTTGGTTCGTCAATTCATATTTTCGATATTGGTGTTTATCCTTTAGAACTTGATTTTATCATCTGAACCTGAGTTTTATATTCTCCTGAAAATAAAATATAGACCTGTCATAACATACTTGGGCACAATTTTGATCAAAAATCATAAATGGGCGTTTAGTCGTGTTTTAAACCACCAATTTTTGACTAAAACATTTTTACAATTTCTTTGACCGAGTACCATTGATGGGACGTCAAGTTAAGTTAACAGTTGTCACTTTATAGTTGAGGCGACTAAGGTGTTAAGTTAACAGTTGCCGTTTTATACAATCTTTGTCGTTTTTAACGTAAAATTCCAACGAAAAGCGTGTCAGTCGAGATTTGAAGGATAAAAATAGGGACTAAAATGGGTCTTACCCAACCCGCCATCAGGTTAGTTGGATGTTGTGGATCCAACTTTCTTGTACACAAAAATTCAACGGAAACTCCGATTAAGACAAAATGGCTGAACTGATATTTTGAAGGGTTGTGTAGGATCTTTTATTTGAAAGATTGGGATGATCGACAATCCAGGTCGGTTTAAAGACGACGCTTGGATTGTGATTCGGTGATTTTTGGGTTGACGACTAGTAATATGCTGGTTTTACGAAATCTGCTAGGAATAAGTCGGTTTTAAGACAACGCTTAAGTTTCTAGTTCTTCCTTTCACAAAACAAGCTGAGTATGCGTGGCGATCGTTTCTCGATTTTTTTATGTGAGTTTAGATCAGTTTGTAAAGTCTACGTGAACAATTAAGGAACAGTAGATCGAGATAGGGAAAATGGTCTAGGACTTAGTTTGCTTGACTATCCACCAAGATACTAAGTTCCCTAATGTTTCCGGTTATCTTAGTTTTTCTCGAAGATTCAGGTTTACCTCTATTCCGTTTTTCTTTCTCATTTCTCCTTCCACTTCTTGTATCCCTGAGCCCCTTAAAAATAGTAAAAATAATTATTCTCTCTGGTCGTGTTTAGGCTCGAACCCGTCTTGCCGTTTCGGTTCGTCAATTCATATTTTCGATATTGGTGTTTATCCTTAAAACATGATTTTATCATCTGAACCTGAATTTTATATTCTCATGCAAATAAAATACAGACCTGTCGTAACATACTTGGGCACAATTTGATACAAAATCGTAAATGGGCATTTAGTCGCATTTTAAATCATTTCAGGCCATTTTTTGACTAAATTTTTTTTACAATTTATTTGAACGAGTACCATTGATGGGACATCAATTTGTATAAGAAGTTTCAAATTAATCTTATAGTTGAGGCGAGTAAGGTGTTAGGTTAACTGCTGCCGTTTTATACAATCTTTGTCGTTAACATAAAATTCCAACGGTAACTCCAATCGACAAGAAACAAAAGACATTTGGATCGAGATTCAATGGAGAACGCAAAGACTGAGGTAAGGGCGAGTAGGATGCCCAAGATGGCGAGTAGTAGCTAGCCAAAAATTTTAGGCGAGTCTTATTTGTTTTTGTCGTAAAATCTCAATGGAAACTCTGATTGAGACGAAACGAAAAGCGGGTCGATCGAGATTTGAAGGATAAAAATAGGGAGGAGTTAAATTGTTCTTACCCAACTCGCCATCAGGTAAATTGGATGTTGTGGATCAAAGTTTCTTGTATCGAAAAATCTCAACGGAAACTCCTATTAAGAAAAAACGACTGAACTGATATTTTGAAGGGTTGTGTAGGATTTTTTATTTCAAAGATTGGGATGATCGACAATCAATGTCAGTTTAAAGACGATGCTGGGATTGTGATTTGATGACTTTTGGGTTGACGACTAGGAATATGTCAGTTTTACGAAATCTGCTAGGAACAAGTCGGTTTTAAGACAACGTTTGAGTTTCTAGTTCTTTCTTTCACAAAACAAGCTGAGTAGGCGTGGCAATCGTTTCTCGTTTTTTTACGAGAGTTTAGATCAGTTTGTAAAGTCTACATGAACAGTTAAGGAACAGTAGATCAAGATAGGGAATATGGTCTAAGACTTAGTTTGGTTGACTATCCACCAATATACTAAGTTCCTCAAAGTTTACGGATATCTTAGTTTTTCTAGAAGATTCAGGTTTACCTCTTTTCCGTTTTGCATTCTCATATCTGCTTCCACTTCTTGTATCCATGATCCCCTTAAAAATAGTAAATATAATTATTCTCTCTGGTCGTGTTTAGGCTCGAACCTGTCTTGTCGTTTCGGGGCTCGAACCTGTCTTGCCGTTTCGGTTCGTCAATTCATATTTTCGATATTGGTGTTTATCATTTAAAACTTGATATTATCATCTGAACCTGAATTTTATATTCTCCTGCAAATAAAATATAGACCTGTCATAACATACTTGGGCACAATCTGATCAAAAATCATAAATGGGCGTTTAGTCGCGTTTTAAACCACCAATTTTCGACTCGTGTTTTAAACCACCAATATTCTCCTGCAAATAAAATATAGACCTGTCGTAACATACTTTGGCGTTTACTGTATCCCTGAGTCCCTTAAAATAGTAAAAATATTTATTCTCTCTAGTCGTGTTTAGGCTCGAACCAGTCCAGCGGTTTCTGTTCGTCAGTCCATATTTTTTTTTATTTGTGTTTATCCTTTAAAACTTGATATTATCATCTGAACGTCAATTTTATATTCTCCTGCAAATAAAACATAGACCGCCATAACCTCAGTTTAGTCACGTTTTATACCTTCTCAGACCATTTTTCGAGTAAATTATTTTTTACAATTTCTTACAAAGAGTACCATTTATACGACTTTAATTTATATAAAAAGTTTCAAAATAATCATATAGTTAAGGCGACTAAGGTGTTAAGTTAACATTTTCCGTTTTATACAATATTTGCGGTTTTAACTTAAAGTTCCAACAGTAACAACAATCGAGACGAAACAAGAGATATTTGAATCGAGATTCAAAAGAGAATGCAAAGACTGAGGGAAAGGAGAGTAGGATGCCCAAGAAGTCGAGTAGGAGCTAGCCAAAAAGTTTAGGGGAGTCTTACTTGTTTTTCTCGTAAAATCTCAATGGAAACTCTGATTGAGACGAAACAAAAAGCGTGTCGATCGAGATTTGAAGGATAAAAATAGGGAGGAGTTAAATGGGTCTTACCCAACTCGCCATCAGGTGAGTTGGATTCTGTGGATCCAACTTTCTTGTATCAAAAAATCTCAACGAAAAATCCAATTAAGACAAAGCGGCTGAACTGATATTTTGAAGGGTTGTGTAGGATTTTTTATTTCAAAGATTGGGATGATCGACAATCCAGGTTGGTTTAAAGACGACGCTGGGATTGTGATTTGGTAACTTTTGGCTAAATGTGGTAACAGAAATTCACCCCTGTCGATTTTACGTAAATAAAGAAACTTAGGGAAAACCCTAATTTCCCAGAGGACTCTACTATCTGCTGAACCACACACATGCAATCAAGAACACGATAACAAAATAAAAAGATACGAAAAACGAGAGAGAAAGCGAAGATGATTCTTATTCCAAATTCTGCGTTAGAGTTGTAGAACGAGAGTAAGCCTTGGCTACAAGAGCTGACGGCAAGTTCCTTAGTTGTAACAACCTAAGACTGAAAACCGTAGTTGAGACGCAGCTCGATAGCAAAAAAAACGGAAAGTTTCCTAATGCTAAATCTGGTGGTGAGAGCTCTGAAAATCGTGTGCCTTCTTCTGTCCTTGGCATTCTGCTTATATACTCCCTCCTTAGGCGGTTTACTCCTTCCTTTTCGCCCAGTTTCGAATCTATCAGAATTCTTCCATTTATCTCCATCTATCCATTTTTCTTCGGAAATCTTCTATTTATCTTGAAACTTGACATTTATCTTCTTTCTTCAAATAAATAGTCAAACCGTCATTGTATCTTTGGGCTGGACTTCGTCTAAAACCGCGGATAGGTTTTAATTGCGTTTTAGGACTTTCTGAGCCGTTTTGCGTTAAAAACCATTTTACGATTTTAGAAGAGCTCGTATTCTGATACGATGCCGTTTTTATAACACATCTCAATTTAACCGTATAGTTTGACAATGTACGATGTTTCGTCTAATCGTTGATGTTTTATATGATCTTCCCGAATTCTTACGAGAAAAGAAGACTTTTATGATTTTTATCGTAAAACTCGAATGGTAAGATGGATCGAGATGAAACGAGAGACGTTTTGACCATGGTTCAGAGCACGATCGAATCCAATGACGTATACCATGCGTTGAGGATGCTGGGGAGTAAGGCTTGGGACGGTCAGCGAGACGTCTGGCGAGCAGAACCGTCTGATTCAGCTCGCCGCATGGCGAGCTGGTCTGGCTGAACTAGCTCACCGTGCGGTGAGCTGAACCAGCTGGTCCGGGACGAGCCAGTTCACCGTGCGGTGATCTGAACCGGCTGGTTCGGCTCGTCGCACGTCGAACTGGTTTGGTCGAACCTGCTTGTAGTGTGGCGGATGCATTTTTTTGCGGTTTTTCGCTTAACTTGGGCAATCGTGTAATCAGAGAATGTTTCGTTTGTTTTTCCGAGATGACAATTTCTAAGTTTCGCGTGGATTTTCTTTGTTCAGAAAGTCCTTAGAATTTTATATAACAACTTTTCGTGTTTTATAAATGTATATTTATTTTTGTGGAAAGTTTTGGTCATTGATTCTGTCGTACCGATTTTGACCCCAACAGTTGACGACTAGGTATATGTCAGTTTTACGAAATCTGCTAGGAACAAGTCGGTTTTAAGAAAACGAAATCTGGATAGTTTTTAGTTCTTTCTTTCACAAAACAAGCTGAGTATGCGTGGCGATCGCTTCTCGTTTTTTTTTTACGAGATTTTAGATCAGTTTGTAAAGTCTACGTGAAAAGTTAAGGAACAGTAGATCGAGATAGGGAAAATGGTCTAATGCTTAGTTTGCTTGACTATCCACCAAGATACTAAGTTCCCTAAAGTTTACGGTTATCTTAGTTTTTCTCAAAGATTCAGGTTTACCTTTTTCCGTTTTGCTTTCTCATTTGTCTTTCCAACTCTTGTATCCCTAAGCCCCTTAAAAATAGTAAAAATATTGATTTTCTCTAGTCGTGTTTAGGCTCGAACCTGTCTTGCCGTTTCGGTTCGTCAATTCAAATTTTCATTACTGGTGTTCATTCTTTAAAACTTGAATTTATCATCTGAACCTGAATTTTATATTCTCCTTCAAATAAAATATAGACCTGTCATAACATACTTGGGCACATTTTGATCCAAAATCGTAAATGGTCGTTTAGTCGCATTTTAAACTATTTCAGGCCATTTTTCGAGTAAAACTTTTTTACAGTTTCTCTGAAAGAGTACCATTGATTGTACGTCAATTTGTATAAAAAGTTTCAAATTAATCTTATAGTTGAGCCGACTAAGGTGTTATATTAACAGTTGCCGTTTTATACAATCCTTGTTCCAACGGTAACTCTAATCGAGAAGAAACAAAAGACATTTGGATAGAGATTCAAAGGAGAACGCAAAGACTGAGGTAAGGGCGATTAGGATGCCCAAGAAGGTGAGTAGGAGCGAGCCAAAAAGTATAGGCGAGTCTTACTTCTTTTTGTTGTAAAATCCCAATTGAAACTCTGATTCAAACGACCTGAAAAGCGTTTCGGTCGATATTTGAAGGTTAAAAAAAAGGATTAGTTAAATGGGACTGTTACAACTCGCCATCAGGCGAGTTGGATGTTGTGGATCCAACTTTCTTGTATCAAAATATCTCAACGGAAACTCCGATTGAGACAAACGGCTGAACCGATATTTTGAAGGGTTGTGTAGGAATTTTTATTTAAAAGATTGGGATGGTCTACAATCTAGGTCGGTTTAAAGACGACGCTAGGATTGTGATTTGGTGACATTCAGGTTGACGACTAGGATTATGTAGGTTTTACAAAAACTGCTACGAACAAGTCGGTTTTAAGAGGACGTTTGAGTTTCTAGTTCTTTCTTTCACAAAACAAGCTGAGTATGCGTTATGATCGTTTCATGTTTTTTTACGAGAGTTTAGAATAGTCTGTAAATTCTACATGAGTAGTTAAGGAACAGTAGATCGATATAAGGAAAATGGTCTAAGACTTAGTTTGCTTGACTATCCACCAAGATACAAAGTTCCCTAAAGTTTACGGATATCTTAGTTTTTCTCAAAGATTCAGGTTTACCTCTCTTCTGTTTTGCTTTCTCATTTCTCCTTCCACTTTTTGTATCCCTGAGCCCCTTAAAATAGTAAAAATATTTATTCTCTCTAGTCTTGTTTAGGCTCGAACCAGTCCTGTGGTTTCGGTTCGTCAGTCCATATTTTTTTTATATTGGTGTTTATCCTTTAAAACTTGATTTTATCACCTGAACCTCAATCTTATATTCTCCTGCAAATAAAATATAGACCGCCATAACATCATTGGGCCTGATCTCATCCAAAATCATAAATGGGCGTTTAGATGCGTTTTATACCTTCTCGGACCCCTTTTCGACTAAATTTTTTTTACAATTTCTTAGAATGAATACCATTGATACGATTTCAATTTATAAAAAGTGTTTCAAATTAATCATATAGTTAAGGCGACTAAGGTGTTAAGTTAATAGTTGCCGTTTTATACAATCTTTGCGGTTTTTAACATAAAGTTCCAACGGTAACTCCAATCGAGATGAAACAAGGTATTTTCGATCGAGATTAAAAGGAGAACGCAAAGAGTAAGGGAAGGACGAGTAGTATGCCCAAGAAGTCGAGTAGGAGCTAGCCAAAAAGTTTAGGGGAGTCTTACTTGTTTTTGTCGTAAAATCGCAATGGAAACTCTGATTGAGATGAAACGAGAAGCGTGTCGATCGAGATTTGAAGGATAAAAATAGGGAGAACTTAAATGGGACTTATCCAACTCCCATCAGGTTAGTTGGATATTGTGGATCCAACTTTCTTGTATCGAACTCAACGGAAAATCCGATTAAGACAAACACTACAAGAAAACGCTTGAGTAGCTACCAACGGTTACGACCACGAAATGGTGGTCGTAATGTTACGTCCGAGTTACGACCAGTCAACAACGAAAATGACATTGGTGGTAAAACCGAAGTAAATTTGGGACCACATAGATTGGTCGTAAAGCAGAAGTGAGTTAACTTCCAATTTACGACCAAAAGAAAATGTGGT
>CAKOAT010057489.1:13794-32749 GCA_932364175.1 Eruca vesicaria subsp. sativa | reverse complement strand
AGTACGACCACTCTTCTTACGTTTGTTTTACGACCAAAATCTTTAGTCGTAATAATTAAGTCCACATTACGACCAAAACTTTATTACGACGGGCTGTTTACTACTAAACGGTTCTGGTTGTTGTGTGGTCGTAAAAGTTGATTTACTACCAAATTACCTCTATATCTGTGGTCGTTATGCCCGCGTTTTCTTGTAGTGAAAACGGCTGAACTGATATTTTTAAGGGTTGTGTAGGACTTTTTATTTCAAAGATTGGGATGATAGACAATCCAAGTCGGCTTAAAGAAGACGCTGGGATTGTGATTTGGTGGCCTTTGAGTTGACGACTAGTAATATGCCGGTTTTACGAAATTTGTTAGGTACAAGTCGGTTTTAAAACAACGTTTGAGTTTATAGTTCTTTCTTTCACAAAACAAGCTGAGTATGCGTGGCGATCGTTTCTCGTTTTTTTAAGAAGATCTTAGATCAGTTTGTAAAGTCTACGTGAACAGTTAAGGAACAGTAGATCGAGATAGGGAAAATGGTCTAAGACTTAGTTGGCTTCACTATCCACCTAGATACTAAGTTCCCTAAAGTTTACGGTTATCTTAGTTTTTCTCGAAGATTCAGCTCTACCTCTTTTCCGTTTTGCTTTCTCATTTCTCCTTCCACTTCTTGTATCCCTGAGCTCCTTAAAAATAGTAAAAATACTA
The DNA here is from genome assembly GCA_932364175.1 of Eruca vesicaria subsp. sativa. NCBI lineage: Eukaryota > Viridiplantae > Streptophyta > Magnoliopsida > Brassicales > Brassicaceae > Eruca > Eruca vesicaria. The sequence goes on along the minus strand of CAKOAT010057489.1, from coordinate 32,057 downwards.
ATTCTCTCTGGTCGTGTTTAGGCTCGAACCTGTCTTGCTGTTTCGGTTCGTCAATTCATATTTTCGATATTGGTGTTTATCTTTTAAAACTTAATATTATCATCTGAACCTGAAGTTTTTTATTCTCCTGCAAATAAAATATATACCTGTCATAACATACTTGGGCACAATTTGATCCAAAATCGTAAATGGGCGTTTAATCGCGTTTTATACCATTTCAGGCCATTTTCGACAAAACTGTTTTTACAACTTTTTGAAAGAGTACCATTGATGAGATGTCAATTTGAATAAAAAGATTCAAATTACTCTTATATTTGAGGTGACTAAGGTGTTAAGTTAACAGTTGCCGTTTTATACAATCTTTGCCGTTTTTAACGTAAAGTTCCAACAGTAACTCCAATCGAGACGAAACAAAAGATATATGGATCAAGATTCAAAGGAGAACGCAGAGACTGAGGTAAGGGCGAGTAGGATGCCCAAGAAGGCGAGTAGGAGCTAGCCAAAACGTTTAGGTGAGTCTTACTTACTTTGTCGTAAAATCTCAATGAAAACTCTAATTCAGACGACCTGAAAAGTGTTTCGTTCGAGATTCGAAGGATAACAAAAAGGATTAGTTAAATGGGACTGTTCCAACTCGCCATCAGGCGAGTTGGATGTTGTGGATCCAACTTTCTTGTATTGAAAAATCTCAACGGAAACTTTGATTGAGACAAAACGGCTGAACCGATATTTTAAGGGGTTGTGTAGGAATTTTTATTTCAAAGATTGGGATGATCGACAATCCAGGTCGGTTTAAAGACGACCCTAGGATTTTGATTTGGTGACTTTCGGGTTAACGACTAGGATTATCTCGGTTTTACGAAAACTGCTACGAACCAGTCAGTTTTAAGAGGACGTTGGAGTTTCTAGTTCTTTCTTTCACAACACAAGCTGAGTATACGTGGTTATCATTTCTCGTTTTTTTTACGAGAGTTTAGAATAGTTTGTAAATTATACATGAACAGTTAAGGAACAGTAGATCGAGATAGGGAAAATGGTCTAAGATGTAGTTTGCTTGACTATCCACCTAGATTCTAAATTCCCTAAAGTTTACGGTAATCTTAGTTTTTCGCAAAGATTCCGGTTTACCTATTTTCCATTATGTTTGCTCATTTCTGCTTCCACTTCTTGTGTCTATGAGCCCCTTAAAAATAGTAAAAATATTTATTCTCTCTAGTCGTGTTTAGGCTCGAACCAGTCCAGCGGTTTCGGTTCGTCAGTCCATATTTTTTGATATTGGTGTTTATCCTTTGAAACTTGATTTATCATCTGAACCTCAATTTTATATTCTCCTGCAAATAAAATATAGACCGCCATAACATCATTGGGGCCGATTTCATCCAAAATCGTAAATGGGCGTTTAGTCGCGTTTTATACCTTCTTGGACTGTTTTTCGACTAATTTTTTTTTACAATTTCTTAGAAAGAGTACCATTGATACGACTTCAATTGATATAAAAAGTTTCAAATTAGTGATATAGTTAAGGCGACTAAGGTGTTAAGTTAACAGTTGCCGCTTTATACAATCTTTGCGGTTTTTAACATAAAGTACCAACGGTAACTCCAATCGAGACGAAACAAGAGACGTTTGGATCAAGATTCAAAGGAGAACGCAAAGACTGAGGGAAGGGCGAGTAGGATGCCCATGAAGTAGAGTAGGAGCTAGCTAAAAATTTTAGGGGAGTCTTACTTGTTTTTGTCGTAAAATCTCAATGGAAACTCTGATTGAGACGAAACGAAAAGCGTGTCGATCAAGATTTAAAGATGATATCTTGTATATTTGCATGATCTTAACCATCAATTTGTTTATATATTGATCATTTAGAGTAGCATTTAGGTTTGTTTAGGTTTCATTTCATTGCACTTGTGTACTCTTTGGTTTGGAGAAGTGTTAATCAGGTTTTGGAGCCAAATGAGTTGTAAAATGTTCAAAGGAGTGAAGAATGGTGTATATGGGCAGAGATTCCCCCGGGCAACCACCGCGGCTGAAGGGTGGCCGCGGCCGCACATGTCACATTTAGACAGAAAATCCCGCGGGCTACCACCGTGGGTCTTGAAGGGGTGTGGCCAGTGTTCGTCCAAAGAGGCAGAGAATCCCGCGGCCTGCCACTGCGGCCGTTGTTTGAAGAAAAGTTGATCCATCTTTAGTTGGGTTAGCCTAGGGTTGTTGGGCCGACCTGGTTCAAGATTTAAGCTTCTATAGATACATTTTAGACCTAATTTTAGGATTTATCTTCTTTTCTCTTTTTTTTGATCAAATCTTCTTTTCTCTCAAAAACACATTTCAGACCTAATTTTAGGATTTATCTTTGTTTCTTGAGTAAATTGAGTCTATCTGTTCTTCAATCCATGATTAGTCATCTATCCATCATGGGTTTAAATTAAACATGAAAGTTAGTGAGTAGACTATCTTTGAGCTTATGGGTTAGGGTGATTAAGTGATGATATAGGGTGATTAGTGGTAGATCCTTCTTTTCCTATGCCTGTTACTTATTCCCAATGCTAGATTAGACCTAATCCTTATAAACTAGATTATTAGGCACTTCCTGCCCACAAGGTGTATGATGAAATGCCTGAACCAAAGTAATAATGCTTTTTGCTTGCTTAACCAAGGACACTTCATGTTAGGAAGGCTTATATGGTTAGTAGACTTGTTCTCAATGATTTCCTGATTGATTTAGACCAATGACCATTTGTGTTTAGAGATTGATAACAAATGAGCTTTTGCCTTGACCAAGGACTAGCTTAGAATTGTGTCTAGACAATTAGGATATGAATGATTGCTTGAAACCTCACCCTAGATAGTAACTTGATCACCCAAAGTCAATACCCTTATCCATATTCTCTTTTATCTCATTGAAACCAAAGCTTAGTTATCCTTGTTTACATATTGCTTGTTACTAGTTACTTATAAAACAAACCCTCATTAATTGCATTTAGATTAAGCAATTTCTTGCATTCTCTTTGTTCAATAGCTCTCACAATTGGATTGACACTCTACTTACTTTACTACATTGATTTGCTCTAAGGAATAAAAAAACCTATCAAATTTGGCGCCATTGCCATTTCTGAGTTGTTTATTGACATTGGAATTTAGTCATTGTTTGAGACTAATATTTACTTGCTTTAGTTACTGATTTATTCTTCTTTGTATCCCTTAGATTTGTTGCAGGTGTATGAACCTGAGAAGTAGAGGAGAAGCAAACCTCTTACCTGAAGCTCAAGACATCCAAGCTCTTGAGAGAGAGTTGGTAAGAAGAAGAAGAAGAGAAGAAGAAAGGCTAGCCCAACTAGAAGATTTGTGGCTAGAGACGGAGAGAAACCAGCACTTGCCTCAAGATAATTAGGCTGTCCTTCCTCAAGAAGGCATTGGTCAAGGAGCTGCCAACCTGAGACCAAACCAAAACCAGCGACAGCCAAAGAGTATTGGTGCTTATGATGAGCCTCACATCCATGGGAGTAGGATGGGTATTAGAGCTCCAGCTGTTCAGAACACCAACTATGAGATCAAGTCAAGCCTTATCAGCATGATCCAGCGAAACAAATATCATGGTATTGCCTTGGAAGATCCCTTAGAACACCTTGATAGCTTTTATAAGCTATGTAGGACAACAAAGATAAATGGTGTTTCTGAAGATGCTTTCAAGCTGAGGTTGTTCCCATTTTCTTTGGGATACAAAGCCCACACTTGGGAGAAGAGCCTTTCAAGAGACTCTATCACCACTTGGGATGAATGTAAGAAAGCCTTCCTCACCAAATTCTTCTCTACTTCAAGGACAGCTAAGCTTAGGAATGAGATATCTGGTTTCATTCAAAAGAACCTTGAAGAATTTGGTGAAGCATGGGAGAGGTTTAATGAATTCATCACTCAGTGTCCTCATCATTGTTTCAGTAAGGAGAGCTTGCTCAGTACCTTCTACAGAGGAGTCTTGCCAAAATATAAGAGCATGCTAGACACTGCTAGCAATGGTTTATTTTTGGAAGAACTGAAGCTGAAGCTTTAGAACTTGTGGAGAACATGGCCAAGAGTGACTCAATTTACAATGATGAGTTTGATAGAAGCAATAGAGATGGTAGTGACGACACTAGAAGGGATCTGAAATCTCTGGAAGAAAAGATTGACAAGCATGAGTTGCTTCTTTCACTCCCAACCAAGAAAGAGAAGGTAAACCTTGTGGGTGCTCAAGAGGATACACCTGAGTTAAATGTTGTTGAGGGTATTAAGGGAAACCAAGAGGTATGCTTCATTAATGCCAATGGATCTTGGTATAGAAAAGAACCAAACTTCCATTACCAAAACCCCCCAATACCAAAAGCCTTTCTACAATCCCCATTACCAAACCAACCAAAACAACCAAGCTCCTCCACGCCAAGATAACCCTTCTCCCTCTCCTACTAAAGAGGCTGAAACTGAAGCCATGTTGAGAACCATCTTAGAAGCTCAGCAGAGGCAAGAGACACATATTGGATTTTAGTTGAGAAACCTCATCACAAAGATTGATGGAGCCTATGGTGAGCTTAACAACAAGTTCAAATCCTTGGAGATCAGTTCTCTTCTATAACATCCACCTCTCAACGCCCAGGGAAAGAACATTGCAATGTTATCCTCTCCAATGCTACCCCTAAGTTTGATTTCACTGATCATAAGAGAGAGGTATATGAGATTAAAATACTATTGTATAGCTCTGAACTTGTGCAGGATGAGGCCAGGGTTGTGGAGAAGACTAAGGCTAAGGTCGTGGACAGTGGTAAGCTCCAATCTGTAGAGAAGGTTGAGGCCAAGGTTGATCAGAAAGATGAGGCAGAGGCTGTCAAACAAGCTGCGTCCAAGGCTGAGGTATTGGTTGTTAAAGAAGCAGTCCAGAAGTTGAAAGAGGTTGTGCTTGAAGGAACAAATAAGGTTGAGCTATCTCCATATGATAAGCTCCCTTTTCGAAAGAGGATCATCACCAAAGCACAAAAGAAGCTGATCTCAAAGTTTAGGAAAGAGTTGAGTGATGTTGGAGTCAATCTCCCTGAAATCTCCAATATGCAAGAAGCTTAATATCAGCTAATGCTCATAAAGGACATTATAGACAACAAAGAAAAGGTGACAGATCTTCTTGACATCTCTTCCTCTTTTCTGGATCCTAAACCTCAACCAAAGTCTCTTCCCAAGCTAGAAGATAAAGGAAAGTTAATACTACCTTGCTCTCTTGGTGATTTCAAAGTTGATGATGCTCTTGTGGGTAGTGGAGCTTGTGTGAATGTGATCTCATTGGTGATCTCTTTGGCGATTCTTCTTCAACAACACCTATTGGTCTCATCAAAGACTTCCCTTTGAAGATTGGAGATTGCATCATCCCCATAGACCTCACTGTTCTTGGTATGGCAAGCAAGAGAAGAATGCTTTTTCTCTTAGGCACGCCCTTCCTTGCTACTGTGGGGGCTTGTATAGACTTCCAAAACTAGAAGGTGGTCCTCCACAATATCAACAAGGAAGTATCCTATCCAATCAAGTCACCAATGCTGAATGGAGGTTATTGTGGAACAATTTTGAAAGATGCATCGGTTGTTAAGGAGGAAGAAGTTCTTGGTGAAGGTTCCTCAAAGAACAGTTATGTAGAGCACTTGGGAGATGCTACCAAGGAGGAGGTGAGTGAAGCTACTCAGGCTACTCAAACCAAGAAGAAGATGAAAGCTCCTCCATCTCCAAAGCTTGCCAAGATTCCGCACACTCTCACACTCCACCCACTACAGCTAAAGGATGAAGCCATTGAGTATAAGATCAAGTGCAAAAGAAGGTCCAAGCTATTCTCAAGCGCCAGGGCGATTATCTCTCCTCAACTCCAAGATGATCCATTCAAGCTCCAAGAGTTCCTTACACACGTCCTAACCATCACACTCAAGCTCCAAGAATCCTCCTTCTCAATAGGTCAGCAAAGGTAGTCAAGCTAAGAGACTTTAAACAAGCTCACTTGGGAGGAATTCCCATGTTTATCTTTGTATATATTGCTGTTCTTTTGTGTTGAATAAGGTCAGGAACAGGTTTGGGGGTCTCCTCAATATTCCCAAAGGTCATGCCTAAACACCAATAGCCACAACAGTGCTCACTCCCACTTGAGGTATCACTCCAACCATTCTTTGAATATACCATTGTTTTTATCATATTTTCGGTATCTCCTTCTCTATTACTCACACAGAGACTGTGTGATTTAGTTTTGGGGGAGGTACCAAGTATTTGATTATGTTTTCTTTGTTGATTTTGAGTCTCATTCATTGCACTGTACATACATATATGCATAGAAAAATCCAAAAAAAAATTGAAATTTTTTCCAAAAAGAAACAAAAACAAGCATTTAGGTTGCATCATTTGCATCTTTAGGATTGAGTCTAAAAGCATTTAGATTGCATTCATACATTGGGAGCTTACCTAATAAGGAAACACATGCTTAGAACTCAAAACTTCACCCTAGCTGATCATAGCAAGTAGCTTAAGCATCTCTTGAAAAAATTGCATGCTTTGAGCCTTGAAAACTCTTCTTGAAATTTGTTGCTTGTGTGAAATTGACATTCTCTTTAAACCAACTCCAAATCAACTTAAATCTGAATGGACTTAATCTTTCTTACTTATGGGCACTTGTATACTTGATCATGGGTCATACACATTTGGGTTTTACTTATCCTTTCTTCCATTCTTTATAAACCCCAAATGGCACTCCATACCTTTAAACCATTACCATTCTTTGAAGCCTAAATCATTTTGCTTGTGTGGGGACTTTTTTGATAGCTTGTCATGTGTACAAAATTGAGAGTATTAGGGGCGATATTGGTTGTTCTTATCTCAGGCTAGCTATAGGACCTCTTGAGAGCTAGCAATCAGGATGGGAAGTTTGGTATTGTGATGCAAAAGAGTTTATCTTGGGTCTTGGGGTGTTAGATGATTGAAAAGAATGAACCAAAGAAAGAAAAAGAAAAGGAAAACCACTAGGGATCAAAAGAAAAAGAAAGAAAAGCTCTAGAAAGTTCAAATAAGAAACCCCTTAGACTAAACAAAAGAAAGACAGAAAGTAGTCTAGAGAAGACTTTGGGGAAGACATAAGAAAAATAAGAGTAGAGCTTAAATAAAATAATGAAACCAAAAAATCCTTAGTTGGTTCAAAAGAAAAGAAAAGAAAAGAGAATGAGTTCATTGGGAGACAAAAATAAGAGAGTGATCTTAATGTTTTTGGGGATGAATGGTGTTTGAGATTTACTCCAAGGAAAATAGTAGATTTATAAGAACAACCAATGTAAGCATAAGTTGCTCCTTTTCTTAGATAGATTTTTCATAATGATCAAGCTCATATTCTTGAGTGTAAACCACTAAAAAGAAATGTATTGAAAGCCATCTTCTATTCTCATTTAGCCATTTCACTTACCAAGCCAAATGATTGAGATCAAGTTTCCATTTGCAAGAACTCACCTTATTAGCTTATGCTTAATTGAATGTGAGGGTTGGTTGAAGAGAATTGTTGATTGGTGATCCACAACTTGTTTTATGGCAATGAGTCTTGATAAGCCTTGAGAAGCTAGAGTTTACTAATTGAGATTGTTTTTGCTATAGGTTATGCTTGTCTAGGATGTGGTGTTGAGTATAAGAAGTGTATCTTTTGAGACAAAACTCCCATTTTCAAACCTCTCTCCCTTTGATATTCTTGAAATTTTACTTGAGGACAAGTAAAAGACTAGTTTGGGGGAGTTGATATCTTGTATATTTGCATGATCTTAACCATCAATTTGTGTATATATTGATCATTTAGAGTAGCATTTAGGTTGGTTTAGGTTGCATTGCATTGCACTTGTGTACTTTTAGGTTTGGAGAAGTGTTAATCAGGTTTCGGAGCCAAATGAGTTGTAAAACGTTCAAAGGAGTGAAGAATGGTGTAGATGGGCAGAGATTCTCGCGGGCAACCACCGCGGCTGAAGGGTGGCCGCAGCCGCACATGAAACATTTAGACAGAAAATCCTGCGGGCTACCACCGCAGGTCTTGAAGGTGAGTGGCCGGTGTTCGTCCAAATAGGCTGAGAATCCCGAGGCCTGCCACCGCAGCATGAGGGTGGTCGCGGCCGTTGTTCGATGAAAAGTTAACTCATATTTAGTTGGGGTAGCCCAGGGTTGTTGGGCTGACCCGGTTCGAGTTTTAAGCTTCTATAAATACATTTTAGACCTAATTTTAGGATTTATCTTCTTTTCTCTAAAACACATTGATAAGTTGAATCCTTTATTAATATAATCTTTGTTTCTTGAGTAAATTGAGTCTATATCTTTTCTAAACATGATTAGTCTTCTATCCATCATGGGTTTAAGATTAAACATGAAGATTAGTGTGTAGACTATCTTTGAGCTTATTGGTTAGGGTGATTATGGTGATTCAGTGATGATCTAGGGTGATTAGTGTTAGATCCTTCTTTTCCTATGCTTGTTACTTATTCCCAATGATAGATTAGACCTAATCCTTCCAAACTAGATCATTAGGCATTTCCTGCCCACAAGTGTATGATGAAATACCTGAACCAAAGTAATAATGCTTTTTGCTTGTTTAACCAAGGACACTTCATGTTAAGCAGGCTTAGATGGTTAGTAGACTTGTTCTCAATGATTGCTTGATTGATTTAGACCAATGACCATTTGTGTTTAGAGATTGATAGCAAATGAGCTTTTATCTTGACCAAGGACTAGCTCAGAATTGTGTCTAGACCTATAGGATATGAATGATTGCTTGAAACCTTACCCTAGATAGTAACTTGATCACCCAAAGTCAATACCCTTATCCATATGCTCTTTTATCTCATTGAAACCAAAGCTTAGTTATTCTTGTTTACATATTGCTTGTTAGTAGTTACTTATAAAAAAAACCTCATTGATTGCATTTAGATTAAGCAATGTCTTGCATTATCTTTGTTCAATAGCTCTCATGATTGGATTGACACTCTACCTACCTTACTACATTTATTTGCTCTAAGGAATAAAAAAACCCCTTTTCAAAGGATAAAAATAGGGAGGATTTAAATAGGACTTATCCAACTCGCCATCAGGTGAGTTGTATGTTGTGGATCCAACTTTCTTGTATCGAAAAATCTCAACGAAAACTCCGATTAAGACAAAACGGCTGAACCGATATTTTGAAGGGTTGTGTTAGGATTTTTCTTTCAAAGATTGGGATGATCGACAACCCAGGTCGGTATAAAGACGACACTGGGATTGTGATTTGGTGACTTTTGGGTTGACGTCTAGGAATATGTCGGTTTTACGAAATCTGCTAGGAACAAGTCGGTTCTAAGACAACGTTTGAGTTTCTAGTTCTTTCTTTCACAAAACAAGCTGAGTATGTGTGGCGATTTTTTCTCGTTTTTTTTTTTTACAAGAGTTTAGATCAGTTTGTAAACTCTACGTGAACAGTTACGGAACAGTAGATCGAGATAGGGAAAATGGTCTAAGACTTAGCTTGCTTGACTATCCACCAAGATACTAAGTTCCCTAAAGTTTACGGTTATCTTAGCTTTTCTCTAAGATTCAGGTGTACCTATTTTCCGTTTTTCTTTCTCATTTCTCCTTCCACTTCTTGTGTCCCTGGGCCCCTTAAAAATAATAAAAATATTGATTCTCTCTGGTCGTGTTTAGGCTCGAACTTGTCTTGCTGTTTCGGTTTGTCAATCCATATTTTTGATATTGGTGTTCATCCTTTGAAACTTGATTTTATCATCTGAACCTGAATTTTATATTCTCCTGCAAATAAAAGATTGACCTTTCATAACATACTTGGGCACAATCTCATCCAAAATCATAAATGGGCGTTTAGTCGCATTTTAGACCTTTTCAGGCCATTTTTTGACTAAAACGTTTTTATAATTTCTTCTTAAGAGTACCATTTATACGAAGTAAATTTTTATAAAAAATTTCAAATTACTCTTATAGTTGAGGTGAATAAGTTGTTAAGTTAACATTTGCCCTTTTATACAATCTTTGCGGTTTTTACATAAAGTTCCAATGGTAACTCCAATCGAGACAAAACAAGAGACGTTTGGATCGAGATTCAAAAGAGAATGCAAAGACTGAGGGAAGGGTGAGTAGGATGCCCAATAAGTCGTGTAGGATCTAGTCAAAAAATTTAGATGAGTCTTACTTGTTTTTGTTGTAAAATCTCAATGGAAACTATGATTGAGACTAAACGAAAATCGTGTCGATCGAGATTTGAAGGATAAAAAAAAAGGAGGACCCAAATGGGACTTATCCAACTCGCCATAAGGTCAGTTGGATGTTGTGGATCCAACTTTTTGGGATCGAAAAAATCTCAACGAAAACTCCGATGGAGAAAAAATAGCTGAACCGATATTTTGAAGGGTTGTGTAGGTTTTTTTATATTAAAGTTTGGGATGATCGACAATCCAGGTCGGTTTGAACACAATGCTAGGATTGTGATTTGGTGACTTTTGGGGTTGACGACTAGGAATACGTCGGTTTTACCAAAACTGCTAGGAACAAGTCAGTTGTAAGACGAAGTTTGAGTTTCTAGTTCTTTCTTTCACAAAACAAGCTGAATATATGTGGCGATCGTTTCACGTTTTTTTACGAGAGTTCATAAGAGTTTGTAAAGTCTACGTCAACAGTTAAGGAACAGTAGATCGAGATAGGGAAAATGGTCTAAGACTTAGTTTGCTTGACTATCCACCAAGATACTAAGTTCCCTAAAGTTTACGGTTATCTTAGTTTTTCTCGAAGATTCAGGTTTATGTCTTTTCCGTTTTTCTTTCTCATTTCTCCTTCCACTTCTTGTGTCGTGTTTAAGCTTGAACAAGTCCAGCGGTTTCGGTTCTTCAGTCCATATTTTTTTATATTGGTAAAAATATTGATTCTCTCTGGTGGTGTTTAGGCTCGAACATTTCTTGCCGTTTCGGTTCGTCAATTCATATTTTCGATATTGGTGTTTATCCTTTAAAAACCGTATTTTATCATCTGAACATGAATTTTATATTCTCCTGCAAATAAAATATAGACCTGTCATAAAATACTTGGGCACAAGTTGATCCAAAATTGTAAATGGGTGTTTAGTCGCGTTTTAAACCACCATTTTTTAACTAAAACTTTTTTACAATTTCTTTGAGCAAATACCATTGATGGGACGTCAATTTGTATAAAAATTTTCAAATTAATCTTATAGTTGAGGCTGTTGGGCTCAAAATCAGTACGACGGAATCAATGACCAAAACTCCCCGTCGAAATATAAAAGAAATCGTTTTATAAAACTCGAAGAATCGTTTTATAAAACTCGAGAATCGTTTTATAAAACTAAAAGAATCGTTTTATAAAACTCGAAGAATCGTTTTATAAAACTCGAAGAATCGTTTTATAAAACTCGAAGAATCGTTTTATAAAACTCGAGAATCGTTTTATAAAACTAAAAGGATCGTTTTAAAAAACTCGAGAATAGTTTTATAAAACTCGAGAATCATTTTATAAAACTCGAAGGATCGTTTTATAAAACTCAAGGATCGTTTTATAAAACTCGAGAATCGTTTTATAAAAATCAAAGAATCGTTTTATAAAACTCGAAGAATCGTTTTATAAAACTCGAAGAATCGTTTTATAAAACTCGAAGAATCGTTTTACAAAAACACAAAATACCGAAACCGCCGTAAAACGAGAACTAGCATCGTCCCGGCTAGTTCCCCCAACGGCGAACTAAGCCATGACCGGGTTAGTTCGCCATTGGGCGAACTAGACCCGTCCCGGCTAGTTGGCCCAACGACGAACTAAGCCATGACCGGCTTAGTTTGCCGTTGGGCAAACTAGAAGCTTCCCGGACGGTTCACCGACCAGCCAGGCGGACCGGTCTGACCCGGTTCACCGTATGTCAAATCAACCATCCCGAGCCTCGATCTCCCGTATCCCCAATTCAGTGCTTACAACCTTCAACACGGTCGTGCTCCGAACCGTGTTCAAAATCTCTCCCGTTTCGTCTCGATCCGACCTATCACTCGAGTTTTACTATAAAAACAGTAAAACTTTATTTTCTCGGAAACAACTCGAGGAAATCGTATAAAACGGCAATGGTTAAACGAAACACTGAACATTGCCTAAACTATACGATTTATTCGATATTTCTCGTTAAAACATAATAAACGCGTTTTTAATAAAAACTTCGAGAAAATCATAAAAAACGGCATCGGATCAGGAAACGATCTCGTATAAAGTCGTAAAACGGATTTTATCGTAAAACGGCCCGAAAGGTCCTAAAAATACGATAAAAACCCATCTCGAGATATTAACGAAATCAAAACCGAAGATACGATAACGTTTTGATGGTTTACTCGCAGAAGGAAAATAAATGTCAATTTTGAAGACAAATGGCAAGTTTGAAGATAAATAGAAGATTTCCGCAGAAGAAAAGGAAGGATCAAGAGAAATGGAAAATTCCTGATAAACTCGGTTTCGGGCGAAATGGAAAGACTAAAACCGCCTAAGAGGGAATATATAAGCAAGAGGCATAGGGCAGAAGCTGGGAAACGATTTTTCAGAGCTTTCACCACCAATATTAGAATTTAGGAATATTTCTGTTTTCTGTTAGCGAGCTGCGTCTCAACTAGGGTTTTTCGTTCTTAGACTTTTAGAGTTTCGGCTACTCTCTTTGTATCAGTTCTGACGCAGATTCGGAATAAGAACCTTCTTGCTCTCATTCTCATTCATTCTCCGTTTAATTTTAAAGTTCATCGTTTTCTTAATTATCGTTGTGCGGTTCTGCAGATAGCCAGTTCCTCTGGAAATTTAGGATTTACCCGAAGTTTCCTTATTTACGATTTATTGACAGTAGGTGGATTTCGGTTCCCACAGTTTGGTGCTAGAAGGAGGGGGGGTCGGATCTATCTTACACCGAAGCCGCAACATGTCCAACAAAGAAACGATGACTGGTGACAACCAAACTCGCAACGAACGCGGCAACGTTGAAACATTACCACCACAAGATGCGTCCGCGGCCAACGCTACAAATGCTAACGCCGAGACCATCGAAAAGATGCTTTCCGAGTTTAACAAAAAATCGGAAGAGAAGGAAAAGCTCATCGGTTCGCTCGCAAAACGGGTTGGAACCCTAACCGCGAAAACCCGAGCAATTCGCCCCCGTGGAACTACTAAGATCCGTGGAAGGAGGCTCGATCTCGGCGCTCCTACGAATCGTCCCAGAACCGAGCAGGGTAACTTACCGGAAAAGGATTCTGGAAAAGATAACCCTGACGTGACGCTAAACGAATCGGAGAAACCTCCTACTCACGAACAGGAGACTGAGGTTGACGGCATCGAAAGGGTTAACATGGAGACGAGCGACCAGGCCGATTCATCGGACGAAGACGCTGACGTCCATCCTAAAAGAAGAAAAATTCGAAGTCCTCTACCGGAGTCTTCTCTCGAACGTTCTCTTACTGGAGACGAGGAGGAACTCGACTTTGCGCGATACGCAAAAACTGCCGAGGAGCGATCTCCGGTTACTCGCAGCAAATGTGGGAGTCGATTTCACCCGACAGTCAAATAAATCGTAAATAAGGAAACTTCGGGAAAACCCTAAGTTTCCAGAGGAACCGGCTATCTGCGAGAACCGCACAACGAAAGTAAGAAAATGATAACTTAGAATTAAAATGAGAATAAACGAAAATAGAGAGCAAAGAGGTTCTTTATTCTGAATCTGCGTTGAACTGGTACAAAAAGAGTAGCCGAAAGCGTAAGAACTAGAAAACCCTAATTGAGACGCAGCTCGCTAACAGAAAAACGGAAAAATTCCTAAATGCTAGTTTTGGTGGTGAGAGCTCTGAATTTCGTGTGTGTGCTTCTGCCCTAGACCTCCTCTTTATATACTCCTCGTCTTGGCTATCCGATCTTTCCATTTCGCCCAGATTTGACTTAAATGCCCTTAAAAGGTAAGAAGTCGATCCTTCCTTTTCTTCTGCGGAAATCTTCTATTTCTCTTCAAACCTTCCTTTTATGTTTAAACTTGACTTTTATTTTCTTTCTGCGAGTAAACCGTCAAAACGTTATCAAATCTGCGGGTTAGATTCCGTTGAAATCGCGAGATGGGTTTTTATCGCGTTTTAGGTCCTTCCGGGCCTTTTTGCGATAAAAATCGTTTTCCGACTTTTACGGGATCGTTTCCTGATCCGACGTCGTTTTTAATAAATTTCTCGAGTTAATCGCAAAGTTTTATGATTTACTCGACTTTTTATTAAAAACATGTTTTTTACGACTCACTCGGCGTTTTTTATTAAAAGCGCGTTTTTACGATTTTAACGAGAAATCTCGAATAAATCGTATAGTTTAGGCAATGTTCGGTGTTTCGTTTAACCGTTGCCGTTTTATACGATTTCCTCGAGTTCTTTCCGAGAAAACAAAGTTTTACGGTTTTTATCGTAAAACTCGAACGGTAAGTCGGATCGAGATGGAACAGGAGATATTTTGGCCGCGGTTTAGAACGCGACCTTATCGAAAGACGTAAGTTTCAAATCGGGAATGCAGGAAATCGAGACGTGGAGTGTCCGGGACGTCTCTAGTTCGCCCATCGGCGAACTAAGCCGGGCCCGGCTTAGTACGCCGATGGGCGAACTAGTCATGCGTGTTTTAGTTCGCCCATCGGCGAACTAGAGAATGCTTCTTAGTACGCCCATCGGCGAACTAGAGAATGCTTCTTAGTACGCCCATCGGCGAACTAAGCCGGGTCCGGCTTAGTTCGCCGATGGGCGAACTAAAGAGTGACTCTTACCGGCTTAGTTCGCCGATGGGTGAACTAGAGAGTGTTTCTTAGTTCGCCCATCGGCGAACTAAGCCGGGTCCGGCTTAGTTCGCCGATGGGCGAACTAGTTGCGACTAGTTCGCGTTTTTCGGCTTTTTTGGTTTTTTGCGGTTTTGTGAATTGATTCTCGAGTTTTATAAAACGATCTTCGGATTTCATAAAACGACTTTTGAGTTTTATAAAAACGATCTTCAAGTTTTATAAAACGGTTCTCGAGTTTTATAAAACGATTCTCGAGCTTTATAAAACGGTTTCTCGAATTTTATAAAACGGTTTCTCGAGTTTTATAAAACGATTCTCGAGTTTTATGAAACGTTTTCTCGAGTTTTATAAAGCAATTTCTCGAGTCTTATAAAACGATTCTTGAGTTTTATAAAACGATTCTCGAGTTTTATAAAACGGTTTCTCGAGTTTTATAAAGCGATTCCTCGAGTTTTATAAAACGACTCTCGAGTTTTATAAAATGATTCTCGAGTTTTATAAAACGATTCTCAAATTTTATAAAACGATTCTCGAGCTTTATAAAACGATTTCTCGAGTTTTATAAAACGATTCTCGAGCGTTATAAAACGATTTCTCGAGTTTTATAAAACGATTCTCGAGCTTTATAAAACGATTTCTCGAGTTTTATAAAACGATTCTCGATCTTTATAAAACGATTTCTCGAGTTTTATAAAACGAATCTCGAGCTTTATAAAACGATTTCTCGAGCTTTATAAAGCGATTTCTCTAGCTTTATAAAACGATTTTTTTCGAGTTTTATAAAACGATTCTCGAGCTTTATAAAACTGTTCTTTTTGTATTCTTGCGGAAAGTTTTGGCTATTAATTCCGTCGTACCGATTTTGACCCCAACAGTTAGCCCCCAGCTCGTAAGAATCGTGAGATTCTTGCGAGTGGTTTGAGTTTGTTTGGCGAGTTTGGCGAGTTTGGTGGAATTAGGCGGAACTTTAATGGCCAAAAGTCCAAAGGTGAATAGTAAAATTCTTCTCTATAAGTATATGGAGTAAAATTTTGAATTCTTTACTCCATCTTTTACAACTTATTCAAGAACTTTTTCTCTCCACTTTCTCTAAATATCTTTAAGCATGTTTTCAGGAAGAAAAACCCGTTCCTCGACTAGTTCAAATTTTCAGAATTCTGAAGGAACGAGTTCGCAGCCTCCAGCCTTGGATCCGAAAGAAGAGTATTTGTCCTCGCTGGCCGATCCGGCGGATATCGAGGCCTTTTGGGCGATTGGAGACAAATCGGGGTCCGCTAGGCCCGGAACTTGGGTTCCAGTTTTGTCGGACGTTGATCAGATTTCCGGACGTTCGAGTTCGACGCTTTTAAACAGCGTTGATTTCATGCGTGAATTCTGCCGAGTCCCAGAGGCTGTTGAGTTTCGTTCCCCACTTGCCGGGGAGAGCGACGAAGATGCGGCCGACGGTTTCTTCACGTGTTACAACATTTTTTTGGAACAATGCCACATGTGGTTTCCGATACCGGAAGTTATTGTGCATTTCCTTCACAGGCTAGGACTGTCGATTAGTCAGTTGAACCCTAAAAGTTTGAAGCAACTTCTCGGTCTTTTGACGCTAAGTTACGAGCAGGGAATCACCCTTACCGTCGATCATCTCGAGGGTTTGTTAAGACCTACAGGACAATAGCGGAGGATCACTCTAAACCCTCGTGATGAAGTCGTTACGGGCTGCTTAACGCCTTCTACGTCTTGGAAGAAGAATTTCTTCTATGTTCGTATCGATGGTGCGTCGGTCGAGGAGGGCGGCATTCCGTTTTTAACGACCGTGTGGGGTCGGAGAGGTATATGCCTTGGATTCGCACGAACCTTTATTATTATGAGTATTCGTATTTAAAAAAAAAAAATTTAAAATGGCTTCCTGTTTTTCCGCAGTGACCAATCCTCTGCCGCCGTATCCTGCGGATCTTCCGGAGATCACTACTTCTCTCAAACGTTGTGAAGTTGGTTGGTGTAGTTTTTCTCCGCAACGCGTCCGCCAGGCGGTTGCCTTCTTCCGATCTCGACGTTTCGCGAATTCTCCGATTTACGAGGAGGATCCATTTATCGGAGAGTTCATTCCGCATGTTCCCTCGATGGTGTAAATCGTCCGATTCGTTAACTCGAGAGATTTCGATTTTCGCGAGTGCTTAGATGTGGGCGAAGAGACATGCCTTTGGGATCTCGATTCATGCCTTGAGACGTTAGCGACCAGTGTGCTGGGTTTAGGGCAAGACCTAGGTTTACTTTCGGATTGGGGCTGTGCGATGACTAATCGGCTTTCGTTTTGCCCGTTGCGATTTTAACCTGATTCCATACCGATTTAGAATCCGCGATAGGTTCTCGGCTTATACGATTCGTCTGGTTGGAATCGAGCANGATCTCGATTCATGCCTTGAGACGTTAGCGACCAGTGTGCTGGGTTTAGGGCAAGACCTAGGTTTACTTTCGGATTGGGGCTGTGCGATGACTAATCGGCTTTCGTTTTGCCCGTTGCGATTTTAACCTGATTCCATACCGATTTAGAATCCGCGATAGGTTCTCGGCTTATACGATTCGTCTGGTTGGAATCGAGCATTTCACCGGGAGACTGTCCCGGAAGTGCTGACTAAAAATTTGGATTTCTTTTATAGCGTGCTATTTTATCCTCGTCGGATGTATGCGGACCGATAGGTCAGTGCGTTTGTTTAGGACGGCTAGCGTGCTTGACGGGGCCAATCGTTGAGAGTTCGTGTTTTTATAGTCGCGGACGGACTGTGGGGATATATTTTTCTTCGAGAATTTAGGCGACGTCTCGCCCGTTCTTTCCGAAATTATTTTGATATGCGAATTTTTGTGAAAACGATTGAGTGATTGTTACTGCGGAAGCGTTTTTCCGGATTTGCGTTTTTCGATGGTAGCGGAGATATTCTAACTTTGTCTTTATTAAAAATTTCAAAAAAATTTTGATTACAAAGTTAAAAGAAATTCTGTAAAAAATTTTGGGAGTATACGAATACTCGTATACTCACCCACTCCCCCCCTGCTTTGGAAAGGGGGATAGCTGAACTCGTCTTTAGGCGAGCTGCCTACGTATTCCTTTCGGAAATCAAGCCATCTCGTAGTTCTGATAGTTTGTGCGAGTGTGTTTACTCGGCTGTCGTAGACTTCTCGATCGCTTCGGTCGCGGGATCGATGCCTTTGTCCGGGATTGTCTCCTCCGGTTGGGCGGAAGCGATGGGTGCGGAAACTTCTGGTTTCTCGGCCGTTGCTTGCTTCGGGTCGTCGTCTGCGGGCGGTGGTGTGACCTTTGCCCGTTTTGGTTTCACGATCGCGACCGCTAATTGCCTCAGCTTATGTTCGGCCAGGAAGCAAGATCGCGATTGTCTTTGGCATCCCCAAATTACTGCGACTCCCGTAGGCGTCGGGAATTTGATGCCTAAGTGATACGTGGACA
>CAKOAT010057489.1:0-12742 GCA_932364175.1 Eruca vesicaria subsp. sativa | reverse complement strand
CCAAATCGATGACAAGGGGATCGGCATGCGGTTGGTCGATTCCGCCGGTTTCAGCATCGTTGAAAGAGATTACTCCTGTCGGAGAATCGTCCATCGGCACCTTCCAACTCGAGCCGGTTTCGGCTTTACGTTGGTAGGATTTTATCGACGAGATGGTGTCGTTAAAGTATGGCGATTCGCCGATGATCATGTTGATTTTTCGGCGGTTAGCGTCGTTTCCCTTCTCGTCTGTTTTTCTTCCGCGTTTTTCGCCCGACTGATTTCCCTGAGGCGGGGTTTGCGTGTTTTTGTCATTCTTCGGGATGCGGTCCGAATCGCGGATGAGATCCTTGACACTTGATATCTCGGAAAGTTCTCCCGCGACCAACTTGGCGGCCAGCCTGGCGCCGAGAACTTTGCAGTTCACGGTGGAATGACCATGGGTTTGGTGGAGGTCGCAGAAAGAATTATCGTCGTAATTCGAGTTTCTCGTCCACGTGTTACCCGTAGTTCGCCCTTGCTCCGAACCGGAGTTGATAGCGTAGTTATGCGCCCCTCGGAGATCCTGTCCCTCGTGATGGACGAATTTGTCGTTACGAGAGCTTTTCTTTTTCTGCTTCTGCTCGGACGCGTTATCCCTCGCGGATGTTTTCGCCGGCTTATGCTTCTCGGACAGGATTTTAGTTTCCTCTTCGATAGTTATGAAGTCGGTGGCTTTATGGAGCGCATCCTGGATCGTCCGCGGTTTTTCGAGAGTTATCCATCTGCGGAACTCCGATTTATACCAGAGCGATTTTCTTAACGCGTCGATGGCGGCTTTGTCGCTGATCCCGCTAACCCTAGCCATGACGAGTTTGAATCTACTCATGAAATCGCAGAGAGATTCGTCTTCCTCGTGCACCAAACTCCAGAGATCGGCGTCCGAGGTCTCCGGGTTGATGAACATCGAGTACTGTTTCAGGAACTCCGAAGCCAATCGACGGAAACTTCCGATCGAATTTCGCCTAAGTTTGGCGAACCATTCGAGCGCGGCTCCTTCTAGGTTTTCGACGAAGAGGCGGCAGTAACCTGCGTCTTTTTCGTGGTCCTTGAGCTTGGCTCGTCCCATGGTGATCTGGAACGCCTGCAGGTGCGCTTTGGGATCGGTCGTCCCGTCGTAAGTTGGCACCTTAAGCTTTCCTGGATCGGGCAGTTTGATCTCGGTGATGCAAGCCGTGAAGGGAGTTTTCCGAGACTCGTACAGCAACCGATCGATCTCGGGTGCGGCGCTGGTCGCGTGGTGAATCTGAGATTTCACCGCTTTTACCGCTGCGGCCGTTTTGGTAATGTATTCGCGGAGATTGCGAATCTCGGTCTGATTGCCAGCAGTTTTCCGACCCTGTCGGTGTTTGCTGCGAGTGACCGGAGATCGCTCCTCGGCGGTTTTTGCGTATCGCGCGAAGTCGAGTTCCCCTTCGTCTCCAGTAAAGGAACGTTCGGGAGACGACTCCGGTTGAGGACTGCGAGTTTTCCTTCTCCTAGGATGAACGTCGGCGTCTTCGTCCGTCGAGTCGGCCTGGTCGCTCGTTTCCAGATTGACCCTTTCGATGCCGTCGCCTTCGGTCTCCTCTTCGCGAGTAGGAGATTTTTTCGATTCGTTCAGCGTCGTGTCAAGATTTTCTTTTCCGGAATCCTTTTCCGGTACGTTTCCCTGATCGATTCTGGGACGATCCGTAGGAGCGCCGAAATCGAGTCTCCTTCCGCGGATTGTGGTAGTTCCGCGGGGGCGAATTGCTTTGGTTCTCGCAGTTAGGGTTTCGAGCCGTTTTGCGAGCGAACCAATGAGCTTTTCCTGCTCTTCCGATTTTTTGTTAAACTCGGAAAGCATCTTTTCGACGGTCTCGGCGTTAGCGTTTGTAGCGTTGGCCGCAAGCGCGTCTTTTGGTAGCAGTGTTTCAACGTTGTCGCGTTCGTCGCGAGTTTGGTTGTCACCAGTCATCGTTTCTTCGTTCGGCATGTTGCGGTTACGGTGTAAGATAGATCCGACCCCCCCTCCTTGTAGCGCCAAACTGTGGGAGTCGATTTCACCCTACTGTCAAATAAATCGTAAATAAGGAAACTTCGGGAAAACCCTAAGTTTCCAGAGGAACCGGCTATCTGCGAGAACCGCACAACGAAAGTAAGAAAACGATAACTGGAGATGGAATGGGAGATATTTTGGCCGCGGTTTAGAACACGACCTTATCGTAAAACTCGAACGGTAAGTCGGATCGAGATGGAACGGGAGATATTTTGGCTGCGGTTTAGAACGCGACCTTATCGAAAGACGTAAGTTTCGAATCGGGAATGCGGGAAATCGAGACGTGGAGTGTCCGGGACATCTCTAGTTCGCCCGTCGGCGAACTAAGCCGGGCCCGGGTTAGTACGCCGATGGGCGAACTAGTCATGCATGTTTTAGTTCGCCAATCGGCGAACTAAGCCGGGCCCGGCTTAGTTCGCCGATGGGCGAACTAGAGAATGCTTCTTAGTACGCCCATCGGCGAACTAAGCCGGGTCCGGCTTAGTTCGCCGATGGGCGAACTAGAGAGTGTTTCTTAGTTCGCCGATGGGCGAACTAGTTGCGACTAGTTCGCGTTTTTCGGCTTTTTCGGTTTTTTGCGGTTTTGTGAAACGATTCTCGAGTATTATAAAATGATCTTCGGATTTCATAAAACGACTTTTGAGTTTTATAAAAACGATCTTCGAGTTTTATAAAACGGTTCTCGAGTTTTATAAAACGATTCTCGAGCTTTATAAAACGGTTTCTCGAGTTTTATAAAACGGTTTCTCGAGTTTTATAAAACGATTCTCGAGTTTTATGAAACGTTTTCTCGAGTTTTATAAAGCGATTTCTCGAGTCTTATAAAACAATTCTTGAGTTTTATAAAACGATTCTCGAGTTTTATAAAACGGTTTCTCGAGTTTTATAAAGCGATTCCTCGAGTTTTATAAAACGACTCTCGAGTTTTATAAAAGGATTCTCGAGTTTTATAAAACGATTCTCAAATTTTATAAAACGATTCTCGAGCTTTATAAAACGATTTCTCGAGTTTTATAAAACGTTTCTCGAGCTTTATAAAACGATTTCTCGAGTTTTATAAAACGATGCTCGAGCTTTATAAAACGATTTCTCGAGTTTTATAAAACGATTCTCGAGCTTTATAAAACGATTTCTCGAGTTTTATAAAACGATTTTCGAGCTTTATAAAACGATTTCTCGAGCTTTATAAAGCGATTTCTCTAGCTTTATAAAACGATTTTTTCGAGTTTTATAAAACGATTCTCGAGCTTTATAAAACTGTTCTTTTTGTATTCTTGCGGAAAGTTTTGGCTATTAATTCTGTCGTACCGATTTTGACCCCAACAGCAAACGCCGACAAGGTAGGAAAACTGCTGGCAATCTGACCGATATTCGCGATCTCAGCGAATACATCACTAAAATGGCCGCAGCGGCTCGCATCACCGAGGTTAAACTGCCTGATCCCGGAAAACTTAAGGTGCCGACTTACGACGGGACGTCTGATCCCAAAGCACACCTACAGGCATTCCAGATCACCATGGGACGAGCCAAACTCAAGGACCACGAAAAGGACGCAGGCTACTGCCGTCTCTTTGTCTAAAACCTAGAAGGAGCAGCGCTCGAATGGTTCGCCAAAATTAGGAAAAATTCGATCGGAAGTTTCCGTCGACTCGCTTCGGAATTCCTGAAGCAATACTCGATGTTCATTAACCCAGAAACCTCCGACGCCGACCTCTGGAGCTTGGCGCAGCAGGATGAAGAATCTCTCCGCGTTTTCATGAGTAGGTTCAAACTCGTAACGGCTAGGGTTAGCGGAATTAGCGACAAAGCCGCCATCGACGCGTTAAGGAAATCGCTCTAGTTCAAATCAAAATTCCGCAAATGGATAACTCTCGAGAAACCGCGAACGATCTAGGACGCGCTCCATGAGGCTACTGATTACATAACCATCAAAGAGGAGACAAAAATCCTGTCCGAAAAGCATAAGCCGACGAAAACGTCCGCAAAGGATAACGCGTCCGAGCAGAAGCAGAAAAAGAGGAATTCTTGTAACGACAAATTCGTCCATCACGAGGGACATGATCTCCAAGGGGCACATAACTACGCCATTAACTCCGGATCGGAGCAAAGACGAACTACGGGTAACACGTGGACGAGAAATTCGAATTACGATGAGAATACTTTCTGCGACCTCCACCAAACCCGTGGACAGTCCACCGTGAACTGCAAAGTTCTCGGCGCCAGAATTGCTGCAAAACTGATTGCAGGAGAACTCTCTGAGATATCTAGCGTCAAAGATCTCATCCGCGACTCGGACCGTCTCCCGAAAAATGACAGGAACTCGCGAGCAGAAACTCCGCCTCAAGGGAACCAGTCGGTTGAAAAACGTAGACGAAGACAAGACGAGAAGAGTAACGACGCTAACCGCCGAAAAATCAACATGATTATCGGTGAATCGCAATATTACAACGACACCGTCTCGTCAATCAAATCCTACCAACGTAAAGCCGAAACCGGCTCGACGGATGATTCTCCAAAAGGGGTAATCTCATTCGACGACGCTGAAACCAGCGGAATCGACCAACCTCACGCCGATCCCCTTGTCATCGACTTAGTGATAAGCGATTTAGAAGTTGCTCGAATCTTGGTCGACACCGGAAGTACCGTCAACGTGATCTTTCGCAACACGCTAGCACGCATGGGAATTGACCTCTCGAAAGTCGAGCCAATTCCAAAACCGTTGACCAGTTTCTCCGGCGAGACGTCCATGACCTTGGGATCGATCCGACTACCGGTCGCAGCGAAAGAAGTGACAAAAATCGTTAACTTCGCGGTAGTCAATTTCCCGGCTATCTACAATGTGATCATGGGAACGCCTTGGATAAATTCCATGAAGGCGGGTCTATCGACGTATCACTTAGGCATCAAATTCCCGACTCCCATGGGAATCGCAGCAATTCGGGGATGCCAAAGACAATCACGATCCTGCTTCCTGGCCAAACACAAGCTGAGACAATTGGCGGTCGCAATCATAAAACCAAAACGGGCAAAGGTTACGCCACCGCCCGTGGAAGACAATCCAAAGCAAGCAACGGTCGAGAAACAGCAAATCTCCGCACCCATCGCTTCTACCCAGCCGAAGGAGAAAAGCCCGGAGAAAGACATCGATCTGACGACTGAAGTGATCGAAAAGTCTGCGACAGCCGAGTAAGCATACTCGCACAAACAATCAGAACTACGAGATGGCTTGATTTCCGAAAGGAATACGTAGGCAGCTCGCCTAAAGACGAGTTCAGCTATCCCCCCTTCCAAAACGGGAGGGGGAATGGGTGAGTATACGAGTATTCGTATACTCCCAAATTTTTAAAACTTTCGCTTTGTAATCAAAAAATTTTCGAAATTTTTAATAAAGACAAAGTTAGAATATTATAAAAATCTTCGCTACTATCGAAAACGCAAAAAAGAATTCCAAACATCCGGAAAATCGCTTCCACAGTAAAAACTACTTAATCGTTTTTATAAAACTTGCATATCAAAATATTTTTGGAAAGAACCGGCGAGACGTCGCCTAAATTCTCAAGAAAAATATTCCCCCAAGTTCGTCCGCGACTATAAAAACACGAACGCTCGGCGATTGGCCCCGTCGAGCACGCTAGCCATCCTAAACAAACGCATCAACCTATCGGTCCGCATACATCCGACTAGGATAAAATAGCGTGCTATAAAAGAAATCCAAATTTTTGGTCAGAACTTCCGGGCAACTTAGAAATTGTTCCCGGTGAGATGCTTGATTCCAACCATACGAATCGTATATGCCGAGAACCTATCGCAAATTCTAAATCGGTATGGAGTCAGGTTAAAATCGCAAGAGGCAAAACGAAAGCCGACTAGTCATCGCATAGCCTCAACCCGAAAGTAAACCTAGGTCTTGCCCTAAACCCAGCACACTGGTCGCTAACGTCTCAAGGCATGAATCGAGATCCTAAAGGCATGTCTCTTCACCCACATCTAAACACTCGCGAAAATCGAAACCTTCTGAGTTAACGAAACGGACAATTTACACCAAGAGTTAGATGCGAGATGACAACTTGTATTCTTCCCTCTACATCTAAAAACGAAATGCGAATTTCATACTTAGAAAAAAAATTTCTTATTAGAACGTCCGCAAATACACACCTCCCGGCGGTAGGGATTCAAAGCCACCAACGGCCAGTCCCGGAAAAACAACAACGAAATCATAAAAACAATAACATCACACATTGAAGTCATCAAACACGGACTGGTCAACTTCACCCTCCGGATCCGAAATCCCAGATCCGACCTTGGCCGAATCCGGCGACACCACAATGGGGTTCCACTGATACCACATGCGCTCCCTAAGAACAAAAAGTTCGGGCTCCATGTCTTTCTTCTGACCCACATGCCCCAATCGTGCGGAATATTCTTCATTAAACGAATACCCTTCGTTCTGAGTAAGGGACAAACCTTGAACGAAACCGCGACATTCGCGATAATCACCATGCACCCGTAGAGCAACTTCAGCATCCGAACAGCCAGTTGCGAATCGCTCACGACGGGCCTTCATCTCAGCAGTAACCTCTCTTTTTCCTGCACGACGACCACGACGAATTTTTTGGTCAGAAAGCTCCTTGGTGCAGCAAGATCTAGCTGCACACTCATCCCTCACGCGAGCTATTTCCCTCTCGACTGTTTCTTCGGCTTGGTTAGCCTCAGCCTCCGCCCGAAGACGAGCGACTTCTTTTTCGGCCATATCTGCTCGGAACTCGGCAAGACAAGCTTCAGCATTATTGCTGTCTAGGGCCCGTCTCATGACAAGGAAACCCTGCCAAAGAAAAGAGTTAAGCGAAATCATCCGATGATAAAATCGCCCAAAAAAAAATAAACACACGTACCTCTTTAGCTTTCTCAGACCCTCTAGTAAACTCCGGAACTTGATCATGATCATGATCAACGCCCGGAAAATGGGAGGTCGACGATCTGCCCGCTTTCGTCCAGACACCTTCTTCCGCTTGACTATCAAGGAAGTCCTTGAGAATATTGTCAGGAGAGGCCGCATGTTCAGAATCGTCATCTTCAACAACTGGATTTTTATCCCTTCGGAATCGCGACCCGCTTCTCCTCATTGAGGGAACGTATGGGATAAATTCTCCTATAAACGGATCCTCTCCATAACTCGGAGAATCCGCAAAAAGCAGAGATCAGGAGAGAGAAACCGCCCGGCGTACACGCTGCGGAGAACAACTGCCCCAGCCAACTTCCCCGCGCTTAAGTAAGTCAGTGATATTCAGGAGATCTACCGGATGCGGAGGTAAAGGGTTGGTCTATGCGAAAACGAAAACGAATAAAAAAAAGGGGGGCAGAAAAAGGAGGAAATTTGTATGAACCCGAATCATGTACCTTTCCGACCCCATACGGTTGTGAAAAACGGGATGCAATCCGCCTCGACTGACGCACTATCAATGCGAACATAGAAGAAATTTTTCTTTCAAGAAGGAGAGATCGATGAACAACCAGTGACGATTCCTTCATGAGGGTACAAAGTGATCCTTTGCGTCATCTCTAAGGGTTTCAGTAGACCTTCGAGATGGTCAACGCTGAGGATGATTCCCTGCTCGTAGCTCAGCATCAAAAGACCAACAAGTTGTTTTAAACTAGGGGGAGTCAACTGACTGATCGATAATCCCAGCCTATGAAGATATCGAACAATGACCTCCGGGATCGGAAACCACAAGTGGCATTGCTGCAGAAAGGCGTTGTCACTCTCCTCGGCAGGTGGAAGGCGAAACTCGACCGCTTCTGGAACTTGGCAAAATTCTCGCATGAACTCAATACTGTTAGGAGGAACTGAGTTCGGATGTCCGGATGCTTGATCAGCCTCCAACGGAGCTGAGACCCAAGTCCCAGGCCTAGCGGATCCCGACTCGTCTCCCAACGCCCAAAAAGCCGCACGATCTGCCGGATCGATCGAAGGAAACGAGCATTCCTCCTTGGGAACCAAAACTCGAGGTTACGAGCTCGATCTTTCGGAGTTACGAGAGTCAGAGCTGGTTGAGGAACGAGTTCTTCTTTTTGAAAACATACTTGAAATCTTTGGGAGAAATAGATTCAAAGGAAATAGAGAGAAAGTTTCTTGGAAAAGTTATAAAAGGTGAAGTAAAGAATTCAAAAATTTACTCCATATACATATAAGAAAAATTTTACTATTCACCTTTGGACTTTTGGCCATTAAAGTTCCGCCTAATTCTACCAAACTCGCCAAACAAGCTCGATCCGCTCGCAAGAACTCAAACGATTCTTACGAACTAGGGGGCTAACTGTTGGGGTCAAAATCAGTACGACGGAATCAATGACCAAAACTCCCCATAGAAATATAAAAGAAATATTTTTATAAAACTCAAAGAATCGTTTTATAAAACTCGAAGAATCGTTTTATAAAACTCGAGAATCGTTTTATAAAACTAAAAGAATCATTTTATGAAACTCGAGAATAGTTTTATAAAACTCGAGAATCGTTTTATAAAACTCGAAGAAACGTTTTATAAAACTCGAAGAATTGTTTTATAAAACTCGAGAATCGTTTTATAAAACTAAAAGAATCGTTTTATAAAACTCGAGAATAGTTTTATAAAACTCGAGAATCGTTTTATAAAACTCGAAGAATTGTTTTATAAAACTCGAAGAATCATTTTATAAAACTCGAGAATCGTTTTATAAAACTCGAGGATCGTTTTATAAAACTCGAGAATCGTTTTATAAAACTCGAAGGATCGTTTTATAAAACTCAAGGAATCGTTTTATAAAATTCGAGGATCGTTTTATAAAACTCGAGAATCATTTTATAAAACTCGAAGAATCGTTTTACAAACACACGAAAAACCGAAACCGCCGTAAAACTCGAATTTACATCGTCCCAGCTAGTTCGCCCAACGGCGAACTAAGTCATGACCGGGTTAGTTCGCCATTGGGTGAACTAGCCCCGTCCCGGCTAGTTCGCCCAACGGCGAACTAAGCCAAGCCGGCTTAGTTCGCCGTTGGGAGAACTAGCCTCGTCCCGGCTAGTTCGCCTTACGGCGAACTAGGCCATGACCGGCTTAGTTCGCAGTTGGGCGAACTAGCCACGTCCCGGCTAGTTCGCCTAACGGCGAACTAGGCTATGACCGGCTTAGTTCGCCGTTAGGCGAACTAGCCCCGTCCCGGCTAGTTCGCCCAACGGCGAACTAGGCCATGACCGGCTTAGTTCGTCGTTGGGCGAACTAGCCACGTCCCGGCTAGTTCGCCGTTGGGCGAACTAGAAGCTTCCCGGACGGTTCACCAACCAGCCAGCCGGACCGGTCCGGCTCGGTTCGCCGTATGTCAAATCAACCATCCCGAGCCTCGATCTCCCGTATCCCCGATTCAGTGCTTACAACCTTCGACACGGTCATGCTCTGAACCGTGTTCAAAATGTCTCCCGTTTCGTCTCGATCCGACCTATCGCTCGACTTTTACGATAAAAACCGTAAAACTTTGTTTTCTCAGAAAGAACTCGAGTGATAGGTCAGATCGAGACGAAACGGGACATTGCCTAAAATATACGATTTCTTCGATATTTTTCGTTAAAAACCTAAAAAAAACACGTGTGTAATAAAAACGTCGAGAAAATAATAAAAAACGGCATCGGATCAGGAAACGATCTCGTATAAAGTCGTAAATGGATTTTATCGTAAAACGGCCCGAAAGGTCCTAAAAATACGATAAAAACCCATCTCACGATATTAAAGAAATCAAACCCGAAGATACGATAACGTTTTGATGGTTTACTCGCAAAAGGAAAATAAATGTCAAGTTTGAAGACAAAAGGCAAGTTTGAAGATAAATAGATTATTTCCGCGGAAGAAAAGGAAGGATCAAGAGAAATGGAAAGTTCGCGATAAACTCGGTTTTGGGCGAAATGGAAAGACTAAAACCGCCTAAGAGGGAGTATACAAGCAAGAGGGACAGGGCAGAAGCTGGGAAACGACTTTTCAGAGCTTTCACCACCAATATTAGCAATTAGGAATATTTCCGTTTTCAGTTAGCGAGCTGCGTCTCAACAAGGGTTTTTCGTTCTTAGACTTTTAGAGTTTCGGCTACTCTCTTTGTACCAGTTCTTACGCAGATTCGGAATAAGAACCTTCTTACTCTCAATCTCATTCATTCTCCGTTTAATTTTAAAGTTCATCGTTTTCTTAATTATCGTTGTGTGGTTCTGCAGATAGCCGGTTCCTTTGAAAACTTAGGGTTTATCCGAAGTTTCCTTATTTACGATTTATTGACAGTAGGTGGATTTCGGTTCCCACAGAGGCGACTAAGCTGTTAAGTTAACAATTGCCGTTTTATACAATTTTTTTTCGCTTTTAACAAAAAGTTCCAACGGTAACTCAAATCGAGAAGAAACAAATAACATTTGGATCGAGATTCAAAGGATAACGCAAAGACTGAGGTAAGGGCAAGTAGGATGCCCAAGAAGGCGAGTAGTAGCTAGCCAAAAAGTTTAGGCGAGTCTTACTTGTTTTTGTCGTAAAATCTTAATGGAAACTCTCATTGAGACGAAACGAAAAACGGGATCGAGATTTGAAGGATAAAAATAGGGAGGAGTTAAATGGGTCTTACCCAACTCGCCATGAGGTGAGTTGGATGTTGTGGATCCAACTTTCTTTTATCCAAAAATCTCAACGTAAACTCCGATTAAGACAAAACGGCTGAACTGATATCTTGAAGGGTTGTGTAGGATTTTTTTATTTCAAAGATTGGGATGATTGAAAATCCAGGTTGGTTTAAAGACGACGCTGGGATTGTGATTTGGTGACTTTTGGGTTGACGACTAGGAATATATCGGTTTTACTAAATCTTCTAGGAACAAGTCGGTTTTAAGACAACGTTTGGGTTTCTAGTTCTTTCTTTCACAAAACAAGCTAAGTATGCGTGGCGATCGTTTCTCGCTTTTTTTACGAGAGTGTAGATCTGTTTGTAATGTCTACGTGAACAGTTAAGGAACAGTAGATCGAGATAGGGAAAATGGTCTAACACTTAGTTTGCTTGACTATCCACCAAGATACTAGGTTCCCTAAAGTTTCTGATTATCTTAGTTTTTCACGAAGATTCAGGTTTACCTCTTTTCCGTTTTGCTTTTTCATTTCTCCTTTCACTTCTTGTATCCCTGAGCCCCTTAAAATAGTAAAAATATTGATTCTCTCTGGTCGTGTTTAGGCTTAAACCTGTCTTGCCGTTTCAGTTTGTCAATTCATATTTTTGATATTGGTGTTTATCCTTTAAAACCGTATTTTATCATCTGAACCTGAATTTTATATTCTCCTGCAAATAAAATACAGACCTGTCATAACATACTTGGGCACAATTTGATCCAAAATTGTAAATGGGTGTTTAGTCGCGTTTTAAACCACCATTTTTCGACTAAAACTTTTTTACAATTTCTTTGAGCGAATACCATTTCTGGGACGTCAATTTTTATAAAAAAGTTTCAAATTAATCTTATAGTTGAGGCGACTAAGCCGTTAAGTTAATAATTGCCGTTTTATACAATCTTTTTCGTTTTTAACAAAAAGTTCCAACCGTAACTCCAATCGAGAAGAAACAAATAACATTTGGATCGATATTCAAAGGAGAATGCAAAGCCTGAGGTAAGGGCGAGTAGGATGCCCAAGATGGCGAGTAGTAGCTAGCCAAAAAGTTTAGGCGAGTCTTATTTGTTCTTGTCGTAAAATCTCAATGGAAACTCTGATTGAAACGAAACAAAAAGCGGGTCGATCGAGATTTGAAGGATAAAACTAGGGAGGAGTTAAATTGTTCTTACCCAACTCGCCATCAGGTAAAGTGGATGTTGTGGATCCTACTTTCTTGTATCGAAAAATCTCAACGGAAACTCCTATTAAGACAAAACGACTGAACTGATATTTTGAAGGGGTTTGTAGGATTTTTTAATTCAAAGATTTGGATGATCGATAATCCAGGTCAGTTTAAAGACGATGCTGGGATTGTGATTTGGTGACTTTTGGGTGACGACTAGGAATATGTCGGTTTTACAAAATCTGCTAGGAACAAGTCGGTTTTAAGACAACGTTTGAGTTTCTAGTTCTTTCTTTCACAAAACAAGCTGAGTAGGCGTGGCAATTGTTTCTCGTTTTTTTACAAGAGTTTAGATCAGTTTGTAAAGTCTACATGAACAGTTAAGGAACAGTAGATCGAGATAGGGAAAATGGTCTAAGACTTAGTTTGGTTGACTATCCACCAAGATACTAAGTTCCATAAAGTTTACGGATATCTTAGTTTTTCTCGAAGATTCAGGTTTACCTCTTTTCCATTTTTCTTTCTCATATCTACTTCCACTTCTTGTATCCCTGAGCCCCTTAAAAATAGTAAAAATATTTATTCTCTCTGGTCGTGTTTAGGGTCGAACCTGTCTTGTCGTTTCGGGGCTCGAACCTGTCTTGCCGTTTTGGTTCGTCAATTCATATTTTTGATATTGATGTTTATCCTTTAAAACTTGATTTTATCATCTGAACCTGAATTTTATATGCTCCTGCAAATAAAATATAGACCTGTCATAACATACTTGGGCATAATTTGATCAAAAATCATAAATGGGCGTTTAGTCGCGTTACAAACCACCAATTTTTGACTAAAACTTTTTTATAATTTCTTTGACCGAGTACCATTGATGGGATG
>CAKOAT010057378.1:1875-121001 GCA_932364175.1 Eruca vesicaria subsp. sativa | reverse complement strand
GTATCAACCAGGATTCGAGCGACCTCTAGATCGCTTATCACCAAATCGATGACTAGGGGATCGGCGTGCGGTTGGTCGATTCCACCGGTTTCAGCATCGTTGAAAGAGATTACCCCTGTCGGAGAATCGTCCATCGGCACCTTCCAACTTGAGCCGGTTTCGGCTTTACGTTGGTAGGATTTTATTGACGAGACGGTGTTGCTAAAGTATGGCGATTCGCAGATAATCATGTTGATTTTTCGGCGGTTAGCATCGTTACCCTTCTCGTCTACTTTTCGTCCGCGTTTTTCGCCCGACTGATTTCCCTGAGGCGGAGTTTGCGTGTTTTGGTCATTCTTCGGGACGCGGTCCGAATCGCGGATAAGATCCTTGATGCTAGATATCTCGGAAAGTTATCCCGCGACTAACTTTGCGGCCAGTCTGGCGCCGAGAACTTTGCAGTTCACGGTGGAATGATAATGGGTTTGGTGGAGGTCGCAGAAAGAATTCTCGTCGTAATTCGAATTTCTCGTCCACGTGTTACCCGTAGTCCGCCCTTGCTCCGAACCGGAGTTAATGGCGTAGTTATGCGCCCCTCGGAGATCCTGTCCCTCGTGATGGACGAATTTGTCGTTACGAGAGCTTTTCTTTTTCTGCTTCTGCTCGGACGCGTTATCCTTNGTTCTGATTGTTTGCGCGAGTGTGCTTACTCGGCTGTCGTAGATTTCTCGATCGCTTCAGTCGCGGGATCGATATCTTTGTCCGGGATTGTCTCCTCCGGTTGGGTGGAAGCGATGGGTGCGGAAACTTCTGGTTTCTCGGCCGTTGCTTGCTTCGGGTCGTTGTCTGCGGGCGGTGGCGTGACCTTTGCCCGTTTTGGCTTCACAATCGCGACCGCTAATTGCCTCAGCTTATGTTCGGCCAGGAAGCAAGATCGCGATTGTCTTTGGCATCCCCAAATTACAGCGACTCCCGTAGGCGTCGGGAATTTGATGCCTAAATGATACGTGGACAGAACCGCCTTCATGGAATTTATCCAAGGCGTGCCCATAATCACGTTGTAGATAGCCGGGAAATCGACTACCGCGAAGTTAACGATTTTCGTCACTTCTTTCGCGACGACCGGTAGTCGGATTGATCCCAAGGTTATCGACGTTTCGCCGGAGAAACTAGTCAGCGGTTTTGGAATCGGCTCGACTTCCGGAGGTCAATTCCCATTCGTGCTAGTGTGTTGCGGAAGATAACGTTGACCGTGCTTCCGGTATCAACCAGGATTCGAGCGACCTCTAGATCGCTTATCACCAAATCGATGACTAGGGGATCGGCGTGCGGTTGGTCGATTCCACCGGTTTCAGCATCGTTGAAAGAGATTACCCCTGTCGGAGAATCGTCCATCGGCACCTTCCAACNACGTGTTACCCGTAGTCCGCCCTTGCTCCGAACCGGAGTTAATGGCGTAGTTATGCGCCCCTCGGAGATCCTGTCCCTCGTGATGGACGAATTTGTCGTTACGAGAGCTTTTCTTTTTCTGCTTCTGCTCGGACGCGTTATCCTTTGCGGATGTTTTCGTCGGCTTATGCTTCTCGGACAGGATTTTAGTTTCCTCCTCAATGGTTATGAAGTCGGTAGCCTTATGGAGCGCGTCCTGGATCATCCGTGGTTTCTCGAGAGTTATCCACTTCCGGAACTTCGATTTATACCAGAGAGAATTCCTCAACGCGTCGATGGCGGCTTTGTCGCTAATGCCGCTAACCCTAGCCATGACGAGTTTGAACCTACTTATGAAGTCGCAGAGAGATTTGCCCTCCTCGTGCACCAAGCTCCAGAGATCGGCGTCGAAGGTTTCCGGGTTAATGAACATCGAGTACTGTTTCAGGAACTCCGAAGCCAATCGACGGAAACTTCCGATCGAGTTTCGCCTAAGTTTGGCGAACCACTCGAGTGCGGCTCCTTCCAGGTTTTCGACGAAGAGGCGGCAGTAGCCTGCGTCTTTTTCGTGGTCCTTGAGCTTGGCTCGTCCCATGGTGATCTGGAATGCTTGCAGGTGCGCTTTGGGATCGGTCGTCCCGTCGTAAGTTGGCTCCTTAATCTTTCCGGGATCGGGCAGCTTGATCTCGGTGATGCGAGCCGTGAAAGGCGTTTTCCGAGACTCGTAC
Source organism: Eruca vesicaria subsp. sativa (assembly GCA_932364175.1). Lineage (NCBI taxonomy): Eukaryota > Viridiplantae > Streptophyta > Magnoliopsida > Brassicales > Brassicaceae > Eruca > Eruca vesicaria. The sequence continues at coordinate 118,866 of CAKOAT010057378.1, read as the reverse complement.
AGCAGCCGATCGATCTCGGGTGCGGCGCTGGTTGCGTGGTGAATCTGAGATTTCACCGCTTTTACAGCTGCGGCCGTTTTGGTAATGTATTCGCGGAGATCGCGAATCTCGGTCTGATTGCCAGCAGTTTTCTGACCTTGTCGGCGTTTGCCGCGAGTGACCAGAGATCGCTCCTCGGCGGTTTTTGCGTATCGCGCGAAGTCGAGTTCTCCTTCGTCTCTAGTAAAGGAACGTTCGGGAGACGACTCCGGTCGGGGACTGCGAGTTTTCCTTCTCCTAGGATGGACGTCGGCGTCTTCGTCTGTCGAGTCGGCCTGGTCGCTCGTTTCCAGGTTGACCCTGTTCGCGAATAGGAGATTTTTCCGATTCGTTCAGCGTCGTGTCAGGGTTTTCTTTTCCGGAATCCTTTTCCGGTACGTTTCCCTGATCGATTCTGGGACGATCCGTAGGAGCGCCGAAATCGAGTCTCCTTCCGCGGATCTTGGTAGTTCCGCGGGGGCGAATCGCTTTGGTTCTCGCAGTTAGGGTTTCGAGCCGNCTTTTCCGGTACGTTTCCCTGATCGATTCTGGGACGATCCGTAGGAGCGCCGAAATCGAGTCTCCTTCCGCGGATCTTGGTAGTTCCGCGGGGGCGAATCGCTTTGGTTCTCGCAGTTAGGGTTTCGAGCCGTTTTGCGAGCGAACCAATGAGCTTTTCCTGCTCTTCCGATTTTTTGTTAAACTCGGAAAGCATCTTTACGACGGTCTCGGCGTAAGCGTTTGTAGCGTTGGCCGCAGGCGCGTCTTTTGGTAGCGGTGTTTCAACGTTGTCGCGTTCGTCGCGAGTTTGGTTGTCACCAGTCATCGTTTCTTCGTTGGACATGTTGCGGTTACGGTGTAAGATAGATCCGACCCCCCCTCCTTCTAGCGCCAAACTGTGGGAAACGATTTTACCCTACTGTCAAATAAATCGTAAAAAAGAAAACTTCGGGAAAACCCTAAGTTTCCAGAAGAACCGACTATCTGCGAGAACCGCACAACAAAGATTAAGATGATGAAAACACTTAGAATTAAAACGAAAATAAGCAAGACCGAAAGCAAGAAGGTTCTTATTCCCAATCTGCATTGAACTGGTACAAAGAGAGTAGCCGAAAACGTAAGAACTAGAAAACCCTAATTGAGACGCAGCTCGCTAATAGAAAAACGGAAAGATTCCTAAATGCTAGTTTTGGTGGTGAGAGCTCTGAATTTCGTGTGTGTGCTTCTGCCCTAGACCTCCTCTTTATATACTCCTCGTCTTGGCTATCCGATCTTTCCATTTCGCCCAGATTTGACTAAATCGGGAATTTTCCATTCTTCTCGATCCTTCCTTTTCTTCCGCGGAAATCTTCTATTTCTCTTTAAACCTTCCTTTTATCTTTAAACTTGACTTTTATTTTCCTTCTGCGAGTAAACCGTCAAAACGTTATCAAATCTGCGGGTTAGATTCCGTTGAAATCGCGAGATGGGTTTTTATCGTGTTTTAGGTCCTTCCGGGCCGTTTTGCGGTAAAAACCGTTTTCCAACTTTTTACGGGATCGTTTCCTGATCTGACGTCGTTTTTAATAAATTTCTCGAGTTAATCGCAAGATTTTACGATTTACTCGACTTTTTATTAAAAAAATGTTTTTTACGACTTACTCGGCGTTTTTTATTAAAAGCGCGTTTTTTTATGATTTCGACGAGAAATCTCGAATAAATCGTATAGTTTAGGCAATGTTCGGTGTTTCATTCAACCGTTGCCGTTTTATACGATTTCCTCGAGTTCTTTCCGAGAAAACGAAGTTTTACGGTTTTTATCATAAAACTCGAACGGTAAGTCGGATCGAGATGGAACGGGAGATATTTCAGCCGTGGTTTAGAATGCGACCTTGTCGAAAGACGTAAGTTTCGAATCGGGAATGCGGGAAATCGAGACGCGGAGTGTCCGGGAAGTCTCTAGTTCGCCCATCGGCGAACTAAGCCGGGCCGGCTTAGTTCGCCGATGGGCGAACTAGTTGCGACTAGTTCGCGTTTTACGGCTTTTTCGGTTTTTTGCGGTTTTGTAAAACGATTCTCGAGTTTTATAAAACGATTCTCGAGTTTTATAAAACGATTCGAGTTTTATAAAACGAATTCTCGAGTTTTATAAAACGATTTCTCGAGTTTTATAAACGATTCTCGAGTTTTATAAAACGATTCTCGAGTTTTATAAAATAATTTCTCGAGTTTTATAAAATAATTTCTCGAGTTTTATAAAACGATCTCTCGAGTTTTATAAAAAGATTTCTCGAGTTTTATAAATTGATCTCTCGAGTCTTATAAAACGATCTCTCGAGTTTTATAAAACGATTTCTCGAGTTTTATAAAACGATTTCTCGAGTTTTATAAATCGATTTCTCGAGTTTTATAAATCGATTTCTCGAGTTTTATAAAACGATTCTCGAGTTTTATAAAACGATTCTCGAGTTTTATAAAACGATTCTCGAGTTTTATAAAACGATTCTCGAGTTTTATAAAACGATTTTGTCGAGTTTTATAAAACGAATTCTCGAGTTTTATAAAACGATTTCTCGAGTTTTATAAATGATTTCTCGAGTTTTATAAAACGATTCTCGAGTTTTATAAAACGATTTTCGAGTTTTTTAAAACGATTTCTCGAGTTTTATAAACGATTTCTCGAGTTTTATAAACGATTCTCGAGTTTTATAAAACGATTCTCGAGTTTTATAAAACGATTCTCGAGTTTTATAAAACGATTTCTCGAGTTTTATAAAACGATTCTCGAGCTTTATAAAACTGTTCTTTTTGTATTCTTGCGGAGAGTTTTGGCTATTAATTCCGTCGTACCGATTTTGACCCCAACACTTCTATGCATCAATCGACGCTAACCTTCCAGAAGACGAAAAAGTTGAGCACAACGCTTATGAGTTATGGAATTCCAGAAACTTTGGTAGATCGAATGATTACACGGCTCTAGCATCGATCGAGAGGATACCTTCTGAGTCGATCGACGGTCTTATCGAACATGGTTATAGAGCCTATGAGGAAAATGAAGAAGAAGATTTCATTGGGGAAATAGAGACGAGTATGGCATCTATAGAGATGAGAACGACAACACACAAGCTATGGATGGCAGAATCGTCAATGTGTCAAAGGAGGACATCAGAGAAATTCTTGATAGAGCCGCACAAATAGGTTATACTAACTTTCACCTACCGGGAATGTGCATAATATCTTGACCGAACGTCTCCAAATACATCAATATACATCAGAGTACAAGTTGACAACATGGTACAAGGAATATACAAAGCCCAGGAGATGTTGATGGATAACTATTACAAGAGGCTCGATGATCTTTACCTCCCATTCAACAACAATATTGGCTGGTTAACCAAGTGCGTGGATGAGGTGAAGCAAAAAATGGATGACACTCATCAGATCATTCAGAAACAACAACAGACGGTCGCACTATGCCATCCATAGACACTCAGTATTCATCACCCAAAGAATAGTTTCTCTTCACATGACGAAGGAAGATACTTCCAAGTGTTTGGAAAACACCACAGAGACAACATACACCAGAATTGGAATAACCTTGCAGACATGTATTCAACGCCTTCAGAGAAGGATGAGTGCCACGGAGACTGCTGTGGAGAAGTTGAAAGACCATGAGACCAAAACAGAAATTGATGACAGAGCATCGATGACACCCAATATCGGCCACCGATCGATGCACCACCAAGATCTCACCTTGTCACCGCTAAAGTGCTTGAGGATAAGTTGGATAAGTCTATACAGTCCTACAACACCATGATGAAGAATATATGCAAAGGACTGGAAGATGGACACTTCTACACAGACAATAAAATCAGCTTCCTACAAAGACCTATTACTCGACTTGAGGAAAGGATGAGTGACGTTGAGGCAATTGGAAAAGAGAAAAGAACCAGAGGTGAAGAAGCCATCAGAAGCTTCGTCAGTACATGGTTCCATATGAACAGAGAAGAGGTGGACGCTTGTTTTCCAACAAATGGTGCTCTACCACCATCTTAGTCCAACAATGTCTTAAACGTCAAGCTAAAGACTATAACAAAGTGCTAAATGGGAGGCAACCCACTGGTTAGTAAGTTTTCAATTGGTTTTTACTTATGCTAGTTTTAATTTCTGTTTTTTTTTTGTATTTGAAGGTTTTTAAGAGGGGAAGTTGACTGTTTGAGATCACCATTGGTAAAAGGCTTGGATGGTTTACCATCGGTTGACATTCACATCATACCATTGATCGAAACTCCTTTCGGAGTTTAGTAATCTCGACTTTCTCTAACACTTTTACTTATGAATTAGTTTTTCATAACCAAACCAGGACGTGATAACACTGGAGAAAATGTTATTTAAGTTTGGGGGAGGTTCTCTGATGCTTTTTTATATTTATTTGAGTTTTTCGTCTACAAGTTTTTTAAAAATTTTATTGAGTCAAGAAGAGGATTATGATCAGACTTTATTCTGTTGAGTAACTACACTATAAGCACCATTCTTAGAACTTTTGATTGCAGAGATGACTAGAGATACCAAAGTGGATCATCCTGCCGCTAGACTACACTGCTTAAAAATTTTGAAGGAACCGAAGCTGACTTCCAACCCTAATCTGACTAATTTTCTTGCTTTGGGTCTTGGTATACATTGGATCGGATTCCTCCTGCAAGTCTGAAAGGTAAAAATTGGTGTGTTTCTTGTTCCCCTCTCTATCTCTCTATCTCTCTCTCTCTCTCTCTCTCTCTCTCTCTCTCTCTCTCTCTCTCTCTCTCTCTCTCTCTCTCTCTCTCTCTCTCTCTCTCTCTCTCTCTCTCTCTCTCTCTCTCTCTCTCTCTCTCTCTCTCCGGAATCTATAAAACAAAAAGGTTGAAATGATTTCCTACGGTTTAGAGGGGTAGGACTGTCTCCGGCAACCCCATTATTCTACTCTAATGGAATGATCACACATTGTGGAAACGAAGGATAGGTAAATTACATGTGACCCCATTAATCGCCTACACTTTGCCAAAAAAAAAATCAAAAAGAAGATGACAAGATAGACTGTAGCAGCATTATTATTCATTGAGTTTGATATCTAAAAGATTCAGAGAAAATAGAAAGAGGGAAAAAAGGGATCAGAGAAGATTACTTGTGTGTTCAGATATTTGCAAGGGTAAGAGTCCAAGCATCCTTTGATCGATACTTCTAAGGTAAAGCTTACACTTTTATATTTATGTAAGAAATAAGGTTAGTATAGGGGTGAGTCAGACTAGTATTTGCTAAGTTGTTGGTAGAATGAATTTGGTTGCTATACTAGGATAAGGTATATAAATTTTCTCTGAGATTGACATAATTGGATGTGGTTGCAGCATAGTAGGGGTGATAGTAATACTTTTGATATTATGTGAGTTCCCGCTTTTCAAAACCTCTTTCATATGAGGCTTTGGGGTTCGGATCATCGTCCAATCTTGGCAGACATTCTTAAAAAGAAGCCACGGAGATCGAAAAATTTTAAATTTGATAAACGATGGCTTCAGAATGAGGAACTCAGACAGATTATACTTGAAGGATGGAAATCACCAGACCTATCACCGGGAGCAAGTATTATGGAGCACATTACAAGCTGCAGGCGGGCGTTATGTGATTGGAAAAGGCAACACAATCTGAATTCAGAGAAAAGTATAGAGCAGTTAAAGGAAAAGGTAGATAGATTATCCTCCAACGATGATGCCACTACAGAGGAGATAGCGGCGGCTCTAAAAGAATTGTCTGATGCCCTTAAGGCGGAGGAACTATTCTGGAAGCAGAAGTGTAGGGTTTTTTAGTTAAGGGAGGGGGATCGAAACACCAAATTTTTCCATGCCTTAACGAAGCAGCGAAGAGCGAGGAACAGGATAACCCAACTTCTTGATGCAGATGGGAATGTTGTGGAGGATGAGGAAGGCTTGGTAGCCATTGCTACTAGTTATTTTCGACAAATATTTCAATCGTCGAACCCTGAGGAGATTGAGGAGGCACTGTCTGAAGTAACCACTACAATTACGCCTGTAGACAATCAGGGGCTCACAGCTCCAGTTTCAGAGTGGGAGGTTAAATTAGCCCTCTTTGCTATGCATCCTGAGAAAGCTCCTGGACCTGATGGAATGACAGCTCTGTTCTATCAAAATTTTTGGGATATCGTCAAGGAGGATTTAACTCGTATGGTTAATGAATTCTTATTCCAAGGGACTATTCCGACGGGTCTCACTGATACTAATGTTTGTCTTATCCCACAAGTTGAAAAGCCAAACCAGATGAGCCAACTACGACCCATCAGTCTCTGTAATGTTTGCTACAAGATTATCTCCAAGGTCTTATGCCAAAGACTGAAGAAGGTTCTTCCAGATAGGATTTCTGCCCCAGTCAGCCTTTGTTGCTGGGAGACAGATATCGGACAACATAATGATTGCACATGAATTGTTCCATGCCTTAAGAACAAAACCGAGTGGACGCAATAAGAGGATGGCCATCAAAACAGACATGAGCAAGGCATATGATCGTATGGAATGGTCTTTCATTGAAGCCACCATGAGGAAGATGGGATTTTCTGAAACATGGATTACCTGGATTATGCGATGCATAACAACAGTAAAGTATAAGGTACTCATGAATGGACAGCCACGAGGAAATATTGTCCCGGAGAGAGGTCTACGTCAGGGAGATCCTTTATCCCCTTTCATTTTTATTCTATGCACGGAAGCGCTCGTTAGCCTTTTTAATCACGCAGAGAATCAGGGAAAGATAACGGGGATGCGCATTACACGTGCGTGTCCATCAATATCCCACTTGCTCTTTGCTGATGATAGCCTGTTCTTTTGTAAGGCGGAGCCCCGTGAATGTGAAGAAGTAATGAAGGTGGTTAGGAAATATGGACAGGCATCTGGACAGTGCATCAATTTTGACAAATCTTATTTACTCTTTGGTAAGAGGATCGGTCAAGAGGATAGGCAATAGATCAAAGATACACTTGGGATACAAAATGATGCAGGGATGGGAACCTACCTAGGGATACCAGAGGATATCAGTGGCTCGAAATGTAAGTTGTTTGCCTTCTTAAAAGACAAACTTCGGCACAGAGTGAATGGATGGATGGGTAGATGGTTGTCCAAAGGTGGAATAGAAGTTATGATTAAGTCAATCTTGTTAGCTCTCCCAACATATGTGATGTCTTGTTTTTTGCTCCCTTTGGAGATATGTGATGCTTTGGCTAGTGCCATTGCACAGTTTTGGTGGAGTTCAAACCCACCAAAGAGGGGCTTACACTGGACAACATGGGACAAGCTATGTCTACCTAAAGACGAGGGCGGAATTGGATTCAGGATGATACATGAGTTTAACCTGGCATTATTAGCAAAGCAGTTGTGGAGATTGGCCCAAAATCCGGATTCATTGGTTGCTCGTGTTATGAGAGGGCGATATTATAGATTAAGCTCGCCTTTGCGAAAGCTTACTGTCAGCAGTCCATCGTATGTGTCGACAAGTATCTCGGATGCACGTGAATTATTGCTATTGGGGGTTAGACAAAAGATTCATTCAGGGTATGAAGTGAAGGTATGGGAGGATCCATGGATTCCATCAATCCCAGCGAGACCAGAACATGCATCAGCCTCGGTTCTGCATCCGAATATGAGAGTGAGTGACCTTATCAATCAGGAAACAAAGTCTTGGGACTTGGAGCGGCTGGCAAGATATGTCGACGCTGGTGATATACCTCTCATAAGGAGTATAGCTATCAGTTCGACCTATCGTAGAGATACACACTGCTGGAGTTACACTAGGAGTGGACAATATACAGTCAAGTCCGGCTATTGGGTAGCTTGTAATATACTTATGAAAGAGGATGAGAACTTAGTGGACGAACCTAGCTTTAAAAGGCTCCAAGCACAAGTTTGGAAGGTTAAAGCACCCCCGAAGATGTGTCATCTTATGTGGCAGATTATATCGGGGCAGGTGGCTGTTACGAGTGCGCTGAATCGTAGACACATGAGATGCGATAATGTCTGCCCACGATGCGGAGAACCGGATGAAACAATTACACATGCAATTTTCCAATGCCCACCGGCTTTACAAGTATGGGCCTTATCATCTATTCCTACCAGTGTAGCTTTATTCCTTTTGGAGAGCACTTATTCGAATATGGATTATCTGTTCTGGCGGAAGAAGAGTATTTGTGGGCCAGAACTAGAAAGAAATCCTTTTCCTTGGTTAATATGGTACATTTGGAAGGCTCGGAATGATAAGTTGTTCAGAGGTATAGATAGGGACCCTTTGGAATTGGCCCGGTATGCAGAGAGTGAGTGTCTTGCCTGGTTCCAAGCTAATGAGCAGGATGTTGTGATTACACAAGAGGATGGCGATACTGAACGACAGGCCATAAGCCTACGTGATATTAGCATGATAGATGGTTCTTGGACCTCTATGGATCAATTTTCCGGTTGTGGTTGGGATTGGAAGGATAGCATGGGAAATAGTCATCTGATGGGGATGCGTAATGTAAGTAGAGTGGAGTCTGCTTTGCATTCTGAGCTGGAAGCGCTGCGGTGGGCAATGGAGAACATGCTTCAACATTCGCCATGTCAGAGCTTTGGGACGGATTGCAAGGAATTGTTAGCAATGCTCAAAGATCCTCACGGATGGCCAAGCTTTTCGACGGAACTGGGGAGGATCTCGACACTAAGGATTTGTTTCCCAGATTTTAAGATTTCTTATGTACCTCGAGCTCTAAATGTTGTGTCCGATCATTTAGCTAAGACTGCCATATCCTTTTATCGGGATCTCATGTATGTTGGTTGTTCTATTCCGGTCTGGATTCCCAGACCACCTCAAGCTTGAGTAATAGATCAGCCTTTCGTTGTCAAAAAAAAAAAAAAAAAACCTCTTTCACATGCTACCCTTGCTTTGCTTGAGGAAAAAAAATATTAAGTCTGGGGAAGTTGATATACCTTATTATTTACCAATTTTAGACCATGTTATGAACCCCATTTGGAGTTTATTATGTGTATCTCGACTATGTTTTAGGGTCTTTATAGGTCCAGGTACGTTTTGGATTTATGTGGAGCATATGGAACATTTTGGATGAAGAAACCGATAGCAGAAAAGAATCAGCTAAGTCAAAGTCGATACACAAGATTGGCGTCGAAAGACAGAGCCACCTTGTCGTCAATCGATGGTTGAAGCGCACATGTACAGATTTGTTTAGAGCCGACTTAAAGCCCAAGTTACACATAATTACAAAATTTCCTTAGACGGATTTTAACCTAATTTATGAAGGTTTCTGCCATTGTTAGGTAGAAGACCGCACTTTTTTTTCTACAGTTATTCAAGGAAAACTTCCTTGAAAGTTTTCTCTGTAAAAGTAAAATATGGTTAAATGCAAAACTAACCTACGCAGACTTCCACCTAACAAACTTCTTGTAAAAGTTGTGAAGATTTCCGACGGAAAACTTCTATAGAAAGTCAATTTTCTGACACAATTCAGTCAATTTCAATACTAACCAGTTTTTCCGAGAAAACTTCCAGGAAAATCATCTCTGGTATTTTCATGAATTTTTGAAATACAAAAGTAATCCAATATTTACGAAGGAAGACTTCCAGAGAGAGCAGATTTCATTGGAAGTCTTCCTTTGTAAATTTTCAAATGCCCTAAATGGAAGACTTCCACGAAAGTCTTCTACGATAATGTATGATAAAGTTCTATTTTTTTCAAATTTAAAATTTTTAAGATTTTATTTTAATTAATGTGTATTAGTCAATACTGAAGCTCCACAACGAAATTCATAACTTTATTGGTGATCATTATCTCAGAAACTAACCAGTCTCCTAAGAAGTGAAGTCTTCTCTCACAAGACTTCTGTGGAAGTCTTCTACTTTGATGTTTTAAAAAATTTGTATTTTTAATAGTGATAAATAACTTCAAAATATGTTTTTAACTTTCAAAAGTGTTAAGTAACTTCAAGAATGACAAGTGATGTGGTTTAATTGATCTCCTTAGATCATAAGATATACTTTTTAACTTTCATGAAATTTACAAGTAAAATTTTCATTTAAAATATAAGTTTATTACTTAAATTTTCATTTCCTACTTTAATTTCCCGCTTAATATTTGTAAAGTCTTCCGAGAAGTCTCTCGTGAGAAGACTTCTAGAGAAGTCTCTCGTGAGAAGACTTCTAGAGAAGTCTCTCGAGAGGAGGCTTAATTTGTTTTCTAATTATAATTTTTTAAGGATTTTTTAAGAAGTGTTACGTTATTGATAGTGTTAAAGGAAGACTTCTAGTGAAGTCTTTCGAAAAGTCTTCCGGTGAGACTTGTGTATTGTTTGATATTTTGTGAATTTGACTAAGTTTTCTTGAGAATTCTTCTCCTTTTGTTTTAGTATCTTGATCAAAATGTTTCTTGTTATGTTTTATTAATAACTTAATTAATGTCAAGTACTTTTGGAAAATTATATATATATTGTAGACATGAACATATTTAACAAAATATTTTTCATTAACATCGCTTCAAGTTTACAAAAGAATTCACAACTAAAAAAGTACACATAACAATCATAAAACAAACCATAAACATAATTATTACACATGGAGCTTGAGATCATTACTCTCTATAGATAAGCTTAGACTTCACTTAGGTTAGATATTTTTGGTTCAAAAGACTTACAGGGAAGTCTGCAAATTCATTTTATGCATTAGAAGACTTTCGTGGAAGTCTCCCGAGAGTCTTCCAAGAAATCTTCCGAGAATTCTAAAGTCTGGTTCATATTTGAAAATACATGCATATCTAAAAACGTTCAAATTGCATCAAAACAGATAAAAACGTCAAAAGTAAATTTTGTATGCTTAAATAATAAGTAAAACAGTCACACTATGTTGAATCTACAACTTTTTTGAATCTAACAAATAAACACACACACAAATACATATCAAAAATTTATATATCTAACTTTAAAAAAAATGAAAGATGAGAACCATATAGTGATAAACTTGCAAAAAAAGGATAAATTAGTGTGAAAAACATAAGAAAATGAAAAATTGATATAAAGTTTAGTGTTTTTAATTTCAAAGAGATTAAAGAGAGGTTGGAGAATTTTAAAGTGAGAAACATTACATTTTTTGCAGCCATTTGAGAGGAAGAAAAAAATGTGTAAATTTTCTTTATATAAAGAAACAAATTCCAATTAAATGAAATATTTTTGGTTCAGAAGACTTCCGTGGAAGTCTTCTAGAATAAAATGCATTAGAAGACTTCATGGGAAGTCTTCCGAAGAGTCTTCTAAGAAGTCTTCCAATGTTTGAGTAAGATCTGAAAAAACGTGTATACCCAAAAATGTTCAAATGACATCAAAAAAGAGAAAAAAATCAATAATAAGTTTTTAATGCTTAAATAATAAATAAATTTTCACATTATTTTGAATCTACAACTTACTAGAATCTACCATATAAATACACAAAATATACATATACAAAATTAATCGCTTTGTCTATAAATGAGTGAAGAAATCATGTAATTAAAAACCTGCAAAAACAAGATAAATTATTAAGAAACACATAAGAAACAAATGAAAATTTGATATTTAAGATTTAGTGTTATCAAGTTCAAATAGTTTAGAGAGACGTTGGAGAGTTTTAGAGTGAGAAATGTTGCCTTCATTTGAGAGGGAGATAGAGAATTGTGTAAATTTTCTTTATATATGAAGACAAAAGTTTTAATTAGATTATATATTTTCGACAGAGAAGACTATCATCTAAGTCTTCTATTAGAATACTTACACAAATTTCTTCCAAAAATTCTTCTAACAGAAGACTTACATGAACATCTTACGTCTTACAAAAGTCTTCTAAACCCTGTGGGAACCGAAACTCGCACTGTCGATTTTCCGTCAAATATGGAAACATAGGGAAAACCCTAATTTTCCGGAGGTCCTGGATCTCTGATGAAACCACTAAAACGAACAAAGTTACAGAATATAGATTAATAAGAATAGCGATGAACAGAGTTTAGATAGAGAATTTGCGTAAGAGATTTTATTGAATAAGAGATTGACTGCTGTTACAGAGAGAATCGCGGAACTTATACGTCAAAACGTTCTAAGGATCCGACTTGCTAGTCTAAACACCTAAGTCCTAAATTCGCCTAAGCTAACAGCCGCTTCTCTAGGTCTAATTTTCGTCCTCTTCTTCTGTCCTCTGCCTTCTGCTTATATACTCCCTTCCTAGGCGGTTTGGTCCTTCCATTTCGCCCAGATTCGAGTTTATCGTGAATCTTCCATTTATCTCGATCTTTCCTTTTTTCCCGCGGAAATCTTCTACTTATCTTCAAACTTGACATTTATCTTCATACTTGACATTTATCTTCTTTCTGCGAGTAAATCGTCAAAACGTCGTCGTATCCTCGGGTTGAACTTCATTTAAAGTCGCGAGTGGGCTTTTATCGCGTTTTGGGACTTTCCAAACCGTTTAGTGATAAAACCACTTTACGAATTTAAACAAGATCGTTTCCTGATACGATGCCGTTTTTAAGTAAGTTTCTTAAGTTAATCGTAAAGTTTGGCAATGTTCAATGTTCCGGTTAATCGTTGCCGTTTTCTACGATTCACTCGAAATTTTATAAAAAACGCATTTTTATGATTTCTCACGAAAACTCTCGAGTAAATCGTATAGTTTAGGCAATGTTCGGTGTTTCGTTTAACCGTTGCCGTTTTATACGATTTCCTTGAGTACTTTCGAGCAAACAAGACTTTGCGGTTTTTATCGTAAAACTCGAACGATAGGACGGATCGAGACGAAACAGGAGACATTTTGACCGTGGTTCGGAACATGATCGTGCCGAAGGACGTATGCCTTGAATCTAGGACGTGGGAGATCGAGGCTTGGGATAATTAGCTCAACGTACGACGAGCTGAACCGGACCGGTTCAGCTCGCCGTACGGTGAGCTATTCAAGGAATGTCTAGCTCACCGTACGGCGAGCTATACAGGACGCACCTAGCTCGCCGTACGGCGAGCTAGTCTGGTCGAGATATCTGGCCGTACGGCGAGCTAGCCATTCCGAAAATTAGCTAGATAATTAGCTCGCCGTACGGCGGATGCGTTTTTCGCGGTTTTGTGCTTAACTCGGACAATCGTGTAATCGGCGTTTGTTTTGTTCTTCCGAGATAAAGATTTCCAAGTTTTCTGTGGATTTCCTTTGTTTGGAAACTTATTAGAATTTTATAAAACGATTTCTCGAGTTTCATAAAACGACTTATCGAGTTTTATAAAACGACTTCTTGAGTTTTATAAAATGAAGTCGTTTTATAAAACGACTTTTCGAGTTTTATAAAACAACTTCTCAAGTTTTATAAAACATATTTTTATTTCTTGCGGAAATTAATGATTTTATCTTTAACAGAAATTATTGTAGACGTTGATTTCGAGATTACGGTTTTTGACACCAACAGTTAGCCCCCCAGCTCGCAAGTTTCGGAGAAGATTTTTGCGGGCAACTGGAGTTGTTTTAATCGGAATCCACGGCTGTGATTCCTCTCATTACGAGATATGAGCTCTTCTTTTCTATAAGTATTGGATCATTACTTCACATATCTTCCATCTCTCAAATTTCTCTCCAACTTCTCTCTAGAAAATTGTCAAGATGTCTTCTTCCCAAGGTGATCAACAAAATCATGAGGTCTCAGCTGGTGACATCCCTATGGCGCATTCGCAGGATGCTCGCATCTCCGAGTTTCTCTTGTTCCAGGAGGAGATGGATCGCAGCGATGCTGAGGAAACTACGGTGCCGAATTTTGCAGCCCCGGTGAACCTGTCCACCCCTGCGGAAGAATCCGAGGCTATTCCGGAAGAAGCGGCGAGTGTCGTAACGAAACCTTCGGCAAGCGTTACAGTCGAGCCGTCGAGTTCATCCGCTGTCCCGGCCGTTGCTGAGGTCGAAACTGCAGCGGTTCCCGCCGAGAGCGAAACGGTTGTGGCTCCCACCGAGCTCAAGCCGGTTACGACCTTGAAGCCTCCTCCTCCGGCCAAGAGGGGGATTGTCCTGGGACTCCTGGCGCTTAGTGCCACGCTAGCTGCTTCAGCCAAAGGTCGTAAGAGACCTAGCGCGAATTCCGATGCTCCTAAGAGAAAGAGATGTGCGAAAGACCCGGAGGCTGGTGCTTCGTCGAGCAAGGCACAAGGCTTGGGTTTGATGTCACAGCACAGAGCCAAGGTATAGGTTTGCGAGTACCTTTTTATTTTTAACTGGTGGCTGATCATTTTTCTTTGGCTTTTCCAGTTCGTTTCGCTGATCGATGGAGTGATCAAAGAGTGTGGGTCTGAAGTTGAGCTTTTGGCTAAAGAGTTGGCTGAGTCGCAGAAGAGGTCCGCTCAGTTTGAAGGGAAGCTGAAGTTGATAGAAGATGTGCATTCCGCGTAGGTGTCTTAATTCGAGGCTAGGATCAGCGACTTGGAACGCGACCTGGGAAAGACCGCGATTTCTCTGCTCAAGGCGAAGGATGCGAAGAAGTCTAAGGCTTCGGAACTGCGCAGACTTCAGCGCAAGATGAAGAGTTTTGAGGGATCGATGGTGCGTGCGACCAAAGAGGATGTTCCAGTCGAGGGAAGTGACTCCGACCCAACTGTTGCTGCCGAAAGAGCCCCTCAGCCTGGTGCAGATGAGAGCAATGATCCAGAGATCGCTGACGAAGGTGAAGGTGTTGTTGCGGGTGCTGGTGATGCGATGGATGAGGACGAGGCTCCGTGTGCAGAGGGTATCTGAAGTTGTAGTCTCGTATGAGACTTAAGAATTAGATTTTTATGCATTTGGCCGAAAATGGCTTTTGTACTTGTTCGGGACTAGCCTTTTACGGCTTTGAATCCTTTGTTTCTTTGGCAACTTCTTATAATGAACAATCAGTTTTTCGTTTAAACCTATTGCTTTGAGTTGATATTGAGGGAGATCCGCGATTTTTCGTCTCGCATTCCATTTCCTTAGTTGATCGCCTTATTCACTTGCTCGTTTTAGGATGTTTAGTAAATCGAGTGAGCGTTTAGATATAGATGAAGAGACATGCCTTTAGGATCTCGATTCATGCCTTGAGACGTTAGAGACCAGTGTGCTGGGTTTAGGGCAAGACCTAGGTTTACTTTCGGATTAAGGCTATGCGATGACTAGTCGGCTTTCGTTTTGCTTGTTGCGATTTTAACCTGATTCCATACCGATTTAGAATCCGCGATAGGTTCTCGGCTTATACGATTTGTCTAGTTGGAATCGAGCATCTCACCGGGAACAATTTCTAAGTTTCCCAGAAGTGCTGACCAAAAGTTTGGATTTCTTTTATAGAGCTATTACCCTTGTGTCGGGTGTTCGAGAGCTACCTCTGCGAGATAACTTAAGTTTGTTTACGACTGTTGCGAGTTTGTTGTGATCAGCAACAAACTATTTTTAGGTGATAGTGTTTAAGTTGTTTGGGCCTTTGCGACGGAATTATATCTTAAGAAGATGTATATGCTTTTATAGTCGTGGACGGACTGTTTATTGTTCTTATTTTGGAAAGGAACATTTTTTTCTGAATATTGGCGACGTCTCGCTTCATTCAGAATTTTGTTTTGTCTTTCGCTGCATTGCTGAAAAAAGTTTCAGAAATTTTGAGTTTGAAATTTCGGGAGTATACGAGTATACGTATACTCACCTACCCCCCCCCCCTTTTAGTGAGGGGGGACATCTGGTCTCGTCTTGCTACAAGATGCCTACGTACCCTTTAGGGGGGATCAAGCCGTCTAGTAGTTCAGTGTTTTTCGGGCGTGTTGCCTAGTGATAGTATTTTTTAGATGCATCGCGTTCCACGATCGGGGAGCCCTGCATGTTTGCGATTTCATACGCTCCCGCCCGGACTACCTTTATGACCCTGTATGGTCCTTCCCAATTGGCTCCCAATTTCTCGGCGTTTCGTTCTGGGGTGTTTTGGAAGACTTTTCGTAAGACTAGTTCGCCTTCATGAAATCTGCGGCCTTGTACGTTTGCGTTATAGTACTTTGCGGCCGCTTGCTGATAGTTTTGAATTCGGATAAGGGAATGATCCCGTTGTTCGTTAACCAGGTCGAGTTCGTCAAGAAGCATTAGGTTGTTCGATTCTTCCCTTTTTGGGAGCAACCTTCTGTGTACTCCTGGAAATTCGACTTCTGCTGGGATCATGCATTATGTACCGTACACGAGGGCAAAAGGAGTTTCACCCGTTGCTCGCCTCGGGGTCGTGCGGTGCGACCATAAAATCCCTCGAGTTCTTCAGCCCACCTGCCCTTTTTGGTGTCGAGGCGTTTTCTGAGGCCGTCGAGGATAGTTTTATTAATGGTCTCGGCTTGTCCGTTGCCCTGAGGATATCTTGGAGTCGATTTTGTCAATCGTATTTTCCATTTCTCACAGAAAGCCTTGAACCTAGTCGAGATGAATTGAGACCCGTTGTATGTTATCATTTCGTATGGGACTCCATGTCTGCAAACTATATTTTTCCATACGAAGCTCTTGACTTGGGCGTCTTTGATGCTTGCATAGGAGTCCTCTTCGACCACTTGAAGAAGAAGTCGGTTAAGACTAGTAAGAAACATTTTTGTTTTGATGCGTGCATCGGGCCGACTATATCCATTGACCATCGCATGAATGGATACGGTGCCGAGATGGACGAGAGAATTTCGGCTGGCTGATGGATAGTTGGAGCGTGCCTTTGGCACTTCTCGCATTTTCGTGCGAAACTCTCGCAATCCTTGATCATTTTCGGCCAAAAATATCTGTGGCGTTTGATTTTTATTGCGAGAGACCTTCCGCCGGAATGCTTTCCGCAAGAACTGAAATGTACTTCTTTCATTATACGCAGCGCCTTTTCTCCTTGCACGCAGGTCATAAGTGGTCCGGAGAATCTCCACATATAGAGTTCTTTGTCGACTAGAACGTACCGTGCGGCCTGAGTTTTTATTTTTTGGGCTGCCCATTTTTCCGATGGGAGTTCTCCGTTGGTAATGTACGCGAGGATCATTTACATCCATGGCGGTCAAACCTGTAGTCAGACTGATCTGCGGCTGGACGATTATCGTTTTCGTTGATATCGTCTTCCGGTTCGTCGATCAGGTTTATGACTATAGGCGGTCCGATGCTAGGGTGTTCGATGAATTCGACGGGAATTACACTTCTCAGACATGGATCCGAGCTCGATGCCAAGGCGGCCAGGGTGTCTGCTTGGGCGTTTTCGGCTCGAGGGATCCTAGTAAGGGCGAATATATCGAACTTTTGGGTTAGATCCTTGACTAAGGTTAGATACACTTCCATCCTTTCGTCCCTTGCCTAGTATTTTCCGCTGACTTGGCTAGCTACCAACTGGGAATCGCAGTAGGCGTGGAGATTTCGTATCTTTAGACCGCGAGCTAGTCGCAATCATGCGATCAAAGCCTCATATTCTGCTTCGTTGTTTGAAGCGTGGAAGATCAATCGAAACGATTGCTCTAATATTTCTCCCGTCAGGGATGCAAGTCGGATACTGTTCCCGGAGCCTTGTTTGGACGAAGATCCTTCAACGTATAGGATCCAAGTTGAATTCGGCTCCTTGTCTGGCGTGCCCCCCGTCGGGAGTTCTACTAGAAAATCTGCGAGCACTTGCGATTTCGCACAAGTCTTTGCGCGATATTCGATGTCGTACTCACTTATTTTGATTGCCCATTTTGCTATTCTTCCCGATTGGCTGGGGCTATGCATAATTGTACGGAGAGGGAATGAAGTGGGCACAACGATAGTATGGGACTGGAAGTACGGTCTCAGTTTTCTTGCCGACATGACTACGGCTAGAGCCAGTTTTTCCATCATCGGATATCGTGTTTCCGCGTCCAGCAGCGTCTTACTTACGTAGCAGATCGGTTTTTGCTCGCCGCGTTCTTCTCGTATGAGGACGCCACTCACGGCGGTTTTCGATACCGCGATGTAGAGAAATAGTGGTTCTCCTTCTACGGATTTTGCGAGTACTGGTGGGGTAGCTAGGTAATGCTTTAGCTGTTGGAAAGCTTTTTCGCATTCTTCTGACCACTCGAACTTTTTTTTTCCTTTTAATGTTTCGTAAAAAGGAAGGCATTTTTCCGTTGATCGCGAGATAAAGCGGTTAAGTTCTGCGACCCTACCGGTTAATCTTTGTACTTCGCGTTTTGTCCTACGGGTTACCATTTCTATCAATGCCGTGATTTGTTTTGGGTTGGCTTCGATCCCTCGGTAAGTGACGAGATACCCTAAGACTTCTCCGGATGCGACGGCGAACCGACACTTCGCAGGATTCAACTTCATGTTATGAAGGTTGAGTCTCTCGAAACATTCTTGAAGGTGCACGACATGATCTTGCTCTTCGAGTAATTTCACGTGCATATCGTCGATGTACACTTC
The DNA here is from genome assembly GCA_932364175.1 of Eruca vesicaria subsp. sativa. NCBI lineage: Eukaryota > Viridiplantae > Streptophyta > Magnoliopsida > Brassicales > Brassicaceae > Eruca > Eruca vesicaria. The sequence continues at coordinate 100,437 of CAKOAT010057378.1, read as the reverse complement.
CATCGTTTTTCCGAGTTGTTCGGCGAACATGCGATTGACGAGTCGTTGATAAGTCGCGTCGGTATTCTTAAGACCGAAGGGCATTACCTATAGCAGTAGGTTCCGCGATCAGCTATGAATGCGGTTTTTTCCCGATCGTCAGGGTTCATCATGATCTGATTGTACCCTGAAAAAGTGTCCATGAAAGATAAGAATTTGTTCCCTGCGGTTGCCTCGACCAGGCGATCAATGTGCGGCAGCGGATAACTATCTTTAGGACATGCTTTATTGAGATCGGTGAAGTCGACGCAAACTCGCCACTTTCCGTTCTTTTTCTTAACGACGACAAGATTAGCGAGCCAGACAGGATATCGAACTTCTGTGATCGATCCGACTTTAAAGAGTCTGTCGACTTCGTTGTTGACCGCCTCAGCGCGTTCTGGCCCCAGTTTCCATCTTTTTTGTTTAACGGGTTTGGATGTTGGGTCAACATTGAGTTCGTGACATGTGATGTTAATGTCGATTCCTGGCATATCTTCTGCAGTCCATGCGAACGTGTTCGAGTTTCATTTCAGAATGTCAGGAATTCAGCTTTTAAGGTCTTGCTCAGGTTCGCACTAATTTCGACGCAGCGTTCTGGGAAAGCTTCATCGATGTATACTGAGATGACAGGCTCGCAGGTCGGCTCGCGTTTTCCTTCCAATGCCTCGGCTGCTCGCAACTGCTAGAAGATTTCCATTTTATCTTGCTCTGGGGCGTTGTCGAGGGCAGAAGATTTCTTTTTCTTTTTGGAAGAAGCGTCAATCCGCAGATTTTTCCGTTTTAAATCTGCGGCATAGCAAACCTTCGAGGTTCTCCGATTTCCCCATATAGTCTCGATTCTGCACTGAGTCGGAAACTTAAGACACATATGATACGTCGATGGAACCGCTTGCATAGAGTTTAACCACGTGTCCCTACAATTTCGTTGTAGGACATGGGTCGATCGACGACTTGGAATTCGACGATTTTTACTATGCTTCCGGCGCGAACCGTAAGGTCGACTTGCGTTTTCAGCGATTTCAGACAGATTGATTTCCATTCTCTCGAGAGTGTTTATGAAGATGATATAAGCCGAGCTTCTGGTATCGACTATTATCCTTGCGACATCCATATTCTGGATCGTCAGCTCGATGACAAGAAGATCGTTGAGAGGTTTGATCGAATCAATCGTTGCTCTTTCCTTAAACGAGATGACGTCACCGTTTAAGTTAGGCATATTTGTTCGTTTCAGCGATTATTGTATAAGAGAATCCGACCCCCCCCCTCCTTCTAGCGCCAAACTGTGGGAACCGAAATTCGCACTGTCGATTTTCCGTCAAATATGGAAACTTAGGGAAAACCCTAATTCTCCCGAGGTCCTAGATCTCTGCGGAAATGATATACCATGATTTTGACCCACTTTTGGTCATGGTATTGATATGGTTTTATGTATATTTACTACAATATAGAGTCTATTTAGAGTATTTACAGGTTCAGGTACGTTGTGGAGAAATATGGTGATTTTCGTGTCTTTTGGAGCTTTTAAGTGTAGAACTGCGCAGACGCTTCAGATGTTTAGATATGGATGGAGACCTTCCCATGGTGAAATTTAGCTGATCTTTTGACACAAGATATATCTTTGAGTTAGCTTTTCAATGCCACCGGTTTGAGGTCAATCCAACGGTTAGTTCAGAAGTTATGCCCATTTTACTGAAGAGTGGTCAGTCTGCCTCGCGAGAGAAGACTGTCGGGAAGATATGTGCATATGAATCGATGAGAGACACTTCATATCGATCGATATGGATGCCAGAATGCGGGCCGAGTATATTTCATGAACAACTGAAGCCCAGAAGAAACCTAAATTACCAGAATGCCCTTGGACGACCAGAAACCCTATTTATGTTATTTGCAAGTCATTGTTGACAGCTATGCTATCAACGCTTTCTTTTCATCTTTGTTTTATTGTTCTTAGAGAGGAGAGAAGAGGGGAACTCCTTCAGATTCCTCTTGGAACTCCATTGGAATTATCTTTATTCTCTTATGCTATTATTATTCAGACTATGATTTGTGTTTCTTCTATCATGTCTGAGTAGTTCATCTTGTTAGGTTTAGGGATTTCATGAGCTTAATGTTAAACTGAATATCAATTAGGATTGCTAGAATATATATAGATCTCTACATCATGGTGATTTGTAATACTAGGATCTGGAGTAATTAGGATATCACGATAGTGTGACTAATCGTTTGAACCTAGAATCATAGGACAATTGAGATGCACGAAAGTGTAGTCAATTAACGGAACCCGAATCCTGCTGGATTAGATACTTAGGCGCAGATGAGAATTTGGTCTAGGAATCTAGTTGAACATAATCGATTAGGTCGTTAACGCTTGTATGAGGTAATATCGATCGATACTCAGGCCATAGTATCGATCCATACTCACTTCTTGTTCGCATGCGAAAGGTGGAACAAGGACTTAGACATCTGATTAGTAATTACATTGATAGATGAATAACTTAATTATTAAAATCGAGTTCTAGAATAAATCTATAAGCTGTTAGCATCTTGAATTGTTGTTTTGAATCTCTTGATTGATAAATCCCTAGGTCTAGCTATTTCTCCTTATTGCTTACAAACTCAACCAATTGAACAACTACCTTGTTCACATTACTTTTATTTACTGTTTTATAAACTGTTTACCTAGCTTAACTTTGATTTCTATAGTCTATTGCTTACAAAAAAAAATTCTTGTCTTTTAGGTACATACCTGTCTATCAGTACCAGAAGCAGCAAGGAGGAATTACTTTTCACCTCAGATCCTACAAGATTGGAGCGTTCGATCCGCAAAGAAAAATGTTCCCTATCGATCGATAACAACACCAATATATCGATCGATACTAGCCAACCACAGTCGACCCAGACACGGTCTTCATCGACCGATACTCGCCCACCCACATCGACCGAAGCTACCCTTTTGTCAAACGATATTTCCCACCCAAAATCGATCGATACTTCACCTCAAAGATCGATCGATACTGAGCAGCGAGACATGGTTGCGACGATATCACTTGTACTAGATGAGAATGGAGACATGCATGACCAGGGAGGTCATTTGTGTAATGCAGCAGGTCAGAAGATAGATGGAGAAGGAACTGCAATCCTTGAGCCATCTGCTACCACTACGGATGCTAGAGTTTCTCGCAAGAGAACGATAGCAGAATTGATCAGGCCTGGAGAGTTCTATGTCAACATGTCTTCTATCCGAATACCTCTTGAAGTCCCAGAATTTCCAGTACACCCCAAACACCTCCTTCATGTAAGTGAGCACCCTTATTGCGGTCTGCCTCATGAAAATCTCATGTACCATATTCAGACACTAGAAGACTATACGTCTGGAATCCAGAAGAATGAAGCAACAAAAGACTACATCATCTGCAAGTTGTTCACATTTTCACTTTCTGGGGATGCTAAACGTTGGCTGAGGTGTCTACGACCAGGATCTCTCACTACATGGAATGATGTCAGGAATGAATTCATTAATGAATTCTTCGATGATGCAAGGGCTGAAGAGATAAGAGATAAGATTTGGACATTCTCTCAAGGACCTTTGGAAGCTTTCAGAAGCTCTTGGGAGAGGTTTATGGGATACCAAAAGGATTGTCCACGTCATGGTTTTACGGAGATTCAGTTATTAAAGAAGTTCTACAGGGGCGTTGATGTAAGATACGGTGTTATGATGGACACTGCAAGCGATGGAAACTTTCAGACAAGGACAATAGAGGAAGCTAAGAGACTGATTGAGAACATGGTGTCTAGCAACAGTGTCACAAATCTGGATATACACAGGGTAAAATCAGCTGCAAAGGATAGTGACAAGAATGTTGAGGCTGAGATTGGTTCTGTACATGAAGTCTCATGAGTGCAACAAGCTACATACCAGGATGAAGATAAGATGGAATTTCTGCTAGAGAAGCTCTTGAAAGAACAGCAAGTGATGACTGAGCGTTTGAATCTAAAATGGGATTTTCTCTGCCAAGATTTGAATGGAAGGTTAGAAACCTTGGATAGCCATGTTAAGATGCAAGCTTATCATACTGCAGAAGCTGTGAAGCAAGAAGCTTTGGTCAAAAAGAAAGCTGTGGACAGTGAGAGGCACCAGGTTGATGACATCCTAGATATTGAGCAGGGGAAGCTGGAAGAAGATGCTTTTCAAGTCGAAATCTCCATGTCTATAGGCAGCTCGTACTGGTGTCGACCGACACCAACACCCGAGCATCGACCGACACAAACACTCGAGCATCGCTCGACATCATCACCTGAGCGTCAACCGATACAATCTGATACGCATCGATCGACACCACTTTTGGGATCAGATAAGTTTGTTCGCATTCAAAACCACTCCGACTTTACCGCTCAACACCCACATCCTCCCACCCTACTTCGAGTTAAAACAGCTGCCATCGATCGACAACAACAAGGGAACATCGATCGACAAGAGAGGCAGAACATCGATCGACAGGAGAAGCAGAACATCGATCGACAACCGCAGATGCCATGTTGAGTTAGTTTACCAGATCTTGATACACACCACTTGAAGGCAACTCGAAACCCATCTCAGACTCCAGTTTTCTTCAATACAAGATAGAAGATGAATCAGCAATCTGCAGAAGCACCAAAGCAAGGGAACTCAACCCTAGCTGAAACCTCTTTGGTTGAGAATGTCGATCGACGACATACACCAGGTATCGGACGACACCAAGGGGATGGATACAAAACTGCCATAGAGAGTCAAGTAACGAAAGATGAGATTCCAGTTGAGACGAGAGTGAAATCTAGGAAACCCTATATTCCCAAGCACCTCAGGAGAGAAATTAACAACGTGGAACTTGATGGATTTCACAAAAGGGTGAAGAGGGTTACCAAGAATATGTCTTTCGAGGATGCATATTATAAGTACAGACTTGGTAATTTCTTCAGAGAAAGCAGAGAGACAGATAAGGACATTGAGCTGTTATTCAACACGGTATGTCGTAAGCCTAATAGAACTCTGAAGAAGGAGCAAGATCCAGGGAAGTTCCTGATTCCATGTTGTATACATAACCATGATTTGCCAACCGCNCCAAGAATATGTCTTTCGAGGATGCATATTATAAGTACAGACTTGGTAATTTCTTCAGAGAAAGCAGAGAGACAGATAAGGACATTGAGCTGTTATTCAACACGGTATGTCGTAAGCCTAATAGAACTCTGAAGAAGGAGCAAGATCCAGGGAAGTTCCTGATTCCATGTTGTATACATAACCATGATTTGCCAACCGCCCTCTGCGATACTGGATCTGCAGTCAGCATCATGGCAAGAGACACTTCTGAAGTAATAGGATTAGAGGTGGAACCTTCTAAAGATAGTTTCACTTTCGCAGACAACACCAGAGTTGATTCAGCAGGCATCATCAAGAATGTTAAAGTGGAGATAGGGGACTCCACTGTTCCAGTGGACTTTCATGTCATGGAGATTAAACCAGGTACAAAGAATTCGCTTCTCTTTGGAAGAGCCTTCATGGCTACAGTGGGAGCAGTTTGTGATCTTAAGAAGAACAGGATGTGCCTGACTAATGTTGACGAAACTGTCTTCTATCATCCTTTGGCAAATAAGACCGATGAGAAGTTTATTTCATGCATAGAGATGTTTGAAGATACAACACCTAAGGATGGGTCAACCGGCGAGTCGGCAAAACCAGAATCAACATCGATCGACAATCACCATTCATCATCGGTCGATAAACAGCCTTCAGAATCGATCGACACGAAGCATTCATCATCGATCGATACCCTCTGTATTTCCGAACAGACCGAGACTGAAAAGTCTAAGTCTGAGGGAAGGACAAGGAGTAGGAAGAAGAAAAAGAAAAGGAATGCAGATGCAGATTTCCTATCACTAGTTCCTTCACAAGGTCAAGAGGGAAGTCTTGAGTATAAAGTGCGGTGCAGAGGAAGCTCTGAACCTTTTGCCAAGGTTAGAGTGCTATGTGATCCAGAGCTGAGAGACAAAGGAGAAGCATCCGCCAGAGCTTTTACCAACTACATCAACAAAATGAGGAAGAGAGACACTGAGACTTGTTCTGGAGCAAGTTCACATCTTCACCCGGACTAAATCAGATCTCCAGAAGTCAAGCTAATGACTAAAAATAAGCGCTGAGTGGGAGGCAACCCACTGTTCGATAATTTTCAATATGGTTTTATTTTCATTTATTACTGATAGTTTGTTTTCTAAGGATTTCAGGTATTAGGAAAAAGATTCAAGGAAGATGAGTTCTGCGCCAGCTATCGACATACAACCGGCCGGTGTCACTCGACAGAGCATCACAAGTATTGATCGCCACTTAACTGTGTTGATCGATCCTCACATCCAAGCAGGTATACAGTCTTCCCTTGTTAATATTTTCCTTATGGTTTATTGTCCCACCAATCTTAGGCTGTATTATTATTTAAGTCTAGAGGAGGTTCTACTAATATTATGTTTGAGTTACATATTTAGAATAAAAACCCGAGTAGACGATTGCCTTGGATATCGACCGATTAGAGCATGTCGATATCGATCGACAGTACATCACTTGAATCGACCGATGGTAACTCCTTTCCATCGATCGGTACTTAAGCCGGTCAGGTATATCGTTCATACTTGTTAAATTTCGTACTTCTGCTTTATGATTTTCACCTTACCACCGACTGTGTTACACTGGGGACAGTGTAATTTAAGTCTGGGGGGATTACTAACGTTTATCTACTTTATGAGTCTTATTTAAAATGTTTTCAAAAAAAATTATTGAGTCAAGAAGGGGATGATGATCTATTTCGATTTATTACTTCTCATCTAACCACTCTTTAGACCAGTCTTAGATTTACTGACCGCAGAAGTACTAGAGATACTAAAGTGGATCAATCTGTCAACTATGTTTGCTCTTGCTGAGAATGTTTGAAGGAACCTAAGCTGACCTCCAACCTAATATTGACTTGATTTGCTTGTCTTGGGGCTTGGTATATAAGGGATCGGAATCCTCCTGCAAGTCTGAAAGGTACAAGTCTGTAAATTTTTGGTTTCCTTCTCTCCTTCCTTTGGCATCCAAAAAGAGAAAAATAAAAAGATTGAGATGATTTCCTGAGAGGCAGAGGGAGAGGTACATTACCCATGACCCCACTATTCTAATTCAAATGAATGATCCCACATTGTCAAAAAAGAGCTACAAAAAGTAGAAAGATCAATAAGATGAACACCAGTTGTTCATTGGGATTGATATAAAAAAAAAAAAAATTGGGATTCAGAGAAGGGAGATATAGGGAGAAAAGAAACTAGAATAAGACTGCCTATTTACTTAGAAACTTGCTTGAGCTGAATCCAAGTGTTCCTTGATCGATACTCCCAAGGTAAAGCCTGCACTTTTATTTTATGAAAGAAATGAGGTTAGTAGAGGGGATTGTTAGACAGGATCTGTTGAGTTGTTGACTAGGTGAATTTGGTTGCTATACTACGATATTGTATAATGTGCTTCTAAGGTTAGGATGTTTATGATTTGGTTTGCAGTACTAGAGAGATGGTGACTGAGTTTTTAAAATCTTTTGTGTCCCTGCTGTTTTCAAACCTCTTTCACAGAGACTGCCTGTATGTTTTGCTTGAGGACAAGCAAAAGGGTAAGTCTGGGGGAGTTGATATACCATGATTTTGACCCACTTTTGGTCATGGTATTGATATGTTTTTATGTATATTTACTACAATATAGAGTCTATTTAGAGTATTTATAGGTTCAGGTAAGTTGTGGAGAAATATGGTGATTTTGGTGTCTTTTGGAGCCTTTAAGTGTAGAACTGCGCAGACACTTCAGATGTTTAGATATGGATGGAGACCTTCTCATGGTGCAATTTAGCTGATCTTTCGACACAAGATAGATCTTTGAGTTAGCTTTTCAATGCCACCGGTTTGAGGTCAATCCAACAGCTAGATCAGAAGTTATGCCCGTTTTACTGAAGAGTGGTCAGTCTGCCTCGCGAGAGAAGACTATCGGGAAGATATGTGCATATGGATCGATGAGAGACACTTCATATCGATCGATATGGATGCCAGAATGCGGGCCGAGTATATTTCATGACCAACTGAAGCCCAGAAAAAACATAAATTACCAGAATGCCCTTGGACGACCAGAAACCCTATTTATGTTATTTGCAAGCCATTGTTGACAGCTATGCTATCAACGCTTTCTTTTCATCTTTGTTTTATTGTTCTTAGAGAGGAGAGAAGAGGGGAACTCCTTCAGAGTCCTCTTGGAACTCCATTGGAATTATCTTTATTCTCTTATGCTATTATTATTCAGACTATGATTTGTGTTTCTTCTATCATGTCTGAGTAGTTCATCTTGTTAGGTTTAGGGATTTCATGAGCTTAATGTTAAACTGAATATCAATTAGGATTGCTAGAATATATATAGATCTCTACATCATGGTGATTTGTAATACTAGGATCTGGAGTAATTAGGATATCACGATAGTGTGACTAATTGTTTGAACCTATAATCATAGGACAATTGAGATGCACGAAAGTGTAGTCAATTAACGGAACCCGGATCCTGCTGGATTAGATACTTAGGCGCAGATGAGAATTTGGTCTAGGAATCTAGTTGAACATAATCGATTAGGTCGTTAACGCTTGTCTGAGGTAATATCGATCGATACTCAGGCCATAATATCGATCCATACTCACTTCTTGTTCGCATGCGAAAGGTGGAACAAGGACTTAGACATCTGATTAGTAATTACATTGATAGATGAATTATTTACTTATTAAAATCGAGTTCTAGAATAAATCTATAAGCTGTTAGCATCTTGAATTGTTGTTTTGAATCTCTTGATTGATAAATCCCTAGGTCTAGCTATTTCTCCTTATTGCTTACAAACTCAACCAATTGAACAACTACCTTGTTCACATTACTTTTATTTACTGTTTTATAAACTGTTTACCTAGCTTAACTTTGATTTCTATAGTCTATTGTGTGCTCCTGCTCTCTGTGGATTCGATCCCTAAGTACTACGATTGAACCTCTTATTTGAGAGAGTAATTCACTCCTTAGGGTTAAACATTTGAGTGATATCAGGAAACCACTAAAACGAACAAAATTAACAGAATAAAGATGAATAAGAATAACGACGAACAGAGTTTAGATAAAGAATTCGCATAAGAGCTTTTATTGAATAAGAGATTGACTGATGTTACAGAGAGAATCGCGGAACTTATACGTCAAAACGTTCTAAGGATCCGACTTGCTAGTCTAAACACCTAAGTCCTAAATTCGCCTAAGCTAACAGCCGCCTCTCTAGGTCTAATTTTCGTCCTCTGCTTATGTCCTCTGCCTTCTGCTTATATACTCCCTTCCTAGGCGATTTGGTCCTTCCATTTATCTCGATCTTTCCTTTTTTCCCGCAGAATCTTATATTTATCTTTAAAATTGACATTTATCTTTACACTTGACATTTATCTTCTTTCAGCGAGTAAATCGTCAAAACGTCGTCGTATCCTCGGGTTGAACTTCATTTAAAGTCGTGAGTGGGCTTTTATCGCATTTTGGGACTTTCCGAACGGTTTAGCGATAAAACCGTTTTACGACTTTAAACGAGATCATTTCCTGATACGATGCCGTTATAAGTAAGTTTCTCGAGTTAATCGTAAAGTTTTGCATTGTTCGATGCTCCAGTTAATCGTTGCCGTTTAATACGATTCACTCGAAATTTTATAAAAAACGCGTTTTTTACGATTTCTCACGAAAAATCTCAGGTAAATCTTATAGTTTAGGCAATGTTTGGTGTTTCGTTTAACAGTTTCCGTTTTATACGATTTCCTTGAGTTCTTTCGAGAAAACAAGACTTTACGTTTTTATCGTAAAACTTGAACGATAGGACGGATCGAGACGAAACGGGAGACCTTTTTTACCGTGGTTCGGAACATGATCATGCCGAAGGATGTAAGCCTTGAATCGAGGACGTGGGAGATCGAGGCTTGGGATAATTACCTCGATCTACGACGAGCTGAACCGGCTGGTTCAGCTCACCGTACGGCAAGCTATGCGGGACGCGCCTAGCTCGCCGTACGGGGAGCTAGTCTGGTCGAGATAGCTCGCCGTACGGCGAGCTAGCTTTGGTCGAGATAGCTCGCCGAACGAAGAGCTAGCTCTGGTCGAGATAGCTCGCCGTACGGCGAGCTAGATCGAGGCCACTTAGCTCGCAGTACGGCGAGCTAGTTCGGCCGAACCAGCTCTCGGTTTACGGTGGATGCGGTTTTTCGCGGTTTTGTGCTTAACTCGGACGATCGTGTAATCGGCGTTTGTTTCGTTCTTCCGAGATAACGATTTCCAAGTTTTCCGCGGATTTCCTTTGTTTGGAAACTTATTTGAATTTTATAAAACGATTTCTCGAGTTTTATAAAACGACTTATCGAGTTTTATAAAACGACTTCTTGAGTTTCATAAAACGACTTTTCGAGTTTTATAAAACGACTTATCGAGTTTTATAAAACATATTTTTATTTCTTGCGGAAAGTAATGGTTTTATCTTTAACAGAAATTATCGTACACGTTGATTTCGAGATTACGGTTTTTGACACCAACAAACCCTAAATTTAATATTTGTCCAAAAGACTTACATTGAAGTTTTCCTAACATTATTTGTTAGAAAATTTCTCAATAAGTCATCTAAACCATAAAACAAGTAACGAACTAAATAGTAACAAATATTTGATTAAACTTAAAATTGACTTTTAAAGTGTTGAAAATACACAAAACTAAGCACATATTTTTCAATTTTTTTAAAAAAAGTTCTGATTCCAACATCCATCATTAAGAATACAAACAATATTATAATATATGTTACCAAATTTTGAACCAAATAATGTCATGACTCAATCTACATTCACACATCTATGTTGAAAAAAAATCAATTTTAGTGAATCTAGATTTACGTTATTTAGAATTGTCTATAATTACATGATTATGATTTTTTTCCTTTCCAATTATTTTTTTTATAAAATTTATGAATTATATCTAAGATTTAAACATGAGAAGATATTGAGAACACTTTGGAAGAATTTTTGGAAGACTTAGCAGGAAATATTAGACTCTGTTGTTAAGTCTTCAAATAAGTCTTCTAGTGCATTGTTTGATTGTTGAAAGTTTTCCAAACCCACCAAATCAAATATTTAACTAATCAAAAACACAAATTTCATTACAAAAAATTAACTTATAAAGTGATTAATATACACAAAACTAAACACACACGTCAAATTTAGTTTTTTTTAAAAAAAAAAAAAAAATATTAAGATTCCACAATCTAACCCTAAAAACACAAACAATACTATAACATAGTTACCAAACCCTCAACCCAAGAATATCATGACTTAACTTACATTCATTGAAAACTCTTCAATTTTAGTAAATATAAATTTACATCATTTACAAAAGTCTATAATAATATGATTAGGATTATTCTAATCAAAATATTTTAATTAGATTTATAAATAATTTTTAAGTTCTACTGTATGAGAAAACGTTTATGTAAATCTCCTGAGAATATTACCATAAAACTCTTCTCACGCCCACTATTATAGTCGTAAAACTTAATACTCGTTTTTTGTTTGGTTGCTGGTTGTTAATTCACTAACCTTTTATCTTAGTTTAGTATTTGATTGAAGTTGGGGTACAACTTTGCATTCAAAAACAAGTTTTGAGCCATATTTGACAAATCCCTCTATATATTATAGAAATTATTTTAGTATTTGTTATATAATATTTTTAATACATACTTGATATAGTATTTAAAACTAAAACCAATAATTATTTTTCTGGGGAAATAAAAATAAAATATCTTAGAGCAAAAATATTTAAAACGTATAAGAAGCAAAGAAACATAAATTTGAAAAAGTAAAAGATTATAAACGAAGTAAGGAAGCAAAATGTAAGTTATATATTTTACAAGTTTATTTATAATTGAAAGTTTAGGCCCATTTAAAAAGGAGAGAGTTAGAAAAAAATACAATAAAAATTAAGCACTGGATTTGGCCCAAGATAAAAGGAGAAAAAAAAAACTAAAGGTTGCAAACTGAGCTTTGAACGAGAGATTTTGGGGGTAGGGGGAGGTCAATACCATGATTTTAACCATCAGAACTGTTGGAGTATACATGAATCAGTTTACAGCTAAAGTTTATATTATTTAAGAGTTATCAGTTAACCCCCTCCCCCCTTCCTGTAAGTGCAAAGATGACACTACAATAAGATAGTACGGAAGGTAAACCAAGAGACAAAACACCAATAGCTTTATTCAAATCTTCTTTAAACAATTTTTACAAGACCTTGTTTATTCAGCTTTACACATCTAGTGTTAACACCCTAACACACGTCACTGAAAGATTCCTAAGCTACTCACTTATGTCTCTCTACCGCCAAGTACTTCAGCCTCTGCTTCAGCACGACCCAAGAACACCTTAAGAACTTCTCTCTCTATGAGATCAGCCTATGTGTCTTTGTCTCTCTGCAGACAACCCCATAACTCTCTTATAGTTATTCTTCACGTTCCTGAAACCCTAGTCTCCAAGGAACACAATATGGACATCTTCCATAACATTAAGTGCAACTTTCCTTTTTTTGGAATGCACTTATTCCTCTTTCCTTTAAGTCATAAACTTGTTCATCAAGTTTATTCCTCTTGCCTTTTCTCCAAGATACACCCTTGCTTTCCAAGTGTACACGACTCCAGCTCAGCATCTTGACTCCACATGGTTTTCACCACTCAACACGACGTCTGCCTCAACAACTACGTCAGCGACTACTTCAGGGCGGACATCTTACATCTTCACCTCCCCCCCTCCCCCACAGTGTAGGTACGCCATTGGACTCAACCAAAACTGACACAATGGTCCTACTTTATTTCACACAGTCTTTAGTATTTGATTGCCAATGTAGGTTTGATGTTTTCGACGATGGACATAACATTTTGGGCGTCTCCGGGGATCTCTTATAAGATAATCCATCACAATAAATATTATTTTCCCCTTTCCAATGCTTCAGCATTTTTTTGAGGGGTAAGCTATCATCCTTCATCACATACTCATAGTCCTGTGTTTATAGGTTAAAAAAAACATAACCATTGTCATATTTATTCAGTCGGTTACGTTAGAGCAGTATTAGTTTGTTTTATGTATGAGGGTTTTTGGGATACTTTTAACCAACTGCAGACGAAGATTTTGTAGTCAATCGCAAACACAATTTTATCAAATATTGTTTTAGTTCATTTTCAAACTTCAAAGTCTTGCCTTCGATGCTTCATATGCCACCATTGAGAACCCATAGTGCATCAATAGTCAGTGACAACTAAATCAATAACTTAAAAAATATTTAAAAAATAATATTTGTTTTATTTTGTTAAAGATATATATGCTAAATTACTTTTTTTGCCATTTCCAGACATATCTTATTTTTTATATGAAATAGGTGACAACATGGAGAGGCTCCAACGCCTTCACATGCTCTTGAACTACTCATTGAAAAGACTGTCAGGAATCGACTCAGTTTACTAAGGAACTCCGACGATAAGAGATTTGGAAACATTCTCTTAATCTGGTATGATAATAGGTAGCTTTTGTATTTTTTTCTCAAACTATGAAAGATTTGATGTACCAACTGATTTTTTGAATAAATTTAACATTTATTCATTAAAAAGAGAGCGATTTGCAAGAAAAATACATGATAACTTAGAAATTTGCAAGCATGGAAAATCATTGAAACCCAATTCATGATAGAACAAAATTACACATATAACCCTATAATTATTCATTTATAAGGGAAACAACAGCTGTATACATGTAAAAATATAAAATTTAAATAAGAGTGATTTAGTGAACTACCCATAAATGAAGCTCAAATTAGCAAAATATCATTGATTGGACATAAAGGACACTGACACAACCATTTGACAAGAAAATGCCGAAAATGCCCTTTCTCTTTCCTCTCATTAACACGAAGCGTAAAAACATTTGTTAACATATAACACTTCTGTTAACGTCTACAATATTTGTTAACAGCCAAAACATTTATTACCGTGAAGCGTAAAAATAATTGTTAACAGTTAACACTTCTGTTAACGTCTACAATATTTGTTAACAGCGAACACATTTATTAACGCAAAGGGTAAAAATAATTGTTAACAACTAACACTTCTGTTAACGTCTACAATATTTGTTAACCGCTAACACGCCGTCGAATCTAAAACCCAGAAAATTGATATCATCAAAAAATTGAGAGAGAGAGAGAGAGAGAGAGAGAGAGAGAGAGAGAGAGAGAGAGAGAGAAAGAGAGAGAGAGAGAGAGAGAGAGAGAGAGAGAGAGAGAGAGAGAGAGAGAGTGCTTTTAACGAAAATTAAGGACTGACACATCCACATGGTCACATGTATGTGGAGGAAGGGCAAAACAGTCATAAAAATAATTAAGTCAAATCATGGGTAAGTTACAAATATAGGTGTCCATTTGGGGTACTTTAGCCAATTAACTCTTTAAATAAAACTATTATTTCACTCTTTCTTTTTCTTTCTACCGTATCATCTTCTTTCTCTATTTCTTCTTTCTCTATTTCTTCTTTATCTTCGTAATATATCTACACGAAACCAAATAAGAAAATGATAATCACATCTCATTTGGAGATATCTTAATCATTTCGCTAATTATCAATACACTGCTTGTCGTGAATCTGTTTACGGGCTTGACATAATTTTAATTTTTGAAGAAATCAACTACATAAACAATGGTAATTTTTATAAAGAAGATGACGTAGATGTATGAGATGTGATGGTTCACAATTTCATTTGCCTCTCTCGAGAAAACCTAGGTGTTTTACCAGAAATAGTTTCTCAGTTAAAAAATTTCAGAGAGCAAAAATTTCATCGTCGGAAAGATTCCGTTGAGTCGCAGAGAAGTCTGCCATCTCAGAACACTAGGTTTGAGCTACAATTGACTCAAGTGAATAGCCTCACCGGCTCACTCTCTCTGTCTTATTTCCCTCAGTCAGCTGCAATACATCTCACTTGCAAAAAACCAGTTAATCAAACCGGTGGACCAAGTTTTACTTTGGTTAAACCAACTTAACTACATGTATTTAAGCTTGAATAGGCTAAACGGTATTGATCTCATATAATATACCAATTATCCAGTTATATTTAATGGTCTTTGGCTATTTAACTTAGTGGTCGACTAGCTTTAATAATTATCCAGACATTATTATAGTTGACTGGATTTTTCGATCGGTAGGCGATTATTACTATAGACTCAAAATCATCAATTATTCTCATATCTAACAATTTAAGTAGTATTATATCAATTTGGATACCATTATTGTTAGTTATAATTTTTTATTAGTAGTCGACTAACTTAAATAATTATCTGAATATTATTATGGGTTAACGTGCTATTGCCCTATGAGAACTATCATATAACATCAAATGTCCATCAAACTATGACCTCGTGCTATATCTCCCCGAATTGAATATATCAGATGTATTTCTCCCCGAATTAAAAATTATAAACTTATTTCTCCCCGAACCGATAATTATATATTCAATTATACACAAACCATGGTTTTAATCGGTTTAATATATACCAAAAAAAATATTAATTAGTTAAACCAAATGAAATTCAACCATAGTGTCAACCGTAGGCCCCAGAAAATACTTAAGCAATGACATCCCCAATTATGCCTATTCTTCGCCACTACATGTTCTAGGGATCGTCCACCCTACGCAAGCGCGGAGTTATTACTATTGGTATTGTGTTGTTTTTATCCATGAAAGAATAATTCATGTGTTAGGAAAATTCTTTTTGAGACTGTTAAATAGATTACATTATTTATTGATTCATAAAAGTTTGTGCTCAGGTTTTGTAAATGAATGTTTGTTGATATAGGGATGGATTGTTTTTTGTTTTATATTTTTTTTTTGTTAGACTTGGGTATATATGTGTATATTATGGTATTAAAATGTTGTTTTAACTGTAGTCTATGACTATTTAGTTATTTTGCATTTGTTTTTATCTAAACATCGAAAGTTCTTTTTTAAAGAGAAAGGAAACAAAATCAAGAGCTTTTTGTTTTCAGTCTGAGTGCATGGCTACAGAGCGGACATTTATGCTATGTTTACATGAGCTATGTTTCTTTAGGAATGCATGTCACCATGTAATGTGTAGTGATTGATGCATTTAGTTGTGTACATTATCAATATGCAAAATGCAGTCAACACTGCCTTTTTAAAATAAAAACTTAGTAATTGTCCTGTTCATAGGAGGGAGTTTACCGGAAATTAAAGAGAAAAATCAAAGTTAAAAATCATATATATAATGGATTCAAAATCATAACAACTCTGAAAATACAAAACATACAATTGAAATTATCATTCACGCGTGCATTAGCGGCTATTCTATTCTACTTCATAACCGGCAGGTTTTGGTTCATCAGCTCTTGCTACAACAGTGTTGCTGGCAGATGCAGCTGCTTCTTCACCTTCGTTTGTCAATGTGTGAGAATGTAAACTGCAGGCCTAATAACACAGAAGAAGACATTTTCGAAGGAGGCATCTGCCTTTTGGCAAATAAATGGAAGAATAGAGGGTGTCGGTGTATGTGGATTGGACTCACAAACCTTTATTTGTTTATAGAGTTTGAATTGTTCTTCTGATTTAAAAAAAAAAATAAAGTTTGGATCGTAAATAAAAAGAGACGGAGAGTTCTGGGAGTGAATAGGTTTAACGAGAACAACAGATTCATTAAACATGTGAAATCAAAACGTTGAAATAGGGTAAGCAAGAGATGTTGATGAAGAGAGAAGAGAGGTAAAAAAATGAAGGGGAATATCTTGTTTTTCTCAAACAATGGATGACACACTGAAGTTCAATAGTCAACGGAACAGTTCAATAACAGAAGAGACGTCTCATGACCTAAGCCTAAACGCAGAGTTTTTTTATCTTTGGCTAAGTGCTTTAGAATGGATTTCTAAATATAAATTACAAACTCACACCAGCCCACACATAATTATACCAAATCGAAACACATTGATAACGTGGTTGACCAGATGGAATAACACGCGGATCCTAAGTCTTGAAACTCAACCATTCTGATATAGTCCCCGGCAAACACGGTTTCAGAGATATAATTGATGTATTCTATAATTTTAATATATCTTTTGATGTTTGACATATAAGCTTGACCGATATAGATTGTGAAGTCTTTTGTATTAGTCAATAAAGTTTTCAAAAGTTCTATATATCAGCAAACATTATGCAGTCTTGTTAAATGTCAAAGACTCTTCTCAATCTTCTCTAATTCTCATAAATTAGCGATTTTTATATTCTGAGAATCCCATAAACGGAGGCGACAAACAACCATAAACTAAGCAGTTCGACCAAAGTAAAGAGAATCAAAAGTTGAGACGCATGCAACGAATTTAGCAACCGAAGCAAAAGCTGGAGTTATTTTCAAGAAGATGTGATAAAATTTGGCTGGAAAAGAGAATTAATGAGAGAATCAGAGGTGAATGATTTCTCCGTTTAGATATAGTATAAATTAAGCGTAATGCAGGAGGTATTATGAACATGGTTCATTATTACTTAACAGAGTAAATGGGTACTATTATGCAATTTTGTTAAATGCCAATGTTCTTTTCTTTCTCATAAATTAGCCATTTTTATGTTTCGAGAATCCCAGAAACGGAGGCGGCCAAGGTAGAAAGAATCAAAAGTTAACAGGCATGTAAAGGTTTTAGGCCTCGATAAGTACATCTGATAATAAAATAATAGCAGTATGTTGTAGAAACACTATAATGTAGAAGATGTATGTTCTTAATAATTTTTTTTAATAAAGTGATTGATAGAACATTAGCAGTATATAATTTTATAAATATCATAAAATTTAGTATATAGTATATTGATTTTAAATAAATATATATTTATAATATATATTAATAACATTTTAATAAAAATAATGAATCTTATTCAATTATATAAATGGTTTTATATTTTAAATGTGAAATATTAATATTTTAAAAAAAATATCTATAAAATTTATTCTAACAATATATATATTTATTTTTGCATATACACATAATTTTAATATTATTACATAAAATAATAATAATTTATAGAAAATTATCTATAATTAATTTATTATTTTATTATTGGTAGAGCAATAAATGATTAATCTATTTATTTTTAAATAATATAAATATGTTTATACCTATAATATATAATTATACTAAATTTAGGTTTGTTATTAAAAATAATGATTGATATGTGTAATTATATAAATTATATAATATCTAAAATGTGAATTACTACTTTTAAATCAAAATATATAATTAATTTTTTTGGAAAATAATTATGTATAATTATTTTTATTTTTTTATATTTTTTAAGAACAAATGATCTTCCAAAAGCTCCATATAAGACATTTGAGCAAATAACATTTGGAGAACGTTAGCATCTTGTAAATGAACTTCTAAATGTTTTTTTCATAAATGGTGATTGGATAATAAGAGTATAATTCGTATGATAATACTACCAATCAATCCATCAACATCTAAAGCTGAAGATGAAGTCATTTCCGAAAAGATGTAATAAAATTCGTCTAGAACAAGAATTAATGAGAGAATCAAATATGAAGGATTCATCTGTTTAGATAGAGTATATATTAATCGGAATACAATATGCGTTATGATTGTGGTCTATTGTTAATCAACAGAATAAAAATAGAAGATGTAAAGGTAGAGTAAGAAAAATTGATTCATCAAAATGGAAACACTTACTCTATGAATATGAAGATCGAGCGAATTAATGATTAATCGGGGATACCCAGAAATTAAATACTTTACTTTATTTATAAAATAACTTAGGTACTATCGTCTATTATTCCTAAAATATGTCAAGTATCCATAGTAGCCTGGTGGTAGAAACTTTGTTTGAAAAGTAAAAAATCTGGGTTCAATTCCCGATGAATTCATTTTTATTTTTCTCAGTGGGACCCACAAATATGCTGACGTGGCGCACAGAGAGCGAGCAAAGTGCACCCATTATAAAATAGATTTGTACAAATTTAGAGAATGGTTTGAATAAAACGACATATGGTAACAAAAAAGAAGAATTTTAAAGATAAAGAAATTTGGTTAAGCATTTATTAAAACATTTGAGAAATAAAAGATTTGTTTCTTCATTAAAGTTAAAGAAAGCAAAGACACTGATAAAACTCATATTCTAATAAGCTAGCCAAAGATCATAGTGATTAGCATTATCATATGATATTATGGTCTATTTTTCTCAACACTCAATAATCAAAACGAGTTTTTAACCATGTATAGATAAATATCAATCAATTATTGTTCAGAGGCATATTAGTAATTATTTTACATTGAGACAAAAAAAAAACAAAATCTAAACCACGATTTGACATGCAATAGAAGTTTGTATCTTTAACGCTCATGCATTCATAAATTAATAACTAAAAGACAAAGGGACATTAAATAAGTTACTTAAGGAGTTTTAATATATATATGTATATATATATATATATTCCCTCGGGAATTCCGTCAAAAATGCCATATTTTCTTATATAAACAGCCATATTAGCCTCCAAGTTATTAAGAGCAAAGTTCATCTCCATACCAGAATTTCTACCTCTGATCATAAGACATTTCCACCTTTAAATTCACGTCCAGAATTGTACTAACTTGAGTGCACAATCTCACTGGTGATAAGATCAAGCTCTTTCATCACTGAAATATACCATTATACATTTCTCTCCAGTTGTAACCACCACAAACTACGACAAGTATAACCTCCGGGGTTGGTGGTACTGGTTGGAGTTTCTGGTGGTTGCAACTGAAGAGAAGAGAAATCGGTATCTTCTGGCGGTGAAAGGCTCAATACTTTTACCAGTGAGATTGTGCATTCGAGTCGGTATAGACTGGATGCGACTTTAAAGGTAAAAATTTTATTGTGATCGAAGGTGGAAAATATGGTTTGGGGATGCTTTGATCTTAATAACTTGGATGCTAATAAATCCGGTAAGTAGATTAACTAATGTTTCTTTTTCTTTTAATTATTAATTTGTAACTAAATGAACGTTAAAGCTGTACTCTTCTCTTGCATGTCATCTCGTTTAGACTTTTTTTCAGTGCGAAAGAATTACTAATATGACTCTCAATATTAATTGATGTTTCATCTATTCATGGTTAAAACTTGTTTGGGTTATTGACTTTTAATGCTAATCTCTATCATTTTTTTTTGCTATTTTAGTACAATACGAGTCTTATCAATATTTTTGTTTTCTTTGACCTTAACAATCTAAAAAAATAAACGCTCAATATCTAATTTTTTAATAGTCTTATTCTTTTGTTACCATATGTCGGTATATTTAATTCTTTCTCTGAATTTGTGCAGAGGTATGTATTACAGAGGAATGCATTAACCAAAGAAGAAGTATATTTGGAGATGTCACTACTGAAGTATTTTCTGGTGACTATGGTTGACACATTGGTGATGTTCATGGCTAAAGCAGGGTTATTATGTATCTAAATCCCTCTAAGTATTGGCTCGTCCGACCAAAACAAGATCCTTACGACACCAAATTCTTTATCGGGAGAACTCTAGTCAGCAGTGTGGGAACTTAATCTTGTCATTGCAAATCTTTTGGACAGTTCGCACATCGATGACTGGAGTTTTTCCAGTAAAGAATTTGTTGGCGGAAAACCTTGTTTTGGTCGGAGGACCCCATGCATAGAGGAAACTCCATACATAATTAATCTTGTCTTAGCCATCATCATCACCAATATGTCAACCACTCTCACCGGTAAATACTTCAACAGTGACATCCCTAAGTATACTTGTTATATGGCTAATATATGCACATGTACAAATTTAGAGAATGGATTAAATAAAACTGACATATGGAAACAAAATATTAGGAATATTCACAATTTATTGGTTAAGCATTTATTAAAAAAAATGAGAAATAAAAGATTTGTTTTCTTTGTCAAAGCTGAAGAAACCAAAGACATTGATAAAAATTATATTGTACTAAGCTAGCCAAAAGTCGTAGCGATTAGCATTATCATATAATGCTATGGTCAATAGAGATCAAAACTCAATAATCCAAATGAGTTTCTAACCATGAATAGATAAAATATCAATTCTTGTTGAAAGACATATTAGTAATTATTGCATACAAAGAAAAACAAATTAAACCACAATATGACATGCAAAAAATTGTGCAGCTTTAATGTTAATGCATTCATAAATTAATAATTAAAAGACAAAAGAAACTTTAATTAATTTACATAAAGATTTCTAATATATATTCTCTCAGGAATTCCGCCAGGAAACACATGTTTTCTTGTAGTAACAGCCGTATTAGTATCCAATTTATTTAAAGCAAAGTTAATCTACATATCATAATTTCCACATCCGATCATAAGAACATTTTTACCTTTAAAATCACGTTTCGACTTGTATTAACTCGAATGTAAATCTCACCGGTGGTGAAAAGCGCTTGATACCCTTCTTCGTTATCTCCAGTCGCAACCACCACAAACTCCAACCAGAACAATCTCTGGAGTTTGTTGTACTGGTTGGAGCTTCTGGTGGTTGCAACTGAAGAGAAGAGAGATCAGTATCTTCTAGTGGTGAAAGGGATTGATACTTTCACCCATGAGATTGTGCATTCGAATCAGTACAGTTTCCACATGACTTTAAAGGTAAAACAATTCTTGCAGTCGGAGGTGGAAATTCTAGTTTGGAGATTAGCTTTTTATATTTATATATGACTAGGGTCTTTATCCGTGCTACGCGCGGATTATGTACTGTAGGGTTTATTTTGTTTTGTTTTTATAATCTGCTTAAATATAAGAAAGTTTTATATGTTATTTAACCAAAAAATCATTGAATTGATGTAAAAAACACAATCGTTTATGTTTAAAGTTCGCAGATACCATTTTCATTATCAAAGATCTTTTTATTTTATTAATAAATGCGAGTTAGGTGAGTAAATTTTGTTCTATCAAACAATTTTGGATGGTTTAGAAAATTTCTTATGCATTTGAGCCGGTTGTTGTGTTTTGATTAGCTATATTAGTAAATATTCTAAATTTAATTGTTTTGTGTTTGGTGTTTTATCTTCTCCATGCATTACACAATTACTTATGTGTTTAGCCTAACAATTTCACATAATATATAGTTATATAGTATTATTTATTTACTTACTACATATGTCTTGTTTGAATTAATTGTTCTAGATAGATATTTCTATTCGGTATCTGAAATTTTAAAATACACACGTCAAGATGTTCCATTTAGAAACATACGCTAACATATAGAACTAACACAATATGTTATCTAAAAACAAAGAAAAACAGATATTTGAAATAAGAACATACAATAAATGGTAAACTAAGACGACATAATATTTAGTTTAAAGATAAACACATAAACACTAATAAGAAGACAACATGACTTGCAATTTAAAATCAAGCACGGCCTGTAATTTCAACACCAACACTAATAAGCAGAGGAAACATGGTTGCAATTTAAAAAAAAAAAGACGATTAGTAATTTGGAAATAAACACAAACATAATTTAAAAACAAAAAAAATGCCAACACAAATAAGCATAAAAATGACATGTAACTTAAAAACAATATGATCCGCAATTTGAAAACAAAAATGACTTCGAGTTTAAAAGAAACACGATTGGTTGTTTAATTAAAAAAAAACACTAATAGTCATACTAAACACAAGCTGTTATTTAAAAAAAAACTGAACTCTATAACTTAAACAAACATGATAGACAGAGCAGTATAAGGGTGTGGTAAATTAAACAAACAACTAAGCAGTGTAGCTTTTCGTACAGAAAAACCACAATGAAATCTCAAAATAATAAGTAACAAAAATGTTAGGTTTGGAAAATGTGATGACACTGATTTACCTCCAACTCTTTTTGGATACGTGGTTGTCACCAAGAGTAAGGAAGGGGTATTTCCACTTCTGTTTAACTTCCGCACCTTTGTCCCACATGATACATTTAAAATTGTTTCCTCTTCAGATGGTGATATGCACACTACTATAAGGATTATGCATTACATCTGAAGAAGGGTTTTAAATTGAAATATTCAGTTAACACTTGAAGTGATTAGAAATAAAACCTTTTGCGATAACAATTAACAACAGAAGGGGAAAATATACAATAGAGAGAACCTCACAGAATATTCTTGTCTTAGTCATCGGAATGGCCTACAGAAACTTCCAATACTCAGCTACTAAGTTTTGAACTTTCTGGTTCTGGAGTCCATGAAAACCATATGCTCTGGCTGAAACCGAAAGAAGAGATTTAGTCACGTTATTATTGGTTTTAGAAAATCCAGAAGAAAATCAAAAGTTTTACCATGGTGGTATGTTCCTTTTTCTCGCTCCGTTAACCATTGGTTGTTGTCAGAGGAACAAATAAAGAGATGATAATATGAGTGTTATGAAAATGGAAAATTTAAAATCAATCTCTAGATTGCAGACATGTAACCAGTGAAAGCTCCATGGAGATGAAAATGTGAGAGATAATTGTAATTCTAATATATGAATGTCCTAACCTTTTAAAAAAAAAAATGGAACGGCCTTGGATAGCTTCGCCCGAGATGCTGCGTAGGTCAGCCGACGGAATCCTGCTGTGAGAATGATAATGTTGCAGATTGCTAAAGAAAATATCATCGAATGAGAGACAGTGGAGAAGACGAAGATAGAAGACGAGGAGGAGGAAGAGAATCATGGGCTTTATGGATTAGGAGATCTTTTATTTATTTGTTGAACTGAATTAGGAAGAGGAACAGTGGGAGGTGAAACGAAATCATCAAAAAGGATTGAACAGAAGTAAGATTGAGAATGAGTCATGATTATTTCAGAGAAGAAAGGGTGATTTACAAGGAGTGGAAGTGCCTAAGTCAATCATCACCATCGCTAACGTCAAAGAATGCCAGAGTTGACGATGTGAATTCTATATGGGCAAGTGATAAAAATAATGAGTCCAAAGGAATGACCGCTTAAGATCCGATCGACAGAAACTTAGGTGACATCAGTGGTGAAACCATAATGATTTTAAACATGGGCTAAAACTAAATAGGCCTTAAATTTTTAAATAAAAAATGTAAAATAGGATGTCAGATAGGTTTGAACCCGGATTAACGAGTGTCAGCCAAAGTAAAAATACCATCAGAGCTGACGAAATTTAGTTATTTAAGTTTAACATACTACATTTTTATAATTTAAGATGTGCGTCTGGGTGATATATCAAATTAAAATATTTTTATTAATTGATTAAATTTGATGATGTGGTTAGGATAAATGAAACTCTTATTTTTTTTTTTTATTACTTGTTTAATATTGATAATCACTATGATCTTTGGCTAGCTTAGTACAGTATGAGTTCTATCAATGTCTTTGGTTTCTTCAACCTTAACAAAGAAAACAAATCTTTTCATTTCGCAATTTTTTAATATTCTTAGTTTTTATTGTTACCCTACGTCATTGTATTCAATCAATTATCCAAATTTGTACAGGTGTATGTATTGGCCAAAGAAAATGTATACTTGGGGTTGTCATTGCTTAAGTATTTTTCCGTGACTATGGTTGACCTTCAATTTCTTTGACCTTCAATTTCTAAGTGGTCAGAAACACTTTATATTGAGCATTTTTCGACCACATAAACTTGTCAAAAAAAAAACTCAAATCAGAAATTGATTATGTGTGTGATTGGAAACATACAAATGTGTGGTTTTCTAAGTGCGTTTTTCAAATACGCTTCTAATCACTAATCACAAATAAATTGAAAAACGGAACGTATTTAGTCAAATATCACTTTTGTAATACCGTACAAAAATTATTATTTTTGTTTGTTCTATTTTCTACAATAACACACTTATTACAAATACGCTCTAATTATACTGCGGTATTTAGATAGATATGCGTTATCTTAGTTAGGTATATATTATTTAATTGAACTCTTCATATATATCCATTTTAATAACAGCGGCAGATATATAAATAATTATAATAATTCTAATCAATATATTAGGTAGCTGAAACAATAAGATCAGATTATAAATATCTACTTCCAAAACACTTTAATCAAACCAAAATGAATGTATATCTAGATATCAAAAATATGACCTAAAATACTATTTTTTATAATGAAAATTAACATTAATATAAATTATTAACGTATTTTATTATTTTGCTAATCTAAGGACAATTTATATTACTTATACTATTTAACTATGTTTTATATTCAAAAAATTAGTATTTTATGAGTTAAATAATTATTCAATACCGCAAATATATATTGTCACCAATCAAACAATATTTTGCTAAAAATCGCAGTTGATCCGTACCACACTCTAATTCCGCACGAATGGCAATTATACCGTCCCGCAGTTTATTTCCTCACCGCTTTTAATATTTAATCTGCCATCACCGTTCGGAACCTATATGTTTCGGAAATGGTTAGAAACTTTTGACAGTGTCAAATGGTCAAAAATATCGTTAGAAAATAAACATAAAAATGGTCAAAATAGTTATCTATTTTCTGATAAATTTCTGACCATTCTTTTATTGGTTTTCTTATAAAAATTTCAGATGAATTTTTGACCACCATTTAAATATATTTACCAGATTCTTAATTTAACTAGATCATTATATTATCAGAAAATAGTAATATTCATGAAAATTAAATTAACTTGAATTAAAACTTATCTGAAACAAAATAACTAAAGTTTAGCAACATAATAATACATAATTAAAAAAAAAACTTAAACAGATATTATTTACTCTTATTCCATCATCATCATCATTAAACCCTCTAACAAAAAAAAATCCATAACTATCATATAGAGGGCATTCATCATATATGTCTTTAATTTACTCCCTTGTTCTTCTTAGTCTTGTCCTTCTCCATGATTTAAATGAAGTCGTTTCTAGCTTTGTTTGGACAAAATAATAAGATAAATTAAAATGTAACACTTAAATATTTATCTTCCTCTAAGCAACAGGTTTTTTGATTTTTTTTTAAAAAAATAGCTTTTTTTTTTTTTTGGAAAGCTTCGTACACAATAAATCTTCATGCTTTCTGCTTTCCCAGTTAAAAACTAAATTAACTAATTTGATGTTAAAAAAAAAAACTAGACAACTATAATAGATTTGGCTATATATCAAGTTCGGATCTCTATATATAAATTATGATAATTTTTTTTTATACGGAAAACATTGATCTAACTTTGCAAGGATGAGTAAAGGAACAATGGCATAAACTAGGCTGAGATGGACAGTGATAGTGGTGGCAACATTAAATCTTTTCAAGTGTGATTTGAAATGAAAGAAAGAGAGGTTGTGATGATGGAGTAGAGAGAAGAAAATATCAAAAAATAAAAGAAATAGAAAAGGGATTCCAAGGAGATCTCTCGAATTACAAAAATGAAAAGACACAAAAGAAGCTAAGGGATGTGGTAAACAAAATATTATGACCATTTTCTGACTATATATTTTGCTTAAAAGTTCTAACCATTTTCCTTATCCATAAAGTGGTCATAACAAGGTCATAAACATATTCGACCATTATTGTTAGTTGGAAAGTGATCAAAAAATTCTGAACATTTTTTACAATATATTTTGATTAAAAATTTCTGACGATTTGGTGACCATTTTATTTATTCATCAAAAAGTAGTCAAAACAAGATTATAATAATTTTGACTATTTCTGTTGGTCAGAAACATGGTCAAAATTTGATATATTTTCTTGTACTGTGTGATGGTTTTTTTTTTACATAAAAAACCTGATCTATTACTCAAGTTTGAGGTTGTCTGAGAAGTCAGACCAGAATAAAACTACCAACATACAAAATATCTCGTCAGAAAGATCGAGCAGTTTTAGCTAAAGAATAAGAAGCAGCATTCTGTGTCCTAGTAACATAGAAGATCTTGAAATCTCAAACGCAAATCCGCAGCGTCATGTGCTTTTCTAATTCCATTGAGAAGCTTGGCCAGTCATGAGGATTCCTGAGCATCGCTATCATCTCCTTGCAGTCCGTCCCAAAGCTCTGACATGACGAATGTTGAAGCATATTCTCCATTGCCCACCGCAGTGCTTCCAACTCAGAGTGCAAAGCAGACTCACCCCTTGCGCATACCCATTAGCTTACTATTTCGCATACTGTCATTCTAAACCCAATCACATCCACTGAACTGAGCTGTAGAGGTTCAAGAACCATCTACCATACAAATATTTCCCAGACTTATGGCCTGGCTGTCAACGTCAATGTCTCCTTGAGATGGCGATATAATCTGCTCATTGGCTTGGAACCAGGCCTGACACTCACTCTGTGCATATCGGACTAGTTCCAAAGGATCTCTATCTATTCCTCTGAACAGCTTATCGTTCCGAGTCTTCCAAATATACCATATTAGCCACATATAAGGATCCATGTCCAATTCCGGTTCCATTATGGCATTTTTCCTTCAGAAGAGATAATTCATATTCGCATATGTGCTCTATAGTGGAAACAAGGTAGGATTGGTAGGCGTAGATGATAAGGCCCAAACTTGCATTGCAGGTGGACACTGAAAAATTGCATGTGTAACTGATTCTTCTGGTTCCCCACATCGTGGATAGTGATTATCACATCTCATATGTCTATAGTTCAAAGTACTTGTAACAGCCACATGACCGGCCCGTTATTAATTTCTACATAAGATGACACATCTTTTGGGGTGCCTTGACGTTCCATGCATGTGCTTGGAGTTTTGTGATACTAGGTTCACATATTACATCTTCTTCCTCCTTCATCAATATATTTCGTGCAACCCAATATCCAGATTTGACTGTGTACTGTCCATTTCGTGTATAGCTCCAGCAATACGTGTCTCTGCGATGTTTTGAACTAATGGTCATACTCCTTATGAGAGGTATATCACCAGCAACTATATAGTTCTCCAGCCGATCCACATCCCAAGACTTTGTTTCTTGATTAATAAGGTCACTCACTCTCATGTTCGGATGTAATACCGGTGCAGATGAGGATGCTGGTCTCGCTGGGATGGTAGGAATCCATGGATCCTTCCATACTTTCACATCATATCCCGAATTTATTTTCTGTCTAACTCCCAAGAATAGTAGTTCTCGTGCCGCCGATATACTTTTCCACACATACGATGGGCTACTGACAGTAAGCTGACGCAAAGGCGCGCTTAATCGATAATACCGGCCTTTCTTAAGACTCGAGCTACCAAAGAATCTGGGTACAGGACCAATGTCCATAACTGCTTTGCTATCAACACCAGATTAAACTCATGGATTATTCTAAACCCAATCCCTCCTTCCTTTTTAGATAGAAATAATTCATCCCATGTTGGCACTAGCTAAAGCATCAAAGATCACCTAAGGGAAGTAGAAAACAGCACATTACATAAGTTGGAAGTGCTAGCAGGATCGACTGGATCATAACTTCCTTTCCACCTTTTGATAACCACCTGCCTGTCCATCCATTCACTATATTCCTTAGCTTGTCATTTAAGAAGACAAAAAGCTTGCATTTAGATATGCTGATATCCTCTGGGATTCCTAAGTATATTTCCATCCCTCTTTCATTCTGAATCCCAAGTGCGTCTTTTATCTTTTGTCTGACATCCTATCTGATTCTCTTACCAAAGAGTAGAGACGACTTATCAAAATTGATGCAATATCCTGAAGCTAGTCCATATTTCCTGACCACTTTCATTACTTCTTCACATTCATGGGGCTCCGCCTTGCAAATGAATAGGCTATCATTAGTAAAGAGAAGGTGAGATACCGAAGGACACGCACATGTGATACGCATCCATGTTATATTTCCTTGATTCTCTGCATGATTTAAAAGGCTAACGAGCGCTTCCGTGAATAAAATAAAAATGAAAGGGGACAGAGGATCCCCTGCCTTAGACCTCTCTCCGGGACAATATTCCCTCTTGGATGTCCATTCATAAGGACCTTATACTTTACCGAAGTTACACATCACATTTTCCAAGCTATCCAGACCTTCGAAAAGCCCATCTTTCTCATGGTAGCCTCAATGAAGGGCCACTCCCTTCTGTCGTAGGCCTTTCTCATGTTTGTTTTAATGAACATCCTCTTATTACGTCCACTCGATTTGGTACTTAGAGCATGGAACATCTCCTGAGCAATCATAATGTTTTCTGATATTTGTCTCCCAGCAACAAAGGCTGACTGGATTTCTGAGATTTTATCTAGTAGAACCTTTTTTAATCTCTGGCATAGAACCTTTGAGATTATCTTGTAACTAACGTTACATAAACTGATGGGACGTAGCTGACTCTTCTGGTTTGGCTTATCCACTTTCGGAATGAGACATATGTTGGTATCCTTTAAACCAGTAGGTAACGTGCCTTTAAACATGAATTGATTAACCATAAGAGTTAGATAATCCTATACAATATCCCAAAATTTCTGGTAGAATAGCGCAGCAATTCCATCTAGTCCTGAGCTTTCTCTGGATGCATTGCGAAAAGAGCCAATTTAACCTCCCATTTGGTGACCGGGGCTGTGAGGTTCTCATTGTCTGCTGATGTAATGGTTGTGGACACCTCAGATAGTGCTTCCTCTATATCCTCAGGGTTTGATGATTGGAAGATGTGTCTAAAATAACTTGTAGCGATGGCTATAAGTCCTTCCTCATCCTCCACGACATTCTCATCTTCATCCAGTAACTGTGTAATCATGTTCCTCGCTCGTCTTTGCTTCATGAGGGCGTGAAAGAATTTAGTATTTCTATCTCATTCCCTTAACAAAAACACCCTACACTTCTGCTTCCAAAAAATTTCCTCCGCCTTAAGAGCGTCAGATAGTTCTTTTAAAGCTGCCGCAATCTTCTCTGTGGTGGCATCATCGTTTCAAGATAATTGGTCCATCTTTTCTTTCAACTCTTCTACACTTTTCTCCGAATTCAGATTATGTAGCTTTTTCCAATCGCATAAGGCTCGCCGGCAACTAGTAATATGTTCCATGATACTTGCGTCCGGTGGAAGATCCGATGATTTACATCCCTCAAGTATGACTTGCCTAAGCTCCTCATTGTCCAGCCATCTCTTATCAAATTTGGAATTTTTTGATCTTCTTGGTTTCTTTTTAAGAATGTCAGCTAAGATCAAACAATGATCCGATCCCCAGAGTCTCATATACTTCACTTCTAAGTGAGAGAACTTCTCATGCCATTCCTCATTTCCAACAGCTTTGTTAAGGCGACATCTAACCGTAGTTCTTCCTGCTCTATTTCCGACCCAGGATAGCATGTTTCCTGTAAAAGGAAATTCCAGCATACCACAATCACTCAGCATCTGTTTGAAAGGTAAGAAAAAACTGTCAGTGTGTTGTCTGCTTCCTTCCTCCTCCTCAAGACAAGTAATTTCATTAAAATCACCTATCATAAACCAGGATCCAGTTCTTGTTGTTGAGAAACGCGTAAGACGTTCCCAAACTAAATTTCTACGTTCTAGTACATGATCACCATAAACAAATGCATGTAAACTTTTATTCCATCAATGACTGCCTCAATGTCAATCTTTCTGGTTATTTGAAAATAAAACATTAACTTGAAAATCATCCACAAAAAATAAAGCTAAGCCTCCGCTGAGTCCAAGTGGCTCAATAGTAAATAAATGATCAAATCCTAAGCCGGCCTGAATGTTTTACAACAGCAGCCTCTTGTTCTTCGTCTCAGAAAGAAACACTAGTCCTAAGCGATGCTTCTGATACATCTCTGTACGGCGTCGAACTGTAAGGTCGTCTACAATCCCTCGACAGTTCCAACTGATTGTCCTCATTGATGACGGGGGGATGGATTTTTGGAATCCATCAAACCACCATCCTTATTTGTAACCTTCATCGTCCTCTTAGATCCACTGTGGGAGCGCCGTGATCTATCTTTGACCCCCTACTTATGAGTTGATGCAACAGTCCCTTAAATTCGTGGAGAACCCCTACGGAGGAACTCTGGTTTTGTAGATTGACTCCCCAATGAGGGAATCTGCTTGCCATTATCCTTTTGGTCTTTCACTCTTTTGAAAGAATGCTTTGCCCTTTTCGAGCTTCCCGTCTTCTGAGACGGAGCCTTGTCTTCAATGTCCTTAAGCTTATCATCAAAGAGATCATCCCCAAGCATCATGTCCTCGCCACCACCATCCTCCGCCAGTACTTCGATATCACTTAAAGCTCCAATAATGTGCTCGTTTCTTGTTCCTACCGGCCATGTTGGTGATGAAAAGGTCAACTGCTTCGCAGCACTCTTGCTTTGAAATGTTACATTATCTTCCATATGACCGCATTGAAACCCTGGAGACACAATAGTGCTAGCCAGACGCTTCCTTTTTCTTCCATCTATAACAACATTATGATCGCTACTTTGCTGAGATAGACCATCATCTTGAATGGCATCATCATTACCGCCGACATGTTCATAAGGAACCGCTGGCTTTGCTAGTACTCGTTGGGGCATAGTTTCAGTCTTGCTCCCCTTTTCACGCCAAGACAAATTGCCATTACGAACATAAGGGCCCTTACCATATCGGGATCCTTTGAATCGCGTGTCTCCTCCCCTCTCATCACACCTTCGCATGACCTGACCGGAATGATAGTGTGTATGTTGGTCATCTCTTCGTGATCGTGGATATGATAAATCCCGTTCAAAAAGTCATTTGTCATGGTCTTTAGCTCGTGTGTAAGACATGCGTGATTGTAAGTCTCTGCTCCGATCGTGTTTTGGTTCCAAGCGTGTCAATCCCTGACGTTCTGGTCCACCATTCATCTTGTGACTTCCCATGGCGTGTCTTGTCTCACAGAGCAATGGCTTGCGATCAGTAGGAAGTTGGAGACGATCAAAAACATCAGTTCTCCCCAATGAGTTAGGCGCTATCGATGAACAGTAACCTTTTTCATGTGTCATTAAACCACAGAGAGTGCAGTGTTTGAAAACCATATCGTATTGGATCTTGATTGTGACCTCATCACCCTCTTGACTTTGCACCATTCTCCTGAACTTTAAAGGTCTCCTCGAGTCAATCTCAATCAAAAATCTACCCTCTGATAGATCAACTGTATCCACATATCCACAAGTGTAGTGGCATCCCAACAAAGGTTACCCAGAATGGGATAACCCAAGGGTAATCGAAATGAACAATTGGTTCCCATCTTACTAAGACAATCATGCAGAAGTTATAGTGAAAGGGGCCCTTCTTGAGAACATAATTCAAATCTTCCTCAGAGCTGAAGTTAAATAAGAACTTCTCGTTTCCTAAATCATTAGCTGTGATTCGATCTTGTAGCCCCCAATTGAGTAGGCATCGTCTGAACCAATTTTTCAACATTTTGCTTCTTAGGATTAAGAATCTTGCCCATCAGAGACATCCTATATTCTTTTATGAAAAATTCATCATCTTGTGCTGAGAGCTTGATCGGTTCGTCGTCGTCCTCGTCCTCGAAAAGGATTCCCTTCCCTTTCATATCTGTCATATGGGGAGATCGAGAACGTTGTAATAGCCCCATAAGCTATTCTTTTCTCGAACTTATCCTCAGCAGATTATTATCAAAAAACAATGGTCTCTGTATATACTTCCAATGTAAAGGTTTTGTTGATCAATGTGATACGAGGTGTCGTAGTGGAACAAACAGAAAAGAGAAGCCGGTCTCTAGTGCTGAAATACAACAGAGATCACTTTGATCTGGGTAAGTACCAAGAGATGAGAAGCGTATTAAGAAAGGAACCGACAAGGATCAGTCGCTTTATGATGAACGTACGTCCAACCAGTCAAACAAGGATTAAAACCAGTATCCCTGTGTGATCTAACACCAAAGAGTGTATAGATCTATACTAGATGAGTCGAAATTGCCGCAAGTCTCCCGATCATCATATCTGTTGCGGCCGTCAATCATAAACATCTGTTTACCATGTGTTGGTTTTAGTATGGTGTTTAAGATGAAAAATATATGTGTCGTTCATTAAATAAATAAACCTTTGGCCGGGTCAGCCTTAGCCTAGTGGCTAAGTGATACCCAAGGCACCGGGGTTCGACTCCGCCTTCAGGGATTCCTGGGTGAGATTTCCCCACGTGACAAAAAAAAAAAATAAAAAAAAAAAAATAAATAAACCTTTGATCCAGATATATAAAATACTGGTTTGTATCGTATATGTTTATATCTTAATGTTTGCCCACATAAAGCTCGAACCATATAATTACTACCAAATGTGCTGCAATGTATGTGAAGCTAGATGTCGTTCCTGTTTTTTTTTTAAAATATAAAATATTTTTCAACGTATAAATTATTCAGGTCCAGCTCTGGAACTGGAGGAGCATTTGCACAGGGTCCATTGTATTTTTTCTCTCTTTTAGCTTACAACCTAATTATTTTTGGAAAAAACAAATTATAAGACAAAAAGAGACTTATGCTTTCTAACTTAAGGTCCATTGAATATTTGAGATGGGTTTGAAATCATTATTTATACTTTATCCCCCTATATGTTAAAAGAAAAATCACTTTAGTGACTTCTTAACACATGTCGCTCATAAAAAACTTCTTAGGAAAATGCTTTTACTTTCATTGGTTAATTTTTTTTTAAATTTTTTTTTTGAAAATAGCCGAACCTAAAGCCGCTACTGTTCGGTGCCGTCTCTTTATCATCTCTTTCTCTCTTCGATTCTCTCAGATTCCATAGCTAAGAAATTTTCTCAATCTTCCTCTTACCAAAACAAAACAAAACACCTTAAGCCACTTTTGTTCGGTGCCATCTCTCTCTCTCTATCATCTCCTTCTCTCTTCGATTCTCTCGGATTCCATTGAAGCTCCAAAAAGCCGATTTGTGTAATCAATCTGAATCTTCTGTCTCTCAGATTCCGATACGTTGTGAGTCTTCTCCGATCCGATTTGATTCTTTGTCGCAGCTCTAAAAACCCTAGGATCCGTTGATTTGATTGGATTTTTCTTTCCCGTAGAATCGAGAAGATACCTGATAATTTTTCTGTACTTTTGATCCGTCTTGGTAGTTCGAAATCGGATTGTGGACGAACTAAGATTTGGATCATCACTATTCGTGAATCTAGGTGAGTATATATATCTGTTATGGTTTTAGAGTACTTGAGCCTTGGTACTGTTGTGTAGGGAGTGTGGTTGTTCAGACCAATGTGATAGTGTAGTTTTCTACTGTTTGTCTAGAGACTTGAGTACATGATATTTGATATAATTTAAAGTGTTTCTAATATGTTTTCGAATTTGTTACAGGAGAAGCCTTGTTATTCCAATGATGAAGCTTTTGCTATAGCCTTCCAAGAAGCTGAGGCCAGGGTAATGACTGATAGGTTGTCTGTTTTGACTGGGTTACTAAATCGTGAGTGCACTTATTTATATATCACTCTCAAGTTCTCTTTGAGGGGAATTGGTTTCGGCTTATGCTAAAATTAAATTTTTTTGTTGTAGGGATTGAAGTTCTAGAGGATTATGATCATACTTCTGAGGTAGGCTCCTTTTTGATCTTTAGCTGTAAACTTTTTGTATGGTTGAGAATATGAACCTTTTCGCTTCAGTATGTGAAAAGAAATAAGTGAATCAACCTTATTGTGTGCCATGTAATAATTTGGTTATCTTACTCTATGAGATTGTTTAGTCCTAGGTCGTATCTAATTATTTGCATAATTGTATGTTTAGAGGCCAAAATGCATTAACCAGTGTGGTAGTCAAATCAATTGTATTCTGGCAGCGTTAAGTGGTCACTGTTATTGGAGAAAATTATGCTCCACCTGCAGCATAGGACTTCGCTGTGGATTGAAGTTAGATAGAGTCTTGTCCATTTTGTGGAGAATCATACAAAGTATTTCTACTTTTAGGCGACTTGATTCTGCTTCCACTCACGTTATGTATACTTTATTTTTGCAAGATGCCTAGGATGAGATGGATCCTGATGAGCTTTGATACGAGGTATGATAACATTCTTAGGTGCTATGCCTTTTGGATCCCCTCATGATTTTCTGAAACGCTTTATAATTTAATTTTTGGTTTTGACAAAAATAATAATTTTAATTACTTGCGTAAGAATATTACATTGATATCGTATATTAATAACCTTCCGTGTGGATAATCACCAATTTCAAGATTATTACATTAAGTAATTTAATTTTCGTGTATTAATAACTTTCCTTATTATTTCCCAAAGAAAACTTATGCATCTTGGTATTGTATTTATTACATTGTTTAAATGCAATTTACCTTAGGGATTCTAATTAGCTTGTTTGTTTTCAATAACTTACATTTCTAATATGAATTACTTGCGCAAGTTAAATTCATATCATATGCAAATCAATTTATGAAAATACAATTTTAAAATCATATCATATGCAAATCAATTTATGACAATACTTGCGCTGTGGACTGAAGTTAGATAGAGTCTTGTCCATTTTCTGAAGAATCATACAAAGTATTTCTACATTTAGGCGACTTGATTCTGCTTCCACTCACATTATGTATACTTTATTTTTGCAGGATGCCTAGGATGAGATGGATCCTGATGAGCTTTGATATGAGGTATGAAAACATTCTTAGGTGCTATGTTTTTTTGGATCCTCTCATGATTTTCTGAAACGATTTATTATTTAATTTTCGGTTTTGACAAAAATAATAATTTTAATTACTTGCGCAAGATTATAACATTGATATCATATATTAATAAATTTTCCGTGGGGATAATTACCAATTTCAGGATTATTACATTAAGTAATTTAATTTTCGTGTATTAATAACTATCCTTATTCCCCAAGGAAAACTTATGCATCTTGATATCATATTTATTACATTGTTTAAATGTTATTTACCTTAGGGATTCTAATTAGCTTGTTTGTTTTTAATAAATGACATTTCTAATATGAGTTACTTGCGCAAGTTAAAATCATATCATATGCAAATCAATTTATGACAATACAATTTTAATATCTTGCTTTAAACAATTTCAGTATTTATTATGAATAATATAACGAAAACATCATTATTAAAAGAACTTGTATATAGGCGACCCTCAAGGTCTTAAAAGACAAACATTCTTTTCTTGTGCGTTCAATTTTTTTTAATAAAAAGAATGGCATTGGTTTAATCCTCGAAAAGGGTTATTTCTTATGTTAGAGAATTAAAACCACGTAAAGATACGTCGCATATTGAAGTTAGGATTATCCGCTTGTGGAGAAACTATAAAAAATAATCAGGAAACACAATTGTAAAGGTTTATGTTGATAAAGAAGTAAGTAAAGATATTACTACATTTTTTGACACCTCAGCTTCTTCTTTTATTTTATATTCACTATACAAAAACTCAATTTTTTTCTTGGGAAAAATACTGTTTCATATCTAATTATTTTGCTTTCACCGAACTTTCATCGTTCACTTTGTCTAACTCATTACTTTTATATTCCGTATCAGGGGACAAGAATTCATGCTTCAGTTGGTGAACAGTTGATCAAAAAGTATGAAGACAAGCTACATGAGGGAGATGCGATTGTCCTCCAGTTGTTCAAAGTGTATGATGCTATTGGTGACTACCATACAACCACACATCCATACAGAATGAGCCTCTTTCCAACAACTTTTGTTGCCAAAGCTAATGAGTTTCCTAGTAAAGTCTTCGAAAAGTATTTTGCGGACTACGATGATATTCTTTGGTGGAATACTTGATAACAGCTATTTGGTTGGTGAGTCAGTTTCATTGACATCTACAATGTAGCTTGGATTTGTATTAATACTCTACAACATAAGTCATGTGATTAAAATGAGCTACCAGACTTATTTCAAGTTAAATAAAACATTGGTTGTGGTATACTTGTTCCTGATATATTATGTTTTTGTTATGTAGATGTTATTGGCCAAATAATTAACTTCGGGTCTCTGGAAACACTGGATTACTTCTCTTCATGCTTCCCCATTAAATATTGTATAGATTTTATAGGTTTCCTTACAAGATCACTGCTTGTAATCGCAACATGTCGTGAAAAAAATCAGAAATTAAGCTAAAACCATAAACAATGGTTCATAGAACAACAAGTCACCTCCCAATCTTTGGACCATCAAGCCGGTTCCGATCAACAACATACCAACTATGTTCACAACGCTCTGAAAAAACTCAGACTCATACATATTACCAAAAAACTTAGAAACTTCTGCAATACTTGGAGATCAATAAGTTCACTATTAAAATATGTTTCCATCAAAATCTAACTTAATCGATATTACAGTATTTTTTCATATCCGTATAGGGTGCGGATCAATCATCCAGTAGAACATTATTTTCTCAAACCTCAAGAATATAATGCAAAATTAACCATCTGAGGAAATTTCACCGGTGCTCTTCATCATAAGATATAGTTATGCAAAAATGACCACAAAAAAAACTATATTGTAGAAGTACATAGAGTTAAACCATTTGCTAGTAGAATTTTTATTATCATTACATATACGATCAAATTTTTTTTGAAATATTTACCCGACCCGATCGTAAAAGAAAGTGTTGACCAGTAAATGAAACAAACTATTTTAGTCTACTACCATTAGGATTG
The DNA here is from genome assembly GCA_932364175.1 of Eruca vesicaria subsp. sativa. Lineage (NCBI taxonomy): Eukaryota > Viridiplantae > Streptophyta > Magnoliopsida > Brassicales > Brassicaceae > Eruca > Eruca vesicaria. The sequence continues at coordinate 62,719 of CAKOAT010057378.1, read as the reverse complement.
TTAGCCGTACTTAACTTACTACTGGACAACTCGATATTACTAATCAAAATGTATTTGATGTCTATACATACTATTTAAATACTATTTTATTTTCTTTGATCCTAATATGTGTATACTAGACTAAAATGCGCACTTTTTGCGGGAAGAGATTGTATAAATAGATTATTTGTGTGCTATTATTTATTTTTATTTTTACATATTATGGAATAATAAGATAATAATAAAAAGGAATAACTGAGAAATAAGTACGCACTACGTATAGATAAATAAATTAGTGTGTGTATATATCAAAACATTACTTCTTGTTATATACAATTATTTTATGGTAAATATATCTAAACAGTCATTTTTATATATTTTATATGGTATGTAATTAATTTTAAATGATATTAACATATATAAAGTATAATTTTAATAGGATTATTTATTAAATAAGACTATCTACTCATATGGTTTAATGTTCATTTGCATTTTTAAAAATAAAGATTTTAAATCACTCATAATTTTTTAATGTGACATTTCAGAGTCTTACTAATTTATGATCATTTAAAAACAATGTTATGTTCTAGTATGTTCTCAATATTTTTCAAAGAAAATTCAAAATTATAATATATATCTATTTATATGGTATATATAAAATAATATTAAAATAAATATATCTTTTAATCTCATTATTTATTAAATGAGACTTCTTATTCATATGATTTTCTAATCATTTGTATATTGTTATAATATATTTTTAAACCACATCACAAGTTTGTTAGTGTGTGACATTTAACAATTTTAGTAATTTATTGTCGTTTTGATAATTTAAAATATAATATATACAGCAAAAATAAACTTTTTTATTTTATGATGAATTTTACTGTTTAAATTATTTTAATAATATAATTTTTTTTTAAAAAATGATAGAGTATACATAATTGTTTTATCAAATCTTTAATAGTGAAAATCATTAGTTATCATATATACTTGAGTCACATTTGGAAATTCCGTAGTTTTTATTTAAGGAAATAATGAAAAACATTAATAGCTAACATTATAGTTAACTTAATGAAAACTTTAGAATATATTTACATGGACAACCCTATTTCTTTAAGGATTCTAAGAATTAATTTGGTGATGACACGTGGCTATCTCAAATGGTGTAATGCTTCTCTTTTAATATATAGGGGGATTATGATAAGACTTGCGCCTTGCGCGGGGTGAATGTATGTAATTAAAATATAAAATTTTAGTATTTACAAATTTGAAACTTACATATGATTGTTTTTATATGTATTTGAAATTTTAGAATTTTGAAATTTTTATATAATTATCTATACGTATGTTCAGAAACAATTGTAATTGAACTGTAGATCAACGCATATAATTTAACGGAACCGATTTCATATATTTTTTCACTTTTCAGTATTCGAGTGATGGTAAATAAACAGAGTGTCACTGGGTTTGATTGGTAGAGTATTAGCAAGTTCCCTAATATTTTCTTAAGAATCAGTTGGTAAAATATTTACATTTAAAATATATACAGTTTCAAAACTAATTTAATATAATTTATTTATTTGTCTAATAATATTAGAAAATTATATTTTTTACAAATTACTTTAATAATAATTTTATAAAAAATGAAGTTAAATTTCAAATTATTTTTAAAACAATATTTTAAGTTTTTCAGATACAAATAGACGATTTAAAATTAATTATGGTCATGATTTAGCATAACCATAATAATTTAAAAAATTAAATTTTTTAAAAATTAAAAATTAACTCAGTTTTATATCATGATTTAAAATTTTAAAAATTAATTATGGTTATGAGAAATTTACATTTATGTGTCAATGCTATTTATGTTCAATTTTTTGTCTTGTTGTGTTTTTTATATCTTGATTATTACTCGATATACATACTTAGGTTAAGATCTGCACTTTATGAAATAAGTATTTTATATTTATTATTTATTTTATATTTTTCTGCATATTATAAGTAATAAAATAATATATATATATATATATATATATATATATATATTAAATAACTAAGAAATCAGTTACTATTATGTATTAAATTGGCGTACGCATATAAATTTAACTATCACTCTTGTTTATTCAGAATTAGGGTAAATAAATCATAATAATCAATTATATATATTGTATATGATATATAATTAAATTTAAATGATATAAACCTAGTAATATAGCACAGTTTTAATATGGATGTTTATTAAATGAGGTTTCTACTCATATGATTTTATGATTATTTGCATATTTGTGTAACAAAACTTTACACCAACGAATTTTTTCTAATGTGAGATGTTTAGTAGTTCAATAATTTATAATAATTTTAAAAAACAATAACATATTTCAAAATTAAAGTATTACCTTTTCAATATATATTCAATGCAAATATCAAAATATAAATATGTATTTTCATACGATGTATAGTTTAATTTAAACCATATAAAATATATATAAATAAAATTATTTCTTCATATAGTCTTATAATCATTATATTTTAATATAGAAAAAATTAAAACCTTGATCCTAAAAGTTTATGTGAGATTTTTAACAGTTTGCGTAATTTATACTCATTTTGAAAAACTTGAAATACAACATACACAAAAAATCTAGATTTTTATTATATGATTAATGTAATTTTATAATTTATTTTAATAATAAAAAAGAAAAAAATGATTAAATTGATACAGATTGTTATCAAAATTTTATTTTTTAAAATTATTAATTGTCATATATATATTTTAATCACATTAGGTAATTCCGTAGGTTTTATTTAAGGAAAGCATGCGAAGCAATAAATATTTGATATATGTGATCAACTATAGCCTATGAAATATTATATTGCTAGAGAGTATAATTTTTAGACTATATATTATATTACATACTCCGTAATCCTTCTAAACTGAAATAGAGAACAAAGAGCTATGGCATATAGGATTAGGATTATTTTTAATTATTACAAACTTAAGATTACAACTTTTTAAATAATTCTCTTTTATATATAGGGGATTAGACATGGTTTGTTATTGTGCTATTCATCATAACAATAAACATATGTAAGTCTTTTAATATGGTGGAAGAAGAGAAAATGGTGAAAACGTAAGTTTAATATAAGGGAAAATCAGGAAAAAGGGTAACTTTAAATTTGTAGTTTGCTGGTTGGGCATCATTAAGTTTAAATAGACAAAATGGATAACCTAGTATAAAAGATAATATTTATGTTCATATTTTATTCTTTTGCCTACTAAACTTGGCAAGTTAATAATATAGTTTTGTGGGATCCAAAATTTGCTTTTCCACAAAAGCAATTATGACAATTTGTGGATCCATTAACTTTTGTGTACTTTTGTGATCATATTAATTTTTGTGGACCCACCAATTTTTCTCCAAAAAATTTATGGACCATAATTATGATTTTTTTGAAGATAAATATTAGATCAATAGGACATTTTTATGAACTAATTTAAAATCGACATGGACCCTATTTTTTAAAGTTATTCATTAAATTGTATATTTTAATTATAAGCTATACTTCCAGATTTATGAAATTTATCCAAATTTATAATAAAGTATTCATGGAATTGTGCAAATGTAAGGGTAAATTTAATAAATTTAAAAACCTACATGGATCCAACCTTTTTTTACCAAAATGGTTGGATGAACAAATTTATCAACATTTAATTTTCATAAATTTGGGTAAATTTAAGAAATTAGAAAATATACATGAATCCTACATTTTCCGCCAAAATGAATTCTACATTTTGTTTTTGCCAAAATGGAAACATAACTTACATAATCACTATATTTTTTTTGGAAAAAAAGATGATATATCATTTTTGGTTAATAAAATGAGAAATTAGAATCTAAGACCATCTCCAACAATAGATATGATGAGTTCTAAATCATTTTTTAATTAAAAATAATCAAATTAAAAAATTTAGATACTTGTTTAGTTTTAACTCCTCCAATGATAGAACCAATTAAAAGTTATAAGTTTTAAGAGAGAGAGAGAGAGAGAGAGAGAGAGAGAGAGAGAGAGAGAGAGAGAGAGAGAGAGAGAGAGAGAGATACCATGATTTTGACCCGTTTTTGGTCATGGTATTACTATGTTTTTATAATAAATATCTATGTTTTGGAGTCTATTAGGTATGTTTTCAGGTTCAGGAGCATTTTGTGGTAAAGTGATGATTTATGGTGCTTAAAGAAGAGTTTTCCAAGATGACTATGAAGATCCGACATAAGAGATACATATCGATCGATACACACCTTGTGTAATCGATCGATGACGCTTCCGTAGAAGTTGAAGTCGAGATACTCCATCGATTGATGTACACCATGTACCATCGATCGATACAGAGCGTGATGAGCAAGATTTATTTGGCCAACTTGAAGCCCAAGTTCTCACCAAATTACAAGATTGCCCCTGACGAGTTTTTTAACCTAATTGTACTTGTATTTATAGTTATGCCTATGAGCCCTAGAAAGACAATCAGAAATTAAGAGTTTTGTATTCTATTCTATACTTAGCAATAAAAGAATTTTCTTTTCATCTTATTCTTTTGATATGAATCACTTGGCTATGTCTGAGTAGATTCATTTGTTAGATTTAGGGTTCAAATAGTTATGAGGGATTAGCCCCAACTATGGTATGTTGTATTGTTATATTCATTATCCAAATGAACCCTAATGCTTCTTCTAGATTAGCTACCTAGAAGTATGATTATGGAGTGACTAATCTAATAGTCATTATCCTGAAATCATTTGGCTAAGCTCAGACTCTATTAGGCACGTGCGATAGGCAGTCTAATAGATGTTCTCGGGTGGACACGGTTTCAATTCGATCTGATGCTATATCGATCGATACACCTTTAGAGTAATCGATCGACGACAAAGCATATCGATCGATACAGCGATAGCAACATCGATCGATATTGTCGGCAATCAGATCAATGGACGAGTCTAACTAGCGACAGCTATAGATTTATCTAAGGATTGAAGTCCTCGTATATTTGCAAGCAATTCGTTAAGACATCCATAGATTTATAATCCTGATTTTCTGAATAGTAACCTTGAATCTAGCTATTTTCTCTTATTGTTTTAAAGCAATGATTAAAGTAAAAAAACATATGATTATTCAGTAACTTGGATTGGAAGTAGATTTCAGTGAGGAAAGTAGTTAGACCTAGGTATTATCTCAGGTATCAATATGCAATTTGTTTCTGACTTTAAGGTTTTAGATTGTTCATGAACTCAAACACTAATAACGAACCTAGCAGGTTTCCTTGACTAGATCTCGGATCTAAACTGGTAGTTTTTATCGCAAAAACGTGTCGATCGATTATCTTCGTAGAAAATCGATCGATACACCTTTCAAGTAATCGATCGATGAGAGAGTGCTCACAACGATCGACGACTCTTCTAGCAAGATTTGAGGACAGGTTAATATTATTCTCTAACTCTTTAGACCAACTGTCGTATGAATCTATTGAATTAGACCAAACTAGTTAGGATTTAGGTAATGAGTAAATAGATATTTGACTCATTTAAAACCTAGGAATTAGATTTTAGGGTTATCAATCCTAAGTCTAGTGCATGCTTAACTAAGTTTGAAGAACAGATGAAAAACACTTAAACAGCAGTCATAAATCAACCAAATGAGAAACCTAGATCTAACAAATGAGATTGCTCAGACATATTCATAAAAGACAATATCATGATGGTTTGAATAAAACTCATTGTCTAAACAAGAAGCAAAGTAAATAATAGTAGAGAAACAAAGGAGTTCAAGATCTCTATTTTGTAGTCTCAGATCTTTCACTCCAATCTCCTAGAAACTCTCTTCAATGGTAAACAAGTAGCTCTCCAAACTGGCTCTCTCAAACTCTTAGGTAAAACTCTCCTTTTAAAACAGCTCAAAACCCTAAAAGTGTAGCTTGTAGGCGGCCAGGGACTAAACTTGCAATTATCATAACTTTTATAAAACTTGAGGTCTTCTAATTTTTGTTGTAAACTCGCGGGTGGTATATGAATCGATCGATGCTGACAATGTTATATCGATCGTTCATAATGGGTTACTATCGATCGTTTCTCGTCTTGCAACGTCGATCGATTTTCAGATCGGCAGGAGTGCTCTTCAAAGTCTCCAACATGCTCCAAAAACATCCATTTTCTTCATAAGCTCCTAAACCTGTAAATTACTCTAAAAAGCTTCCAATTACTTATGAAATGCATAAAAATCATATATAGGTCATGGCTAAAAATGGGTAAAATCCATGACCTATCAGATAGCCTGATCACGATCAGTGGCGAAGGTAGAGCACACTGGGGGGGGGGGGTAATTTGACACCTATGAAATTTTCTAAAATACATCATTTTTGACCAAATAAATTATATTGACCCCAACTAAAAGAGAATATTGACCTTCTCAAAAATATTTTTAAGTGTAGTCCAATTGTTACCCTCATGAGTGGATTTCTTGCCTCTGCCACTGATCACGATGGGTTCATATAACAAAAGCACGACTACATCATTAGACTGAAACATTTAGAAACCAACAGCATTTGCGTCTGTAATCACTGTTGATATCATCGTGTGGGTGCTAATATACAGTAAGTTAGGTCCAGTAATAACATAATCAACGGTTGAGAGCTCGATAAGTGTTTACAGGAATTTGTTTTGGACAGGAAAGCAGTACTCGCTTTTTACTTTTTCAAACTAGGGAACTTACTTTTCTGGCCATATTCAATATTACTTTACCATAGATATAGTTTTTCTATCCTATGTACATAAATCTAATTGTCCTTTTAAAGCATCTATCAATAGTATTCAGCTTTAAGTTAAATCAAATTTTAATATGAGCAAGTAAAAAATATATACAATTGAAATGGTAAGCGACTATATCTGAATAGATTGACAATCTTGAATAAACCAAAGAGATCAAGTTTGAGACATGTTATTCTAAAAAGCTTCTTCTCGTCTTGGCTTCCTACATTCACAATCGCCGTTTTCTCAAGTGATAACTCCTCCTTTTCTTCTACATTTTCTAATGTTATGTTTCGAACAACGAAACTTAATGTTCTTGCCATATTCAGTAATACTTTACCAAATATAGTTTTGGTATCATATGTACATAAATCTAATTGTCCTTTTAAAGCATCTATCAATATCATTCAACTTTAAGTTAAATCAAATTTTAATATGACCAAGTAAAAAATATATACAATTGGAATGGTAAGCAACTATATCTAAATAGATTGATAATCTAGAATAAACCAAAGAGATCAAGTTTGAGACCTGTTATTATAAAAAGCTTCTTCGCGTCTTGGCTTCCTACATTCACAATCGCCGGTTCCTCAAGTGATAACTGCTCCTTTTCTTGTACATTTTCTCAGGTCATATTTCGAACTACGGAACTTACTTCTCTGGCCATATTGAGTAATACTTTACCAAACATATAGTTTTGGTATCATATGTACATAAATCTAATTGTCCTTTTAAAGCATGTATCAATATTATTCAGCTTTAAGTTAAATCATTTTTTTATATGACCAAGTAAAAAATATATACAATTGGAATGGTACGTGACTATATCTAAATAGATTGATAATCTAGAATAAACCAAAGAGATCAAGTTTGAGACATGTTATTCTAAAAAGCTGCTTCGCGTCTTGGCTTCCTACATTCACAATCGCCGGTTCCTCAAGTGATAACTGCTCCTTTTCTTGTACATTTTCTCAGGTCATATTTTGAACTACGGAACTTACTTTTCTGGCCATATTCAGTAATACTTTACCAAACATATAGTTTTGGTATCATATGTACATAAATCTAATTGCCCTTTTAAAGCATGTATCAATATTATTCAGCTTTAAGTTAAATCAATTTTTTCTATGACCAAGTAAAAAATATATACAATTGGAATGGTAAGCGACTATATCTAAATACATTGATAATCCAGAATAAACAAAAGAGATCAAGTTTGAGACATGTTATATTTAAAATTTTCTTCGCGTCTTGGCTTCCTACATTCACAATCACCGGTTTCTCAAGTGATAACTCCTCCTTTTCTTGTACGGAACTTACTTTTCTGGCCATATTGAATAATACTTTACCAAACATATAGTTTTGGTATCATATGTACATAAATCTAATTTCCTTTTAAATCATGTATCAATATTATTCAGCTTTAAACTAAATCAAATTTTAATATGACCAAGAAAAGAATATATACAATTGGAATGGTAAGCGACTATATCTAAATAGATTGATAATCCAGAATAAACCAAAGAGACCAAGTTTAAGACATGTTATTCTAAAAAGCTTCTTCGTGTCTTGGCTTCCTACATTAACAATCGCCGGTTTCTCAAGTGATAATTACTCCTCCTTTTCTTGTACATTTTCTCAGGTCATATTTTGAACTACGGAACTTACTTTGCTTTCCATATTCAATAATACTTTACAAAACATATAGTTTTAGTATCATATGTACATTAATCTATTTGTCCTTTTAAAGCATGTATCAATATTATTCAGCTTTAAGTTAAATCAAATTTTAATATGACCAAGTAAANTTAGTATCATATGTACATTAATCTATTTGTCCTTTTAAAGCATGTATCAATATTATTCAGCTTTAAGTTAAATCAAATTTTAATATGACCAAGTAAAGAATATATACAATTGGAATGGTAAGCGACTATATCTGAATAGATTGATAATCCAGAATAAACCAAAGAGATTAAGTTTGGGACATGTTATTCTAAAAAGCTTATTCGCGTCTTGGCTTCCTACATTCACAATCGCCGGTTTCTCAAGTGATAACTCCTCCTTTTCTTCTACATTTTCTAATGTCAAGTTTCGAACAACGAAACTTAATGGTCTTGCCATATTCAGTAATACTTTACGAAAGATATAGTTTTGGTATCATATGTACATAAATCTAATTGTCCTTTTAAAGCATCTATCAATATCATTCAGCTTTAAGTTAAATCAAATTTTAATATGACCAAGTAAAAAATATATACAATTGGAATGGTAAGCAACTATATCTAAATAGATTGATAATCTAGAATAAACCAAAGAGATCAAGTTTGAGACCTGTTATTCTAAAAAGCTTCTTCGCGTCTTGGCTTCCTACATTCACAATCGCCGGTTCCTCAAGTGATAACTGCTCCTTTTCTTGTACATTTTCTCAGGTCATATTTCGAACTACGGAACTAACTTCTTTGGCAATATTGAGTAATACTTTACCAAACATATAGTTTTGGTATCATATGTAGATAAATATAATTGTCCTTTTAAAGCATGTATCAATATTATTCAGCTTTAAGTTAAATCAATTTTTTATATGACAAGTAAAAATTATATACAATTGGAATGGTAAGCGACTATATCTAAATACATTGATAATCCAGAATAAACAAAAGAGATCAAGTTTGAGACATGTTATATTTAAAATTTTCTTCGCGTCTTGGCTTCCTACATTCACAATCACCGGTTTCTCAAGTGATAACTCCTCCTTTTCTTGTACTTTTTCTCAGGTCATATTTCGAACTACGGAACTTACTTTTCTGGCCATATTGAATAATACTTTACCAAACATATAGTTTTGGTATCATATGTACATAAATCTAATTGTCCTTTTAAATCATGTATCAATATTATTTAGCTTTAAATTAAATCAAATTTTAATATGACCAAGTAAAGAATATATACAATTGGAATGGTAAGCGACTATATCTAAATAGATTGTTAATCCAGAATAAACCAAAGAGACCAAGTTTAAGACATGTTATTCTAAAAAGCTTCTTCGTGTCTTGGCTTCCTACATTCACAATCGCCGGTTTCTCAAGTGATAATTACTCCTCCTTTTCTTGTACATTTTCTCAGGTCATATTTTGAACTACGGAACTTACTTTGGTTTCCATATTCAATAATACTTTACAAAACATATAGTTTTAGTATCATATGTACATTAATCTATTTGTCTTTTTATAGCATGTATCAATATTATTCAGCTTTAAGTTAAATCAAATTTTAATATGACCAAGTAAAGAATATATACAATTGGAATGGTAAGCGACTATATCTGAATAGATTGATAATCCAGAATAAACCAAAGAGATTAGGTTTGGGACATGTTATTCTAAAAAGCTTCTTCGCGTCTTGGCTTCCTACATTCACAATCGCCGGTTTCTCAAGTGATAACTCCTCCTTTTCTTGTACATTTTCTCAGGTCATATTTCGAACTATGGAACTTACTTTTCTGGCAATATTCAGTAATGCTTTACCAAACAAATAGTTTTGGTATCAAATGTACATAAATCTAATTGTCCTTTTAAAGCATGTATCAATATTATTCAGCTTTAAGTTACATCAAATTTTAATATGACCAAGTAAAGAATATATTCAATTAGGAATGGTAAGTGACTATATCTAAATAGATTGATGATCTAGAATAAACCAAAGAGATCAAGTTTGAGACCTGTTATTCTAAAAAGCTTCTTCGCGTCTTGGCTTCCTACATTCACAATCGCCGGTTCCTCAAGTGATAACTGCTCCTTTTCTTGTACATTTTCTCAGGTCATATTTCGAACTACGGAAATTACTTCTCTGGACATATTGAGTAATACTTTACCAAACATATAGTTTTGGTATCATATGTACATAAATCTAATTGTCCTTTTAAAGCATGTATCAATATTATTCAGCTTTAAGTTAAATATATTTTTTATATGACCAAGTAAAAAATATATACAATTGGAATGGGACGTTACTATATCTAAATAGATTGATAATCTAGAATAAACCAAAGAGATCAAGTTTGAGACATGTTATTCTAAAAAGCTGCTTCGCGTCTTGGCTTCCTACATTCACAATCGCCGGTTCCTCAAGTGATAACTGCTCCTTTTCTTGTACATTTTCTCAGGACATATTTCGAACTACGGAACTTACTTTTCTGGCCATATTCAGTAATACTTTACCAAACATATAGTTTTGGTATCATATGTACATAAATCTAATTGTCCTTTTAAAGCATGTATCAATATTATTCAGCTTTAAGTTAAATCAATTTTTTATATGACCAAGTAAAAAATATATACAATTGGAATGGTAAGCGACTATATCTAAATACATTGATAATCCAGAATAAGCAAAAGAGATCAAGTTTGAGACATGTTATATTTATAATTTTCTTCGCGTCTGGGCTTCCTACATTCACAATCACCGGTTTCTCAAGTGATAACTCCTCCTTTTCTTGTACATTTTCTCAGGTCATATTTCGAACTATGGAACTTACTTTTCTGGCCATATTGAATAATACTTTACCAAACATATAGTTTTGGTATCATATGTACATAAATCTAATTGTCCTTTTAAATCATGTATCAATATTATTCAGCTTTAAATTAAATCAAATTTTAATATGACCAAGTAAAGAATATATACAATTGGAATGGTAAGCGACTATATCTAAATAGATTGATAATCCAGAATAAACCAAAGAGACCAAGTTTAAGACATGTTATTCTAAAAAGCTTCTTAGTGTCTTGGCTTCCTACATTCACAATCGCCGGTTTCTCAAGTGTTAATTACTCCTCCTTTTCTTGTACATTTTCTCAGGTCATATTTTGAACTACGGAACTTACTTTGCTTTCCATATTCAATAATACTTTACAAAACATATAGTTTTAGTATCATATGTACATTAATCTATTTGTCCTTTTAAAGCATGTATCAATATTATTCAGCTTTAAGTTAAATCAAATTTTAATATGACCAAGTAAANTTAGTATCATATGTACATTAATCTATTTGTCCTTTTAAAGCATGTATCAATATTATTCAGCTTTAAGTTAAATCAAATTTTAATATGACCAAGTAAAGAATATATACAATTGGAATGGTAAGCGACTATATCTGAATAGATTGATAATCCAGAATAAACCAAAGAGATTAAGTTTGGGACATGTTATTCTAAAAAGCTTCTTCGCGTCTTGGCTTCCTGCATTCACAATCGCCGGTTTCTCAAGTGATAACTCCTCCTTTTCGTGTACATTTTCTCAGGTCATATTTCGAGCTATGGAACTTACTTTTCTGGCAATATTCAGTAATTCTTTTCCAAACAAATAGTTTTGGTATCATATGTACATAAATCTAATTGTCCTTTTAAAGCATGTATCAATATTATTCAGGTTTAAGTTAGATCAAATTTTAATATGACCAAGTAAAGAATATATTCAATTAGGAATTGTAAGTGACTTTATCTGAATAGATTGATAATCCAGAATAAATCAAATAGATCAAGTTTGAGACATGTTATTCTAAAAAGCTTCTTCGCGTCTTGGCATCCTACATTCACAATTGCCGGTTTCTCAAGTGATAACTCCTCCTTTTCTTATCATTTTCTCAGGACACATTTTGGCTGCTAAGCTCAACATCTCTGGGTTTCGGGAGAAGACAATAATCATGTCAAGTTTATAACACGAGTGCTGTGGTACTCTGCAGCAAAAATGTTTTTTGTTTGTTTGGTTAAGAGATACCTGGACGGGCTGTTCGTTAGTCTTAAAGAGTGATTGTACTCTACTCATTCACTTTTTGAGTTCATTCTTTATATACTCCAAACATCCACAGTCACATTTGTTAGTTTAAGACTACGACAAACAGTTATGTGCGAAGGTTTAATGGAGCTTGGGGCGAGTATAATAATGGGGCCTCTTATTAGAAAAATTTTCCTTTCAAAAGTATAATATATTTGAAAACATATAGAAAAAAAAAACTAAAACAATAACTTGAAAAAAGCTAAGACATAATTTTTCTTCCCTCTTTTTCAATAAATTCTTTCACCAAGGATTCATAATCTAGATTAAGTAAACCTCTTTCTATAGATATGACTGCTAGACTATTTAGCCTTTCTTGTGACATGTTTGATCGTAGATAAGACTTTATTAACTTAGCTTCGAAAAAAGCTTCTTTCAGGAGTGCGACGGAAACCGGAATTGTCAATAATAGTTGGTATGCAATCCATGAGTTTGGATAACACACTTCTCTTCCTTTTAAGAAGTTCAAAACTTCAAGAGGCCTCTTGCAATCTTGTGGAAAAGCCTCTTTTAGAACCAGTAGTTCAAAACACAAATCATCCGCAATAATATCATAATGATTTCCATGCTTTAAAGCAGCTTCAAGATTGGTACAAGATTCCATCAAACTATCTTCACTTGCTGACTTCAGTTTCTCCAAATTAAACAAAAAAAACAAATGTTTGTTCATACTTCTGAAATTGCTCAAATCTTGTTTCAGGAGAATAAATAGCTCAATCCATGACATCAAGGAAATAAGAAATTCTGAAGCTCTCTTCTGGAGATAAATCTATAGACTGGTCATCATTTAACTCTGATTGCTCGTCAAAAAAAAAATTTCGTTTGATGACACGCTTTTTCTTTGATGGGAATATGGCTTCAATCTCCATAGCTTCTGCAATTTGTTTAACATCTGATTTTGCATTTTCAAAACCTGTTTCTCTATAATTCCAAAAAATAGAAACAAGCCCTTTCAACTGGAAAACATCAACTTCAATATTCATGTCTTTTGACTGCAAACTCTTGCTTACTGTGTTAACAGCAAATAAAAGTTTGTACCAAATCACCATAGACAACAAGAATTCATAATTTCCAATTCCATGTGTCTCGCTTGTAACAAGACACTCAGCAGTGCTTTGTGTACTCGGATCATCAGTAGTCTCTGCTATATAAATTAAAGCATCTCTTATCTTTGGAGCTTGAAATCTAATTGCCTTAACACAATTAACATGACTTTCCCACCTAGTCTGTGATAAAGATTTCACTATCAAACCTCCCACCTTGTCTTCTAAAACTTTCCACCGCTTTGTTAAAGATGCAAAGACATTATAAATACGCTGGATTATTCCAAAAAATGAAATGGCTTTTTCAGAAGTGCTTGCCATATCACAAAGAGCAAGATTAAGACTGTGACAAGCACATGGCGTATAAAATGCATATGGATTAACATCAAAGAATCTTTTTTGTACTCTTTTATGCTTTCCCTTCATATTTGATCCATTATCATATCTTTTTCCCCTCACATCATCAATATCTAAATCAAGAGAAACCAACACATTCTGAATCTCACGGAAAAGTCCTTCTCCATATATATCGTTAACTATCAAGAATGTGAAAAAAAAATTCTTCTATCTTAGTTGAAGCTTCTGAAACATCAACACATCGAAGAATAAGAGTCATTTGTTCATGATGACTTATATCTGGAGTACAATCAACAATGACTGAAAAAAATTTTGCACTTTGAATTTTTGTATGATTATACCTTTGATCTCATCAGCCATCGTTGCTATCAACTAATTCTGAATTCTGTTGCTGAGATAGTGATAACGAGATTCCCCATCTTCAAACCGTCTAACATGTTCTCTCATTACCGGATCCCACTCAGCCATTGAATCAATAAAGCTTACAAAATTTCCATTGCCATCTACTTTTAGCTTTTCGTTTCCCACACGGAATGCTAAATTTTGTTTAGCAAGAGTTTTTACCAGTGAAAAAATTCTGACCATGACATATTTCCAATGATTTCTCTCTCTGTTGAGTTCTTCTTGAATGTGCTTGTCAATTGTTTGGTTCTTCTGCTGCCTTAATTCAAGTTCCATCCACTGATTCATACATTTGGTATGCTCATGACTTGTCTCATAGTACCTTAACCTTTCCATGTGACTAGGATTGTTGTCGCGAGTGAACAACTTACAACAAAAACAAATTTATCTAATGTTTTTGAATAAACTAGCCAACGTCTGTCTTGCTTCTTTCCATTACTCAATGATCTTATATAGTATGCATGAGAAAAATGTCGACCACTTGCCTTCTCTCTTGGAAACACAAAATCATTTGGTACTCTTTGAGTAGGACCTTTTTCAACAATGACAAGTCTTAATCCAGGTATGACTTCTCTCCAATTTCCAGGATCATAAATATCTAAGATTCTTCCTATATATGTACTATCTTGATCATTCACATCATGATTCTCTTTTTTTCACTTAGATTCTCATCCTCTTCAATGCCAACGTTAGCATTATCTTCATTCTTCTTATCTTCTTCATTAATATTCTCATCATTTATTTCCTTCTCATCTTCCATTGGATCATCAAACTCATCATTACTTCTGTCGTCGACAAATGAACCAAGATGTCCCCCCCCCACCCACACATTAATTGACAAACCCAATGAAATGATCTCGTAGAAAGAAAACGGAAAAGAGCCTCTAAGTATTCAAATAACGAGAGTAATGGTACATCCAAAGTCTTATTCCTAGTTAATGCTAGATTGAAAACAAAATATGGAAGTACTGCGATGCATCCAAAATATCGTAGGAAAATAGCAAAGTGTCCTGGTTCTTGTTGTTGTTGCACCATGCCTAAGGTATTGTGGAGTCTTGTTTGTTAATGGATATTGTCCACAGAAGATCTGAATCCGACTCGACTGTGATTTTCTCACCCTTAGCCATATTTGATGTACTTACTAATCCCCCAAACCTCATCTCAGTATCCGCTTTGAGACGATGATAAAACACGTATAAAGCATAGTTAGATCCATGTGATGCTTTAAGACAATGCATAATATAAAACCCATAGTTAGATCGGTTTGATGTAGCTTACTGAGATCCCACTGAAGCCCTGTGGTTGTGGTTTTCGCAGATGGAGTACCGATAGGGATGAGGCCACAGTGAGGTCCTTGGAGAGAAGGCTGAATATGAATCTCATGTCGATGAGTCTTTGGAAGGAGTTGGATGAGGCAATCATCAGATAAGAGGATTATCCTTGTGTCAGGATATCGATACAATATGTTGAGATTACCGGCTTCATGATCAAATCTTCCCCCGAGTGCCCCTGTAGCAAGAATCTGGAGCTACCAGAAGCAAAAAAGTGAAAATGCTTTTAACAACATTCACAGCTTTTCGCCTATGAGAAAGACTGAAATGATAACTTACTCTGCAGCTCTCATGATTCAAAGTAGAATGAAGAATATACAAGATGCATTTATCAAGATCCGTGGTATCTTGATCATGAGATTCATCTATAACTTTGGTTCCCTGAGAAAAAAAAAAGGAAGCACCAAGTAAGAACAATCAATCAAAAGCAGAGAAAGACACCAAACGATGTTATTCTTTCTTATACACAAGAAGATTACCAAGCTTTGATAAAAGTGGAGGACATCAGGGCGAATAGAGTCCATATCTCCCTTGATAACATCTGGTTTATACCTATAGACATTTCCATACACCATCAATTCATGTTTATAAATAGATACAGAACAGATTGATGTTTGGCTATAAAGACAAGAACTTTCCAGCGTCAATAAAAAGATTTTGCTCAAATTTCTATAGACGTGATTGGTCAGATTATAAGAAGATTATAAGTTTGAATCCATAGGCTTCTCAATATCTCCAAATTTTTATGTTTATGATTGGTCTCCCTAATTAAAAAGATCAAAAGTATCAGACAAGAAAAACTAGCGTAAACAGACAGACCTGTTACGGATGAGGAGAGCGTCATCGTGAGGGAAGAAGAGAGGTAACTCATCGTAGATGCGATTAGCGCCTCCATCAGCACACAGACGCAGGCGTGCTGTTCTAACACACACAACATTCGAAACGAATAAACAAAGCTACCATGTTTGTCCGAAGATAGATAGATAGAGAGAGAGAGAGAGAGAGAGAGAGAGAGAGAGAGAGAGAGAGAGAGAGAGAGAGAGAGAGAGAGAGGTACCATGTTCCCAGAGAAGAGGAGTGAATGGTGGTAGCTTCTGGTTCAGAACGACGATAGCGTACGTTGAAGCTTCGTCGGCGGGAATCGATGGGAGGAGAAAGCTCGAGGAGTGAAACATTACTTCCATGGCTGACATCATCGGCGAGACGAGAGAGGGAGATATGGATCGCTTGTGAATGATACATTGCTATTTTATATTAAGTGAATTAGCTTAAAATACATAGAAAAGTAGGAAATTTGTGATCTACCCAAAACACGAGAAGTAGGTAAGTGGCTCTATTGTCACCCTTGACAATCAAATTTATGAATGGCAACAGCTTTTTCCATCACTGCGGTACGTTTTGAGTGGGATCTACTCACTTGTTACCAATCTGCGGGACGTTTTTCGACATTGCAATAAAAATAAAGTAAGCAGTGCGGTCCAAACCGTTTGGGTAGGAATAGGCCCGTAATAACACACCTTATTTGGTGCGTATTGTCTTTGTGCGCCATTTTCATCTGTAGTCCGTACACAATCATAGTTAAATACAATATTTTATTCATTTGAAATATTAGATCTACAATAAATAATTACTTTAATAATTATTATATTTTTACTATATTTAAAATTTTATAAATACATATATTACATATCATTTTAAGATGCCCTTTTATAGTTTTAACATTTACACATTTTAAAAATCATTATAAATACTTATTATGTGATCAAATTGCGTAAATAATTTAAGTTTTCAGTTTACTATCTAAACCAACTCAAACAAGCATAGGTTAAATGCATAAACCACTATAAATATGGTATATGAAATTAAAGTATTTGATATTCTTTTATTTTGAATTGCATTCTTTTCTTATTTAATATTTTATTTAAAATATTATATATATTTTTTTTTATTTTAAATGAAATTTAGTAGTTAAATCATAATATATATATATATATACAATAAAACTTTTATAAATTAATACTCGATAAATTAATAACTTCAATAAATCAATAAATTTAACCAGGTTCAATTTGGGTCAATGTAAAATTTGACAAAGATCAATATAGGATAATAATTTTTAGAAAATTATATGTAAATATATGGTCTCATTAAAACTAGAAATTAATAATTTATATGTATACTTATTTTATATAACTAACAACCTATCATTATATTGTTTATTTATATTCACAACAGAAATATCTTTGTATTTTTTATTACTTAATCAAATATTTTTCATATAACTGCAAAATAAAATTAAACTAAAATCAAACAATTTTTTTATTTTAAAATAAATATATTTTAAAATAAAAAATCTAAATAAGGAAACTTTTGTAAATTAATATCTCTATAAATTAATAAAATTTCAAAATTTCAACATTACTTATTTATAGAGGTTCTACTATATATAGATTTGAATTTTTATTTCAAATAAACATTATATTAAAATGATTATAAATAAATAAACTAATTATAACATTATTACTATGCAATAATATACTTTTTTTATATTAATGTATATATTTTATATTATTATTTACCAAAACCAGTTTTTTTAGTTATCAAAATCACACTTTTTAAATTTACAAAACCGCGCTACTTTTTCTATCAAAACCACACCTATCTGGCATTACGCATGAACCGCAGTTGAACCGTACCGCGTTCTAATTCCGTACCGCTTATATTTCAATTCCGTGGTCACCATTCGGATTCTTAGGTCCAGTAAATACAGTATAGCCTCTTTAAATTAATAATCTATAAATTAATATACACTAAAAATCTCTATAAAATAATATAATTTTATAGTCCCAAATTGAATTTTGAGTTCAATTAGTATATGGATAAATTAATAATCTCTATAAATTAATAAAAAAATTTATAGTTTTGGTGTAGTCGCAACATTATTAATTTACAGAGGTTTCACTGTAATAGACCAATCAATAGTTTAAGTGTTCAAAGAAGTTGAAAAGAGGCAAGAGAGAAACAAACCATACAAAAACAGTGAAGTTTTTTTTTAAATATATCTTACTCTTCATCTTTTTTACATATCTCCTCCGTTTTCCCAACAAGATTTGATGTTACGCAGAGATCATCTGGGACAATCTAATTTTAATCGATTAAAAATATATTCTGAGTTTTAAGTGCTTGGAATTAGGGATGGTAATTGGGCTTTTTCGTCTCGTTCCGTACTGCAGCGGGTTCGTCTTCAAGCGGGTTAATGCAGGTCAGGTCCGCGCGGGCTGCGGTCTCCAAAATAGCTGGCCAAACCCGTACCACAAAACATGTGAGCCTTCGCGGATCGGCCTGCGAGACAGTCAATTACAAACGAGCATAAGTCTTTTCAGCCCTTCCAACTTATGTAATGTCTTGCTTTATACTTCCGTTGGAGATTTGTGACAATTTAGCTAATGCCATTGCACAGTTATGATAAAGTTCGAACCCCCCAAAAAGAGGTATTCACTGGACAGCATGAGACAAATTATGCGTATCTAGAGAGGAAAGAGGGATTGGGTTCATAATGATTCATGAGTTTAATCTAGCGGTGCTAGCAAAGCAGTTGCGGAGATTGTTCCAATACCCAGATTCTCTGGTAGCTCGAGTCTTGAGAGGCCGTTATTATCGATTGAGCTTGCCTTTGCGTCAGCTTACTGTCAGTAGTGCATCGTATGTTTGGACAAATATATCGGCGGCACGAGAATTAATATTGCTGGGAGTTAGACAAAAAGTACATTCGGGCGGTGAGGTGAAAGTATGGGAGGATCCTTGGATTTCTACCATACCAGCAAGACCAGCATCTCCATCTGCACTGGTTTTGCATCCGAACATGAGAGTGAGTGATTTATTTAACCAGGAAACAAAGACTTGGGATGTGGGCCGATTGGAGAACTATGGAGCTGTTGCTGATATACCACTCATAAGGAGTATGACCATTAGTTCAACACATAGCTAGGACACGTATTGCTGGAGCTACACAAAGTTAAATCTGGATATTGGGTTGCACAAAACATATTGATGAAAAAGGGGGAGACTGAAGTTTGTGAACCTCATATCACAAAACTCCAAGAACATGTTTGGAAGATCAAGGCACCCCAAAAGATATGCCATCTTATGTGGTAATTAATAACATGTCATGTGACTGTTACAAGTACATTAAACTATAGACATATGGGATGTGATAATCACTGTCCATGATGTGGGGAACAAGAAGAATCAGTTACATATGCAATCTTTTAGTGTCCACCCGCATTGCAAGTTTTGGCCTTATCATCTACGCTTACAAGCCCTGCCTTATTTCCACTACAGAGCACATATGCGAATATGGATTATCTGTTCTGGAGGAAAAATGACATAATGGAACCGGAATTAGACAGGGATCCCTATCCCTGGCTAATTTGGTATATTTGGAAGGTTCAGAACGCAAACTGTTTAGGGGGATGGATAGAGATCCTTTGGAGTTAGCCTGTTATGCAAAGAGTGAGTTTCGAGCTTGGTTCCAAGCCAATGAGCATATTATATCGCCATCCCAAGGAAACATAGATGTTGAAACCCAGGCCATAATCCTGAGAAATATTAAGTATGGTGGATGGTTCTTAGACTTCTTCAGCTCAGTTCAGTGGATGTGGTTGGGTTTGGAAGGATAGTCTTGGAAATTGTCAGTTAATGGGATTGCACAATTTCACTAGAGTGTTCTTTGCACTCAGAGTTGGAAGCACTGCGGTGGACAATGGAGAATATGCTTCAACATTCACTATGTAAGAGCTTTGGGACTGACTGCAAGGAGATGGTTGCGATGCTCAGGAATCCCCATGAATGGCCAATATTCTCAACGGAATTGGAAAAGCTCATAATACACATAATGGGGTTTCTGATTCATTAGCTAAGACTGCTCGATCTTTCTATCGAGAAATTTTGTTTGTTGGTTGTTCGATTCCGGTCTGACTCCCCAGACCACCTCAAGCTTGAGTAATAGATCAGCCGTTTGATGTAAAAAAAATTATTATATTTTTATTATATTTAAAATTTTATAAATACATATATTATATATCATTTTAAGATGCCCTTTTATAGTTTTAACATTTACACATTTAATAAATCATTATAAATACTTATTATGTGATCAAATTGCGTAAATATCTAAATAATTTCAATTTCCAGTTTACTATCTAAACAACCTCAAAAATATGCTTTAAATGCATACACTGCTATAAATATGGCATATGAAATTAAAGTATTTGATATTCTTTTATTTTGCATCGTATTCTTTTGTTATTTAATATTTTATTTAAAATATTATATATAAATTTATTTATTTCTATTTTAAATGAACTTTAGTAGTTAAATCATAATATATATATATATATATATATATATATATATATATACAATAGAACTTTTTTAAAATTAATACTCGTTAATAATTTTTATAAATCAATAAATTTCACCAGGTTCAATTTGGGCCAGTGTAAAATATGACACAAATAGTTATTAGATAATAATTTTTAGAAAACTATATGTAAATATATGGTCTCATTAAAACTTGAAATTAATAATTTATATGTATACTTATTTTATATAAGTAACAACCTATCATTATATTGTTTGTTTATATTCAAAATAGAAATATCTTTATATGTTTTTAATATTCAATCAAATATTTTCTTATAACTACAAAAAAGAATTACACTAAAATCAAACAATTTTTTTTATGATAAATATATTTTAAAATAAAAAAATATAAGTAAAGAAACTTCTGTAAGTTAATATCTCTATAAATTAATAAAATTGAAAAGTTTCAACATTATTTATTTATAGAGGTTCAACTATATATAGATATGAGTTTTTATTTCAAGTAAACCTTATATTAAAATGATTATAAATAAATAAACTAATTATAAAATTATTACTATGAAATAATATAATTTTTATCTTAATGTATATATTTTATATCATTATTTACCAAAACTAGATTTTTTAGTTATCAAAACTGCACTTTTTATGTACAAAATCGCACTATTTTTTCTTTCCAAAACACACTTATCCCGCATTATGCATGAACCGCAGCTGAACCGTACCACGTTCTAATTTTACACCGAATATATTTTCAATTTCGCTGTTACCATTTGGATCCTTAGGTCTAGTAAATAATAGACCAATCGATAGTTTATGTATTCAGAGAATTTGAAAAGAGGCAAGAGAGAAACAGACCATGTAGAAACAGTAAACTTTCTTTTTTTATATATCTTACTCTTCATCTTTTTTACAGATCTCCTTCGTTTTTTCCGATAAGATTTGATGTCACGCAGAGATCATCTAGGACATTCTAATTTTAATCGATTAAAAATCTGTTTTCTGAGTTTTAAGTGCTTGGAATCAAATGGTACATGTTACATATACATATCAATGGAAGAACATTGGGAAATGCCCAACTTTTGCGTGGATGTCAAAAAACAAATGTTGCAGAAAACGTTCACTACAACTAAAAGAAGAAGAAAAACTATATATTGTTGAGACATTTGTTAAAACAAACCTAAAAAATTTAAGTCAAACCCAAAAGTATGCCATATTTTTAGTCAAACGCAAAATCAACCTTAAAGAGTTTCAAAAGTACTATTTAACCCATATGAACAAAAAAAAACAGAAATGTATTTTACACTTCTGTCCTTTTTGTAAATCTACACGTAATGAAAATAAATCTACGTAAATGTAGATCTTCTAAGAACTCTACGATGTAGACTTACTCTGTAATCTACATTGCAATTTGATCTAATATTTTAATCTTAGAAAAATATATATAATTATTTTTTGTGAAATTTTTAATTAAACAAAAAAGAAATTTCAGACTGTTTTCGGATGAACAGTGTCGCAATGAACAGTGTCGCGATGAACAGTATCGATCGACTGGAGATGAACAGTGTCGATTGACGGGGGATGAACAGTGTCGATCGACGGGAGATGAATAGTGTCGATCGACATCGGATGAACAGTGCCGAGGTGAACAGTATCTCGGTGAACAGTACCGCGATGAATAGTATTTCGGTGAACAGTGTTTCGTTGAACAGTGTCGACTGATGCGGAATGAACAGTATCGATCGATGGGTGATGAACATAATTTTTTGACACAGAATGAATAGTATCGTGATGAATAGTGTCAGTATGAACAGTCCTGGACGAATAGTATTGCGGTGAACAGTACCCGGATGAACAGTGTTTGGCCGAATAGTGTTGTTTGTCGGTTTGTTGGCTCTATCGATCNGTCCTGGACGAATAGTATTGCGGTGAACAGTACCCGGATGAACAGTGTTTGGCCGAATAGTGTTGTTTGTCGGTTTGTTGGCTCTATCGATCACCGCTTCTTGTATGTTATCGATCGATTGATGGTGTGCCTTATCAATCGATATCTGGTGTTTGCTGTCAATTGATGCTACTTGGAGGGTGTCGATCGATACATCCCTCGTAGCCTTAAAGATCGTGCATAAACCAGCAGGCTCCTTCCTTGAAGGATCTAGAAATCCTCTCTTCATTGTTTCCTGGTACTGAGATGTATGTACCTGAAAAAGAAAAAAAAATTCTGAGTTTATCGAACAGTAACAAAACCTAGACTAAATCTAACTAGAGAAGATCTAATGGAAATCAAAGCTCCCCGGCAACGGCGCCAAATTTGATATCACTCAAATTACCCTAAGGAGTGATTTATAGTCTCTCAAATAAGAGGTCATGTTGTAGTACTTAGGGATCGAATTCACGGGGAGCTAGAGAACCTAATAGATCTAATAGTTATGTGATTAAGCTAGGCTAACTGGTAATAATGCAATAAATAAATATAGTAAATTAGAAAACAGTAAACAAGATGAACAAGGTAATTGTTCAGCTTGGCAAGGATTTGTTTGATGCAAGGATGGTTGCTAGATCTAGGGTTTCTATTCAGGTAATCATGATTATAATGATATAGAGACCAAAGTATGATATTATAGAACTCAACGATTAGAATAACTGGTCATCTCTGATTTCTAGGTTATCTATTACTAGATCCAAGAACTCCAATTCTCGTTGTCAATTCTAGGAAAGCATCGATCGATGCCGGATTAGGCATGTCGATCGACAATCTTTGCATCTTATCGATCGATGTCTCTATAGGAGAATCGATCGACGCGCCTCTAGTAGGCTTTACGCACAGGTATAATATTCACTAGGGTTTCTAGATAAACTCACGTTATTTCTCTCAATCCT
Source organism: Eruca vesicaria subsp. sativa (assembly GCA_932364175.1). NCBI lineage: Eukaryota > Viridiplantae > Streptophyta > Magnoliopsida > Brassicales > Brassicaceae > Eruca > Eruca vesicaria. The sequence goes on along the minus strand of CAKOAT010057378.1, from coordinate 38,708 downwards.
AGCTCAGAGAAGATAGATCAGACAATAAATCTATAACCGAGTTCAGGGTAATTACTTCTAAACAAGCAATAAGAACAATCTTCAAAGATTAATATCTTAACTTAGCAGTTCTATATTTGGGGCTAATCCCACATAATCTATCTGAACCCTAAACCTAATAGGGGGATCTATTCAGACATGAAGTTTGTCACATAAATCATAGATGAATAGATAAGAATTGCAGTAGATATAAAACCCAATGGACTTCCAGGAGGACTCTGATAGGAGTTCCCCCCTTCTCTCTTCACTAAGAGAAACGATAGAAAAGAACTTAGAAAAACTTAGATAGCGTAGCCGTCAACAATGGGTTAGAAATAACATAAATAAGGTTTCAAGTCATAGAGGGTAATTTGGTAACTTTGTGGTATCTTCTGGGCTTCAGTCGGTCATGAAATATACTCGGCCCGCATTTTGGCATCCATATCGATCGATATGAAGGCTTTCCCTACGATCGATATACATTCCTCTTCTCGACAGACTTCTCTGGCGAGGCAGACTGACAATTCTTCAGTAAAACGGGCATAACTTCTGCAACAGGATGTTGATTGACCTGAGACCGGTGGAATTGAAAAGCTAACTCAAATCTCTATCTTGCGTAAAAAGATGGGCTCAATCGCACCGTAGGAAGATCTTCATCCATATCTAAACATCTGACGCGTCTGCGTAGCTCTGCACTCAAAGACTCCAAAAGATACCAAAATCACCATATTTCTCTAGAACGTACCTGAACCTGTAAATACTCTAAATAAACTCTATATTGTAGTAAATATATATTAAAACACCTATAAATCATGGCTAAAAATGGGTAAAATCGATGGTCGATCACATATCAAAAATTGTGGTCGAAGATAAATTTTCACATTTTAATGCTCAATTTTGTTAAAATCCTTATTTTATAACATGTAGTTTTTATTTCTATGTCTATGAATTCAAAGTGATAATCTCTTTAAATCTGTTCATTCCGCACAAGGCTAACGTAATCTATAATATATATTTCGCAAAAGTAACAACCTATCATTATATTGTTTGTTTATATTCACAATAGAAATATTTTTATATTTTTTTAATACTCAATCAAATATTTTTCTTATAACAAAAAAGAATTACACTAAAATCAAACAATTTTTTTAGGATAAATATATTTTAAAATAAAAAATATAAGTAAAGAAACTTCGGTAAATTATATCTCTATAAATTAATTGAAAAGTTTCAACGTTATTTATTTATAGAGGTTCAACTATATATAGATTTGAGTTTTTATTTCAAATAAACCTTATATTAAAATGATTATAAATAAATAAACTAATTATAACATTATTACTATGCAATAATATAATTTTTTATCTTAATGTATTTATTTTATATTATTATTTACCAGAACCAGATTTTTTAGTTATCAAAACTGGACTTCTTATGTACAAAATCGCACTATTTTTTCTTTCAAAATCGCACTTATCCCGCATTATGCATGAACCGCAGTTGAACCGTACCACGTTCTAATTCTGCACCGTATATATTTTCAATTTCGTTGTTACCATTTGGATCCTTAGGTCTAGTAAATAATAGACCAATCGATAGTTTAAGTGTTCAGAGAAGTTAAAAAGAGGCAAGAGAGAAACATACCATGTAGAAACAGTAAAGTTTCTTGTTTTATATATCTTACTCTTCATCTTTTTTACAGATCTCCTTCCTTTTTTCCGATAAGATTTGATGTTACGAAGAGATCATCTGGGACATTCTAATTTTAATCGATTAAAAATCTATTTTCTGAGTTTTAGGTGCATGGTATCAAATGGTACATGTTACATATACATATCAATGGAAGAACTTTGGGAAATGCCCAACTTTTGTGTGGATGTCTAAAAAACAAATGTTGCAGAAAACGTTCACGACAACTAAAAGAAGAAGGAAAATTATATATTGTTGAGACATTTGTTAAAACCAACCTAAAAATTCAAGTCAAACCCAAAAGTATGTCCTATTTTTAGTCAGACGCAAAATCAACCTAAAAGAGTTTCAAAAGTACTATTTAACTCATATGGACAAACAAAAAAACAGAAATGTATTTTACACTTCTTTCCTTTTTGTAAGTCTACACGTAATAAAAATAAATCTACGTAAATATAAATCTTCTAAGAAGTCTACGATGTAGACTTACTATGTAATCTACATTGCAATTTGATCTAATAATTTAATCTTAAAAATATATATAATTAGTTTTTGTGAAATTTTTAATTAAACAAAAAAGAAATTTCCACTGTTTTCGGATGAACAGTGTCGCGATGAACAGTGTCGATCGACTGGAGATGAACAGTGTCGATTGACGGGGGATGAACAGTGTCGATCGACGGGAGATGAATAGTGTCGATCGACATCGGATGAACAGTGCCGAGGTGAACGGTATCTCGGTGAACAGTACCACGATGAATAGTATTTCGGTGAACAGTGTTTCGGAGAACAGTGTCGACTGATGCGGAATGAACAGTATCGATCGATGGGTGATGAACATAATTTTTTGACACAGAATGAATAGTATCGTGATGAATAGTGTCAGTATGAACAGTCCTGGACGAATAGTATTGCGGTGAACAGTACCCGGATGAACAGTGTTTGGCCGAATAGTGTTGTTTGTCGGTTTGTTGGCTCTATCGATCNGTCCTGGACGAATAGTATTGCGGTGAACAGTACCCGGATGAACAGTGTTTGGCCGAATAGTGTTGTTTGTCGGTTTGTTGGCTCTATCGATCACCGCTTCTTGTATGTTATCGATCGATTGATGGTGTGCCTTATCAATCGATATCTGGTGTTTGCTGTCAATTGATGCTACTTGGAGGGTGTCGATCGATACATCCCTTGTAGACTTAAAGATCGTGCATAAACCAGCAGGCTCCTTCCTTGAAGGATCTAGAAATCCTCTCTTCATTGTTTCCTGGTACTGAGATGTATGTACCTGAAAAAGAAAAAAAAAATTCTGAGTTTATCGAACAGTAACAAAACCTAGACTAAATCTAACTAGAGAAGATCTAATGGAGATCAAAGCTCCCCGGCAACAGCGCCAAATTTGACATCACTCAAATTACCCTAAGGAGTGATTTATATTCTCTCAAATAAGAGGTCGAGTGGTAGTACTTAGGGATCGAATTCACGGGGAGCTAGAGAACCTAATAGATCTAATAGTTATGTGATTAAGCTAGGCTAACTGGTAATAATGCAGTAAATAAATATTGTAAATTAGAAAACAGTAAACAAGATGAACAAGGTAATTGTTCAGCTTGGCAAGGATTTGTTTGATGCAAGGATGGTTGCTAGATCTAGGGTTTCTATTCAGGTAATCAGGATTATAATGATTTAGAGACTAAAGTATGATATTATAGAACTCAACGATTAGAATAACCGGTCATCTCTTTATTTCTAGGTTATCTATTACTAGATCCAAGAACTCAAGTTCTCGTTGTCAACTCTAGCATCGATCGATGTCGGATTAGGCGTATCGATCGACAAGCTTTGCGTCTTATCGATCGATGTCTCTTTAGGAGAATCGATCGACGCGCCTCTAGTAGGCTTTACGCACGGGTTGAATATTCACTAGGGTTTCAAGATAAACTCTCGTTATTTTTATCAATCCTAGCTCAGAGAAGATAGATCAGACAATAAATCTATAACCGAGTTCAGGGTAAAATTACTTCTAAACAAGCAATAAGAACAGTCTTCAAAGATGAATATCTTAACTTAGCAATTCTATATTTTGGGCTAATCCCACATAACCTATCTGAACCCTAAACCTAACAGGGGTATCTATTCAGACATGAAGTATGTCACAGAAATCATAAATGAATAGATAAGAAATTGCAATAGATATAAAACCCAATGGAGTTCCAGAAGGACTCAGATAGGAGTTCCTCCCTTCTCTCCTAACTAAGAAAACAATAGAAAAGAACTTAGAAAAACTTAGATAGCGTAGCCGTCAACAATGGCTTAGAAATAACATAAATAGGGTTTCAAGTCGTCAAGGGTATTTTGGTAACTTTGTGGTATCTTCTGGGCTTCAGTCGGTCATGAAATATACTCGGCCCGCATTCTGGCATCCATATCGATTTATATGAAGGCTTTCCCATCGATCGATATACATTCCTCTTCTCGACAGACTTCTCTCGCGAGGCAGACTGACCATTCTTCAGTAAAACGGGCATATCTTCTGCTACAGGATGCTGATTGACCTGAGACCGGTGGAATTGGAAAGCTAACTCAAATCTCTATCTTGCGTCGAATGATGGGCTTAATCGCACTGTAGGAAGATCTCCATCAATATCTAAACATCTGATGCGTTTGTGTAGCTCTGCACTCAAAAGGCTTCAAAAGACACCAAAATCACCATATTTCTCCAGAACGTACCTGAACCTGTAAATAATCTAAATAGACTCTATATTGTAGTAAATATGTATTAACACCTATAAACCATGGCTACAAATGGGTAAAATCCATGGTCGATCACATATTAAAAATTGTGGTCGAAGATAAATTTTCACATTTTAATGCTCAATTTCGTTAAAATCCTTATTTTATAACATGTTGTTTTTATTTCTATGTCTATGAATTCAAAGTGATAATCTCTTTAAATCTGTTCATTCCGCACAAGGCTAACGTAATCTATAATATATATTTCCCAAAAGTAGACTAATAATAACACGAAAAAAAGCAAGCATGATGGTACAAAAAATAACAACAGCAAAAATATTCCAATAAATTGAGACGATTTAGCTTAATTCATTCATTATGTTATACGTTTGATACCAATTAATGAATCTAAATATTTTCTCTTAACATAATTTTTTAATTTCGTTAACGGTTTAGACTAATTAATGAATCAAATTATTCTAAACCTAGGTCACTTTCCTGTCATATCAAACATATATCATCATCAATATCTATCTATCTCTAACGTATCTGTTTTCTTCTACCAGTCTTTTAAATGGTAGATTCAAGGTTTCTTTCGCTACCTCAAGAACTGCAAGAGAAGGTTCTCCAACACGTGGCTAGAGGATCCATCACAGATCTTGCCACAGTCAAGTTGATATGCTAGCAACATGCCTTTGAACTTCAGTCTATAGAGCCTTTGATCTAATCAACGTGCCTTTGAACTTCACTGAATCAGATATAACTCAAACTAGATTTTGACCCGCGCTTGAAAAGCGCGGAATTTTTTTATGATTAAAAATTTATATAATTGGGTTTTGTCTTAATTTAAAGAATATTTTGATATAAAATCAGTTCACCAAAATTTGTGGTGATGATTGTTTTCATTAGTTTTTAGTTTCAGTTTTTATTTTTAGATTTTGGTTTTTGGTTTTTAGTTTTTAAGTTTCTACTTTTCATTTTCAGTTTTTGGTTTGGGTTTTTAATTTTTAAAACCACTGAGTTAGTTTGAACTATATAATAATAATTGATTTTTTGATCTTTTAAGGTGAAAATTTTATTCAATGTTTTTGGAGTTTTTTTCTTAATACTAAGCCCAAAAACCAAACTATATAATTTGTTCAATAATAAAAGTAAATCCAAGACTATATTCTATAAATAACCACTGTTTAATTTAAGTATAATTAGTATATTTCCATATTCCATATTTTGATGATATATATTCTTTTAGAACATTCCATATTTGTAGGAGAAAATATGTGTTTTCGGTATACACATAGATACCTGCCGTATTTTGAAGGTAGTTTACATTAAAATTGTCTCTTTACATTAATTGTGTTGGTTTAATTTAAGTAATACGATTCAATTAATTATATGACTTATATTATTTATAACATTCTAGAAAGGGTCCAAATTTAAATGACAACTTGTATCAGTAGATAAAAAAAAAAAATTCTATTTTAATAGAGTAGATAGTTAATATAACTCAATTTGTACATTTGAAGTGTTAAATATAAAAAGATACAATTAATTACTAATGAAACTTATATTTGGTGAATATAACACTTGAAACAAATTTAATCATATAAAGATAGTCAAATTGTATACATAATCATTATAAATAATACATATACAAATTGAGCCTACTGAAATTATTAGGTATTCATCTAACGTGAGCGTTATTAATTTTTTTCTTTTGTAAACGATTATCCTGATTTTTTTTTAATTCTCCATGCATATAGGTGAATAATACCAACTGATTCTAAAATTCCTTTTAATATTTCACCCATGGAAAATTAATATTCAATTAATATTTTAATCTCAAGAGTCATAGTTAACCAAACTTACATGGTATTATTCATCTATACGCATGGAAAATTAAAAGGCACGACTCTTGAAATTTGGGTGAGCCACAAATGTTTGATTAACTTGTTCGCTGTCATAATCTCTTCAAGTTTGAAACGTTATTTTTTGTTATTACGGTTATGTATTTCGGAACATATTTTCTGATTTTTAAAACCAGTTTTCCTTTTATGTTATTTGACTAATCTAAATTTATTGGTTTTTATGTAAGCTGCTTAATTATTTGGAACTGCCTAGTATAAAGTCAGTTTAAGAACAGAAAAACAGAGTTTTGAAACTGTTATACCTAAGTTTACCAAGTTATACTTGGCAAGGAAACGGCCGGTTGTCGGCAGTGATTTTAAAACCCTAATCTCCCCAGTGTTTATATTCACATATAGATTTCTTTTATATATATAATATTTCTTACGTGTCTTTGGAATATATATTATATTTATTACTATTTGTTACTAGTGAAAATTATAGCCTTAACATAATATAAAATGATAGAGCTATAAAAACAGGAAACCAAACTTATATAACATAAAATTAAGTTCAAAAGGAAGCATAATTATACATAACCTGAAAATAGATCCACTTTACATCCGAAATTTTAACAAACATTTAAAAAGCCAAGGGTTTGATATTTTAAAAGAAGAGAGATCAATCATACAACCAAGATTCACCCAACTTGCACCAATCAGGATTTGGCTTTTTCACCTCTGTCATCCTTTCTTGTGCAAGGATCAGCTCTTCTTCAAGCCTCTCTTTCTCCTTCATCGGGACAAACACCTTCTCCATTTTGTTAAGTATCTCAATCTTGGCAATAGATTTTTTCTACCTCGATCTTCTCCACATGTTTTGCCTTAACAGCTTCATAGCGCTTTGAAAATACGAAGGAGAGCACGGTAATGCTCTTTGGTTTCTTGTTGGCCTTTGTTGAAACCAAACTGAAAAGAAGATTCAAATTCATCAACCACTTGATCCTTCATCTACATATCTATGCTACTTGCCATGGAGAGTGGATTCTGCATGTTTGAAGATTTTAAAATATATTGGTTACAAGGAAAATTGAGATGAATATTTAAATTATTATAAACTAAAAGTAAAGATCTATATATAACAAAAGCCGTTTATAAAATAAATGCATTGGTAAGATTTAGATCTATAAAAGATGACAAATGTTATTCACACCACCTAAAAAATAAGGGAATGAAGTATACAATAACAACTAATTTCAATAATATTCTAGAAGAATGATCAACATGATTTAACTAATCTAAGACAATATTCCAAAACTAAATTATGAAAAGAAACATAATTAAAACGAAAAATAAGATGTAGACGAATAACTTAATCAAAGGTTCTTTGCTACAAGTTCAAAGAGAAAAAATTATGGTTAACATACAAAAATAAAATAAAAAGCAAAGATCTATATGTGACATATATAATCAGGAAAAATTATATAAGAATCGACAATACAGTGACATCTAATTATAATCATGATCTAGAAGAATTACAACATGCAAAACTCATCTAAGACAATATTCCAAACCTAAACTATGAATATCAACAAATTTATTAGGAGAAAGATGATAAAGATGAAATACAAATTCTATGAGAGAGAAGAGAAAAACCATAAAATCTGTCACACACAGCTGGTTGCAGAGAGACTCTGTAACAAATTGGAGAGCTCTTTATGTCAAATATCACTTTATTATTTAACCTATTTTTTACAGATTAAATTTAATTACAACATAATTATATATCATTATGATATAAGTAAGAGACGATCATAGAAATGTAACCAATGCAGATGCTCTAAGGAAGTAGACATATGGAAACGAGATGGAAAGGCAATGATGTTTCAGTGAGGGATTCGCTAGATTAAAAAACCTCAGTTGTGAGAGAAAGGGTTTCGAAGAATTTTCTTATCGTAGAGGAGTTTTTTCGACAATACTATACGGCTTGTTTGCATTCTAGGCAGACGTAATCATTCCATATGGACAGCTACTCCCCCTATAACACTAGTAAAAAAAAAAACCAAAATAGCTACGGTACATTCGTAGCAAATTCGTAGCTATATGGAAAAAAACCAAAATAGCTACGGTACATTCGTAGCAAATTCGTAACAAACTCTCCATATAGCTACGAATTTGCTACGAATGTACCGTAGCTATTTTGATATAAGTTCCATTTTTCGCTGTATCCAACCCGTTTATCTTCAGAAGTTCATTTTCTTTCATACGTTTTCATATTTGCTAGTTTTACCTAACTATTTTTGTTTTAACAATAGTCTAACACAATTATTATTTCAGATAAATTAAACATTATCATTAATAAATTTATTACATAACATGAATAAACAAACATAAAAGATCATAATTTGTAAAAAAAATACCATATATGTCGTTTTTCTGTTAGTGATTAACATAAGTGTTTATAACTAAAAGATGAACTTATTTATCGTTTGATTCTTTTTAACTGAATTGAAAGTTTTTAAAAATGAATATCCATATGCTCTTTGATATAAACATCTGATTAAATGAAAATAATAGTCAATATATTGAAATTAACTGGAAAATATTAAAGCATCTAATTTATTTTGGCAGAAGATAAGAATGTGTATAAGCTAAGGACCAACTTACAATTAAAAAGATTCTTGAAAAATGAAGATATGCACTGTAGATCTTTAAATTGATAAATTGCTAAAACTAACACATTCATGATACACTATTTCACTTTTACGTTAATCATATTTTACTTATAATTTTGATAGTCAAAAGACCATAGTACCCTTAATTAATTAAACTTAACAATTTTAATAAGGTTTTGATGGATTAGGGTTTAGAGTTTAGAATTTAAGGTTAAAGGTTAAGAATTTAGGATTTAGGGTTAAGAATTTAGGGTTTAGAGTTTAGTGTTTAGAATTTAGGGTTTAGGGATTAGGGTTTAGAATTTAGGGTTTAAGGTTTAGAGTTTAGGGTTTAGAATTGATATTTTAGGGTTTAGGGTTGATTTTTAGGGTTTAGGGTTTATGGTTTGAATTTCGAAATAGTATAATTCAAAAAAATAAAAAAACTTATTTTTGTTTTTTTATTTTTTATTTATTTAAATGTTTATATATATATATATATATATATATATATATATATATATATATATATATAAAGAACAACTAGATTTTGACCCGCGCTTGAAAGCGCGGAAATTTTTTATGATTAAAAATTTATATACTTGGGTTTTGTCTTAATTTAAAGAATATTTTGATATAAAATCAGTTCACCAAAATTTGTGGTGATTATTGTTTTTCATTAGTTTTAAGTTTCAGTTTTTATTTCAGATTTTGGTTTTTGGTTTTTGGTTTTTAGTTTTTAAGTTTCTACTTTTCATTTTCAGTTTTTGGTTTGGGTTTTTAATTTTAAAACCCGCCGAGTTAGTTTGAACTAATATTACCAACAAACAAATCTCAAATAATCGAACATCTAATTTAAAACTGAAAAGATGATAACAAATTTAAAAAAAAAATTGAAATAGTTTATTTTGTAAATAAAAAAAGCAAAAAAATATAACATGTGTTTTCAGCTTTTGGTTTTAGATTTTAGTTTTTAGATTTGGTTTTTGGTTTTGCTTTACATTTTTTTAATCAGTAAATTATTTAAGAAAAATAAAACAATAAATTATTTAAAAGTTACAATTGAAATTTATCAAAACAAAGTGATTGTTATTTAAAATAAAAAAATATATTAACATGTTTTAAAGTACATGATTTAAATAAATGATTAATAATAGATAATTTTGTTATGTTAAAAATATTAAATACCTTTTGGGTCTGAAAATAATAATTGATTTTTTGATCTTTTAAGGTGAAAAGTTTATTCAATGTTTTTGGAGTTTTTTTCTTAATACTAAGCCCAAAAACCAAACTATATAATTTGTTCAAAAAATAAAAGTAAGCCCTAGAGTATATTCCATAAATAATCATTGCTTTAATTTAAGTATAATTAGTAGATTTCTATATTCCATATTTTGATGATATATATTCTTTTAGAACATTCCATATTTGTAGGAGAAAATATGTGTTTTCGGTATACACATAGATACCTGCCGTATTTTGAAGGTACTTTACATTAAGGTCGTCTCTTTACATTAATTGTGTTGGTTTAATTTAAGTAATACAGTTCAATCAATTATATGACTTATATTATTTTGTAACATTCTAGAAAGGGTCCAAATTTAAATAACAACTTATATCAGTAGATAAAAAGAATGACTCTATTTTAATATAGTAGATGGTATAAGAGTCTTTTATCCTTTAGTGAAAAGTGTGATTTTTAAAATATCTCTCTTTTTAAGGTAAATGTGAATTAGTGTATCCAAAAATGTGTATTTATGCAATTCTCCCCTTCAAATTTAATATATCTACTTCCTTATCTTGTCAATTCAAACCATAAAATTTGACATATATTTTTATTTTAACGATCACATATATAAAGTTAAATATAAGTTTTATGGTGCTATGCCATAATCGACGTAGAAAAGGATATGTTCGAAGGGTTGTCTTGTCAATATTGATACTCTCCCACTCGTTTAAATGATTTAAAGTTTTTTAAATTATGTAAATTTGATTTTAAATACCATTATATTTTTTTTTATAAAAACATTGTATAAACGAGTAATTCTTGGGTTCACCCACTAGAATGAATCTAGGTTCACCAACCAATAGAATTATGTTATTTTATATTCAATATCTTTTAAAAAAGGAAACAAATATTTTCTATTTATATTATATTTTTAAAATTTAACAGATAAAAATAAATAAAAAAATGTAAAATATTTTAATACTATTATCAAAACACTAAACTCCAAACCCTAAATCCTAAACCTTAAAACCATTTAGACCCTAAACCCTTGGATAAATCCTTGTCTTTTTAAAAAATATTTTTAATACCGTCATCAAAGCACTAAACCCTAAACCCTAAATTCTAAACCCTAAACCCTTGGGTAAACTCTAAACCCTTGGATTAATCATATATCCTAGAGTTTAAGATTAATCCAAGGGTTGAGGATTTATCAAGGGCTTAAGGTTTAAAATTTAGGGTTTAGTTTTTTGTTGATGGTATTAAAAATATATTTTTTAAAAGTTTTTTGTTTGCAACTACTATTATTTTTTATTTATTTTTATATTTTAATTTTAGAAACATAATATAATTCGATAATATTTTGTTTCCTTTTTATAAGATACTGAATATGAACTAATGAAATCCTATTGGTTGGTGAATATAGAGGTTCATCCTAGGGGTGAATCCAAGAATTTCTCGTCCAATAAATTAAATGAACCATTTTAGAACAGTTTTCCATTATTATTTATACGATGTTCATAGTTTTGTAAAGTGTGCTATTCACATCTAACCAACATGTCAACTTATACATCTTTATCCATGCTGAACCCGGCCAAGAAAGCACTCAACTGTTTAAGTTAAGCTACTACGAAGATGGAAAATCAGATTATCATCTCCTCGGTTGTACAAGTTGAAGTTGATTTGGTTGATTCTGAGGTTATTTGTTACTAAATTTTTAGCTCTCTTCTATATATTGTTACTTTTATAGAATATTTTGGGAGTATGTACTAAATTGTTGTATTGTTTTGTACAACGCCTATTTCAGGGGAAGAAAATTCAAGAAACTATTCCTCATGAATGTGTTTTATACTTTGTCGATGGCTTCCGGGAAAACAATTGGTATTCTGTCAAAGATTAAGGATAAAGAAAAACGTTGGTAGAACCAGGACAACCAACAACATCTTCGAACCCAAATTCACTGTATCAACCATAGTTAAGCCCCTTCCTTCTGTATCATCTCCGTTGTACTTCCATCCTACCTGTTTTGCTGATATTGTCCATAGGAGGCTTGACTTCCAAATTTCTGTTAATATTGTTCTTCCTTATATAATTTAGGTTTCAGATTATTACTTAAAAAGCTATAATTAGTTCATATGTTATCGGCGTGGTAATTAGTTGTGCACCAATCCAATTTCTTTGGAATGAAGAATGAAAGTTCAACAACCTTGCATTTCTAAGTTTCACAATAGAAGATATGTATATTCATTAGGGTTATTCATTATCACTCTATAATACTACATAAATATACTATGCGTTGTCATAAAATGTTTGTTATATACATAGGGAAAGTAGAATCGAGTGCCAAGTGGTAGGTGACATTGCCGTTCAATTTGAGAAAAATCGTGTTTGTTGTCACCAATCTGTTGATCCTGAAATATGCTTATTGTGATTTTGGCATATTAATCAATTCCCAGATGGTATTATTTTGTTCTTCTTCATTCGGTTAAATTTCATACTGCATCAATATGTATTAATTTACCCCCAAGTTTAGTTTTTTTCTTATAATTAAGCACGAATACAATCAGGTACTGTAGAACCCTGATGTACCTGAAGCTAATGAGTTACGAGCAAGGTATGTTATATGAATAATATTTTGAAATATAAGTGTATATTCCTTAAGAAATCATATTTTTTTTTTTTTTATAACTATTAACACAGGTTCTTTTACGCACTTGAATCGGACGACCACTCATCAGGATAAAGTGATGGTTGTGTTGGAAACTAAAGTGTCAGTCATTTTGTGTTATGTGCTTGTTCATGTTGTGTTATGTGTTTATTTATTCATGTTGTATTATTGTTTAAACAAAACAGTTGGGTAAAATTACGTTTTTTTCTTCACTTTTTGCAATATACTTTACTTTAATTTAATATAAACAGCTGGGAAAACAAAAATGACCAAATTCAGCAAAACAAAATATATATTTAATTTATTTATAGTCACAAAAATATCCTATCTTAAAAATTATTTTAACACTAAATATATTTTTTTGCTGACTTTGGTCTTTTTTTTTGTTTAGAAAAACAAACTTAACTGGTTAAAGAAAAGCACCCTTGAAAAACTAGTTTTGCTTTTAGAATGTCCTTTGGCACCTACATCTCAGAGTGTAGCCTCAAACAAACTCATAAAGTACTGGCAAGGCAATAATATGTTTCGCAAAGAAAAGATAGAGTATTGGCAAGGGAACCACAACGGGTAGGCCTAAGCTTTGAAAATAATAAAACTTCGTACGTGTTGATGATGTGAATTAAATTGTTTTAACGAAATTTCATATTCTCTTTGTCATTTAAAACCAATAATCTCATAATAAATTTAATTATTTATTTTTATTTCTTATACGAAAATTTATCATTTTAAATTCTCTATAAATATATATTAGGTTTATTTAATTTGGATATAAAATAATAATTATTAATTAGTAAAATAAGGTGCTGAATTTTATTCAACAAAACCATTGCAGTAGGTATGAGCTGAGTATGTGTTGAATGTTGAGGTGGAAGAAAGATAAAATGATGTGGAGTTAAGAGAAAATGATGTGAAAGAAAAAGAAAACGAAAATTTAAAAGATGAAGTGGAGGGTGTTGAATTTTTAAACCACTGTATATAGAGTGGTTACAATCAAGAGAAAAGAGTTATTGTAACTCAGCAGTACTCTGTCGAATTTCATAAATCAAAGTAAAATAGAAGATAATTTAAACACTTCAACTACATAACTTAATATTAATGTCTTTTACAGACTATAAAAGCGGTTAATATAATCCACATCATCGTTAAATAACAATAGATCTGTGGTTACTTTTTTTAGTTTAACATACCCAACCGATTAGGGCATATTTGTAATAAACCCATTTTCGCATTATTAACAAAATATCAAAACGAAAATAATTTCAGATCCTTTACCATTATGGAATTTGAATTTTAGAAGTTTTGAGATTTAGGGTTTTGGGATCCATGGTCCGTAAAAAGGCGACACCGATTTGTTTTGCTGTCAACCAGCGGGATCCAAAGGTCGCTCAGACGGTTAAGCCATTCAAACCCTTTGGTACGTTTGTTACAGAAGTATTGCAAATGTCGAGGAGGGAGGCAATGCAGCCTCCTACTGTAGACGTGCAGAACAGGCGACACGACAGTAACCCAACGATAGCTCAAGAAATGGTATGTAGCTGAGAGTGTAAACTAACAAATACATTTGGAGAGTATTAGCCGGCTCTTTCCTTCCGTACGCAGAACTAGGAAACACTACCGAGTTTGCTGTTGAACGATTGTATTACATCATTGATATTATTCAAATTACCCTAAAGAGTGAATTACTCTCTCAAATAAGAGGTTAAGTGTAGTACTTAGGGATCAAATCCACAAGGACTCTAGGATTACTCAAAGGATTTAAGTGTCTAAAATATAGCTAGACTAAAGATTGGTTTAAACGGTTTAAAACAATAAATAAAATAAAGCAAGCAGATGATTATTCAGTAACTTGGATTGGAAGTAGTTTTCAGTTAGGAAAGTAGCTAGACTTAGGTATTATCTCTGGTATCAGTATGCAATTGATTTCTGACTTTAAGGTTTTAATTGTTCATGAATTCAAACATAAATGACGAAACCAAGCAGGTTTCCTTGTCTGGATCTCGGATCTCAACGTTTAATTTTGATCACGAAAAAGAGTCGATCGATTATCCTAGTGGACAATCGATCGATACGCCTTTCAAGTAATCAATCCTAAATATAATGTTAAGCTTAACTAACTTTAAAGAACAAATGAAAAACACTTAAACAGCAGTCATAAATCAACACATAAATCAACCAAATGAAAAACCTAAATCTAACAAATGAGATTACTCCGATATATTCATAAAAGATGATATCATGATGGTATGAATAAAATTCATTGTGTAAACAAGAAAAAAGTAAATAATAGTAAAGAAGCAAAGGATCAAGATCTTCTCTATTTTGTAGTCTCAGATCTCTCTCTCCAATCTCCTAGAACTCTCTTCAATGGTAAACAAGTAGCTCTCCAAACTAGCTCTCCTCAAACTCTAAGTAAAACTCTCCTTTTAAAACAGCAGAAAACCCTAAAAATGTAGTCTGTAGGCGGCTAGGGACTAATCTTGCAATTATCATAACTTTTATAAAACTTGAGGTCTTCTAATTTTTGTTGTAAACTCGCGGGTGGTGTATGAATCTATCGATGTTGACAGTGTTGTGTTGATCGTTCATAATGGGTGACCATCGATCGTCTCTCATCTTGTAACGTGGATCGATTTTCCAGATCGGCATGAGTGCTCTTCAAAGTCTCCAAAATGCTCCAAAAACATCCATTTTCTTCATAAGCTCCTAAACCTGTAAATTACTCTAAAAAGGTTCCAAATACTCATGAAATACATGAAAATCATATCTAGGTCATTGTTAAAAATGGGTAAAATCCATGACCTATCAACACCCCCAGATTTTCCCTTTTGCTTGTCCTCAAGCAAAACAAATAAGTAATCTTTTCGAAAAAGAGGTTTTTAGAAAATAGAAGGGATTCACAAAATTCTCAAACTTACAGTCATTATCACTACAATACTACAACCACATCAAATGGGTGTCAACTCCAGAGATACTTTATATACATTATCCTTGTTTATCAACCAAAACATTCTACCAGCAACTTAGAAAATACTAGCTTGACTCACCCCTCTACTAACCTCATTTCCTGCAGAAAAAAAAGTGTAGGCTTTACCTTGGGGGTATCGATCATAAGATGCTTGGACTCTTACTCCATCAAGTATCTGAGTAAATAGGTAGGCATATTCTGGTTTATTTTCTCCCTATATCCCTCTTCTCTGAATCTTTTTAAATACAATGCCAGTGAACTAAGATAGGTACTAATGCCTTCAATCTTGTTCACCTTATTGATCTTTATTTTGACAAAGTGTAGGCGAATAATGGGGTCATCGGTAATGTACCTACCCCTCACTTCCACAATGTGTTGTCATTCCTTTGAATTAAAATAGTGGGGTCATGGGTAATGTACCTACCCCTCTGCATCTCAAGAAATCATCTCAATCTTTTTCTCATTTTTTTTATAGATGCCGAAGAGAGGAGAGAAAGAAAACAAAAATTTACAGACTCATACCTTTTAGGCCTGAAGGAGGAATCCGATCCAATGTATACCAAGCCCCAAAGCAAGCAGATCAATCATATTAGGGTTGGAGGTTAGCTTCGGTTCCTTCAAACTTTCTAAGTAAGTGTGATCTAATGGTCAGGTGATCCACTTTAGTATCTCTAGTATAATATGTTGTCAACAAATCTAAGAGTGGTTCTGATGCGTGGTTAGATAATAAGTAGAAACTTTTCAAAAATGATCATAATTCCTTTCTCAAAACAAGACTTTTTTTTTTTAAAGAGTAAATCCAAAGAAACAAAGAAATAAGATGTTAGTAGCTACCTCCCCCAGACTTAAATTACACTGTCCCAGTGTAACATGTCTAACATTGGTTGGCAAAAGAAATAGAAATGTTGGGAAAAGAAAATTTAGCGTGTCTGACCTCCCTTAATATTGAATCGATCGATCGACAGTGATATTGTGGATTGATGCAATGGAAACGAAATCGATTGATCTGGTCGAGTAGAAATCGATCAATGTGGAAATGGCCAGAGTCGCCTCATCGGCTTGGAAATGGTTAAACCATCTCACCTGTATGTTCTGTTAGAGCTGTTAGACATGCCAAACACAAATGAAGAGTAAGAGAATAGTCTGAAAACATAAGCATAATAAGTCTAAAACATATATCCTAATAATACGAAAACATGCATGAAAAATAAAACAAGAATAGTCCATGATAAAAAGGGATAGAAATGTGAGGACTAGCCGGCGTCCTCATCAGTCTCATCATCGTCTCTGCTCTGTGTGCCTCCGTACTGTCGAGAGGGTCCTGCAGCTGATGAGGACGTTTCTGCTTTGTGAAGTTTCTGTATCCTCCTTGGTTACAAGATCTTTGAAAACCAGCTCCACTGATCTAGTTCACATCTTCTTCTGTATAATCTTCACCTGCAGTGTATGCATCCTCCACTGAGCAAATCTGCTTGTTTAGTAACTTCTGAACGGTATCCAGCTGTGCTTGCACTTCATTGATGTATTCCTTCCCAAGGAATGATGTAGCTTTTTTCTTCATAAAGTTCTCTGTGCTGTTGCTTGAAGCTAAGTTATCAATTAACTTCACAGCCTCTTGTGGATTCCTGGTGTTGAAGTTGCCATCACTAGCTGTATCAAGAGCTCTTTGATAATCCAATGTGATGCCTCTGTAGAAAGTGTAGAGCAGTTGCACTTTGTTGAATCCGGGGTGTGGGCAATCTCGTTGGTAGGACTTGAATCTGTTCCATGCATCTTTGAATGACTCTTCAGGATTCTGAGTGAATGTAGCAATATTTCTTCTCCATTCTTCAGAGCGTGACTCATCAAATTTTTTTTGCTGGAATGCGTTCTTGATGTCGCTCCAGGTTGTGAGAGAACCTGGTGGTAGTTGTCTCAGCCACTGCAAAGCTTCTCCAGATAGAGAGTATTTGAAAAGCTTGCAGAGAAGATAGTCTTGAGGGACTCCATTAGCTTTTATGATGGTATTGAGATCCTCGAACCTCTCCAGATGGTCCATAGGATGCTCATGGGACAACCCACAGAAAGGTATTTGTCCTACAAGTGTGTAGTACTGCGGATTAAGCTCGAAATCTCCTCTCT
Source organism: Eruca vesicaria subsp. sativa (assembly GCA_932364175.1). Classification (NCBI taxonomy): domain Eukaryota; kingdom Viridiplantae; phylum Streptophyta; class Magnoliopsida; order Brassicales; family Brassicaceae; genus Eruca; species Eruca vesicaria. Next base: position 20,800 of record CAKOAT010057378.1, on the reverse strand, counting down.
GAATAGCAGGAGGGCGGATGGCTGATCGGTTGGAATAGAACTGATCCGGACAGTTGTAGTCAGCCAAATTTCTAGCTTGGTTAGACTCTTCTGCAGATTGAATGATGTCTGTAGGTGCAGTTTCTTGCTCAGGAATGATCTCCTTCTGAGCGTTCAGCTTCTGACCTGCTGCATTACGTAGGTGACCATCTTGATCACGCAGGTCTCCATTCTCATCGGTAGTGAGAATAATAGGCGCTACCATGTCTCGCCGGTTAGTATCGATCGATGTAAGGTGAGGTATATCGATCGATGTCGGATGAAAGGTATCGGTCGACGAACGGTTGTTGATGTCGATCGATGTCAAGGTGAGAGTATCGGTCGACGAAGAAGGTGTCTCGGTCGACTGTGGTAAGCGAGTATCGGTCGACAAAGAGGTGTTGATGTCGATCGATGCGGAACGTAAGTCTTTGCGGATGCTACGTTCCAAACTTTGGGGGTCTTCTGAGTACACAAGTTGGTTGTTCTTGTTGCTTCTAGTACTGCTGGGCATGTACCTGAAAAAGACAAGAAATATTTTTTGCGTCAGAAGATGATTAAGCAATAAAAAGAAAAATAACCTAGACTTAATCAGATTAAATATAATGGATATCAAAGTTCCCCAGCAACGACACCTAATTTGATATCACTCAAATATTTAACCCTAAGGAGTGAATTACTCTCTCAAATAAGAGGTTCAGTTGTAGAACTTAGGGATCGAATCCACAGGGAACTGAGAAACACAAAAGATGTAATCCTAAGTGATTATGCTAGGTTGATTCAGTTTAAAATAGTAAATTGCAGTTGTGAGCAATGGTAAGTGGCTCAAGAGAATAGGTTTAGGTTTTGAAACAATAAAAGAAAGTAGTTAGATTCAAGTTTGCTATTCAAATAATCAGGATTATCATGCTACAGATGTTTTAGTAAGTTTCTTGCAAGATATAAAAGAACTTCGATTCTTAGACAAATCCAATAGCTGTCGCTAAATAGACTTGTCCATTGATCTGTCCACCGGCAATATCGATCGATATTGCTATCGCAAAATTGGCCGATATATGTAGCCATCGATCGATTACTCTATAGGAGTATTGATCGATATAGCATAAGATCGAATCGAAACTGTGTTCACCAAGATCATAGACCGGCTCTCGCACATCCTTAGAGGATCTAAGCTTATGCCAAATGATTTCAGGATGATGATTAACAAGTTAAATCACTCCATGATCATACTCTAGTTAGCTACTCTAGAGTAAGCATTAGGGTTCATTTGGATAATGAATATCACAACTTGACATCCATAGTTGGGGCTATCCCTCATAACTATTTGAACCCTAAATCTAACAAAGGAATCTACTCAGACATGGCTAAGAGATTCATAGCAGCAAGGTAATAATAGAAATTCATAAGATTAGAAGATTGAACTCTTGGTTCTTTGGAACAACAAATTTCTTTGTGTGTTTCTTCTAAATCTAGAATTCTATAACCTTTGAGAATAAGATGAAAAGAATACTTTAATTAAAAACAAGCAAAGCTTAAGAAGTAACAAAAGGTATTCAAGACATAAAAGCACCCATAGCCAAAACACATAGGCAAAACTATAAATATGAGTTCCATTAGGTTAAAAACTCGTCAGGGGCAATCTTGTAATATTGGGAAAACTTGGGCTTCAAGTCGGCCAAATCAGACTTGTTCATCACGCTTCATATCGAGATGGTACATGGTATACATCGATCGATGGAGTATCTTGACTTCATCTTCTATGGAAGCGTCATCAATCGATATGTATATCTGGATATCGACCTTATTGTCTGATCACTCGGCCTTGAAGTCCAAGTTCTCTCAATATTACAAGATTGCCCCTGACGAGTTTTTAACCTAATGGAACTCATATTTATAGTTATGCCTATGTGTTTTGGCTGGAGATGCTTTTTATGCTTTTTGTACCCTTTAAGCTTTGCATGCTTTTTGTGTTCTTAGTTTTTTTATTTATAAAAGTATTATTTTCATCTTATTCTGATTTTCATAAAAGGTTATAGAATTCTAGATTTAGAAGAAACACACAAAGAGATTTGTTGTTCAAAAGAACCAAGAGTTCAATCTTCTAATCTAATGAATTTCTATTATTACCTTGTTGCTATGAATCACTTAGCCATGTCTGAGTAGATTCACTTGTTAGATTTAGGGTTCAAATTATGAGGGATTAGCCCCAACTATGGAATGTTGAGTTGTGATATTCATTATCCTGATTAACCCTAATGCTTACTCTAGAGTAGCTAACTAGAGTATTAGCATGGAATGATTTAACTTGTTAATTATCATCCTGAAATCATCCAGTATAAGCTGAGATCCTCTAGGGACGAATGAGAACTGGTCTATGATCTTGGTGAACACATATTCAATTTGAGCTGAAGCTATATCGATTGATACTCTTATAGAGTAATCGATCAACAGCATATCGTCCGATATCGCTGTCAAAATGTCGGTCGATATTGCTGGCAATCAGATCAATGGACGAGTCTAATAGCGACTGCTAATAGTCTTATCTAAGAGTTGAAGTTCTTTAATATCTTGCAAGCAACTTATAAAGACATCTGTAGCATTATAATCCTTATTATCTGAATAGTAACCTTGAATCTAACTATTTTCTTTTATTGTTTAAAACCTAAACCAATTCTCTTGAGCAACTCACTATTTCTCACAACTGCAATTTACTTTTAAACCTTAATCAACCTAGCATAATCACTTAGGATTATATCTTTTGTGTTCCTTAGTTCCTTGTGGATTTGATCCCTAAGTACTACAACTGAACCTCTTATTTGAGAGAGTAATTCACTCCTTAGTGTAATTTGAGTGCTATCAAATTTGGCGCCGTTGCCGGGGAACTAAGATCGCCATTAGATTTAATCTGATTAGGTCTAGGTTACTTGTTACTGCTTAATCATCTTCTGACACAAAAAAAATTTCTTGTCTTTTTCAGGTACATGCCCAGTAGTACTAGAAGCAACAAAAACAACCAACTTGTGTACTAAGAAGACCCCCACACTCTGGAACGTAGCATCCGCAGAGACTTACGTTCCGCATCGATCGACATCAACAACAGTTCGTCGACCGATACTCGCTTACCACAGTCGATCGAGACACCTTCTTCGTCGACCGATACTCGCACCCTTCCATCGATCGACATCAACAACCGTTCGTCGACCAAAATCTTTCACCCGACATCGATCGATCTACATCATCCTACATCGATCGATACTAACCGGCAAGACATGGTAGCGACTATTATTCTCACTACTGATGAGAATGGAGACCTGCATGATCAAGATTGTCACATGCGTAATGCAGCATGTCAGAAGCTGAATGCTCAGAAGGAGATCATTCCTGAGAAAGAAACTGCACCTATAGACCTCATTCAACCTGTAGAAGAGGCTAACAGAGCTAGAACTTTGGCTGACTACAACCATCCGGATCAGTTCTATACCAACCGATCAGCCATCCGCCCTCCTGCTATCCAGAGAGGAGATTTCGAGCTCAAGTCGCAGTACTACACACTTGTAGGACAAATACCCTCATGTGGGTTGTCCCATGAGCATCCTATGAACCATCTGGAGAGGTTTGAGGATCTCATAACTGTCATCCAAGCCAATGGAGTCCCTCAAGACTATATTCTCTGCAAGCTCTTCAAATACTCTCTATCTGGGGAAGCTTTGCAATGGCTGAGACAACTACCACCAGGTTCTCTCAAAACCTAGAGCGACATCAAAAACGCATTCCTGCGTAACTTCTTTGATGACTCACGCGCTGAAGAATGGAAGAGGAAGATTTCTACATTCACTCAGGATCCTGGAGAATCATTTAAAGACACATGGAACAGATTCAAATCCTACCAGCGAGATTGTCCACACCACGGTTTCAACAACGTGCAACTGCTCTGCACTTTCTACAGAGACATCACTCTGAAGTACAAGATGGCTCTAGACACAGCTAGTGAAGGCAATTTCACCACCAGAAATCCTCAAGAAGCTGTGAAGTTGATTGATAACCTAGCTTCAAGAAACATCACAAAGAACATTGTGAAGACAAAAGCTACATCATTCCTTGGGAAGGAACAGATTAATGAAGTGCAAGCAGATAATGTTCAGAAGTTACTAAACAAGCAGATTTCCTCAGTGGAGGATGCATAAACTGCAGCTGAAGAAGAATACACAGAAGAAGATGTGAACTGGATCAGTGGAGCTGGATTTCAGAGGTCTGGTAACCAAGGAGGATACAAAAACTTTGTAGGACAGAAAAGCAACTTCAACCAGAGTTCACAAAAGCCTACCAACTACAGCAGCAGAAACCTCAATAACAATAGGAGTTATGGTAACTCATTCTACACAAATCCACCCCCACCCACCCAAGACAGTAAGCTAGAAGAGATGCTAGACAAAGTTGTGGAGAGTAAGCAGAAACTTCAGATGGACTTCAATGGAAAGATCGACTATGTCTACACCAACCTCAAAACCAAGCTAGATGGCTTGAATACCTATGTGAAGAAGTTGGAGACTCAAGTGGTTAACACAGGAGAAGCCCTAAAGAAGCAAGAAATTTTAGCAAAGGGAATGAGAGAGTTTGCTACTCTCCATGATGTGCATGCCATCCTGGATGATGACTTTTGTCAAAAGCTGCAAGATTCTGAAGATAACAGTGAGACAGACTTCGAACTCGAACTCGAGTACTATCAATCGATATCATCTCTTGAGCATCGATCGATACCTTCCAAAGTACAACGATTGATAGACTTTGACGAGTGTCGATCGATGGACTTAGATGAAGCCTCTTACGAGTGCAGTGCCATCAAGATTATGTCACACAAAGCCTTCACAGCACGACACCCACATCCGCCCATCCCTATCTGAATCGATTCTCATGACATCGATCGAGTTGATGACTATTCCATCGATCGACATGTAGACCGTGATATAGACCGACCCACTCCATTCATTGTTGATCGATACACAGTACCCCAACGTCGAGTGCAACTTCCAAAGATCGACGTTGCCCGACTTGATGCACTCCATAAATAGTCTAAAGCTTCCAGTACCCTTCCTACCACCATCATGAAGAGACCCACAGACATCTTTGAGCCCATGGAGATAGAAAAGGAAAATCATGGAAGAGTTCTCCGAAAAAGGAAAGAGAAGATCCCCAAGCCTTATAAAAGGGAAGCTAATGAGAATGAATTGTCAAGCTTCAGAAAGAGAGTTCTGAGAATACCTAAAGAGAAACCTTTTGAAGAAGCCTACTTTTCACACAGATTGTGGATGTTTTTCAGAGAAACCAGAGAGACAAAAGAAGACATCAAGAGAATGTTTCACCAAGTCAGAGACAGTCTAAAGAAGAAGATCACACTGGAGAAGAAGAGTGATCCAGGGAAGTTCAAAATACCATGTTCAATAAGAGGTATTGAGTTCCCTCGTGCCCTCTGCGACACAGGATCTGGAGTTAGCATCCTACCCAAGATCATGGCAGACCATCTAGGTCTAAGGATAGAGCCTACTGAGGAATCTTTCATCTTCGTGGATTGTTCTCAGCAGCACTCTGGAGGCATAGTAAGAAACCTTGAGGTTCAGATTGGAGATGCCCTAATTCATACAGACTTCCACGTCCTGGAGAACAAGCTTAACCTCAAGACATCTCTACTGCTTGGAAAGGCCTTTTTAGCAACAGTTGGAGCTATTTGTGATCTGAAATCCAATAAGCTCTGCCTAACCCTCATTGACCCTACCATCCACTACAATCCTGTTTAAGTCATCACGATTCCAAGGACAGAGAGCCCAACACTCGTATCAATTTGTTTCTGTGCCAACGAGTATGATTCAATGGCTGAGTACGAGACAGAACAAGACATATCGATCGACGGAAGCCTCCTTCCATCGACCGATACCAGTCAACCAGAGTCGACCGACAGACACACATGGTCATCGTTCGACAGGCTATTCCAAGAGATCGAAGAAGAGCTTCCAGAAGCCAATTTTAACGCAGATGTTTGGGAGAACGATCATTACATCCCAGAACTGGCTAGTATCACTACTCAGGAGGAGAATGATGGAGATTATGAAGAGGAACGAGCCACATAATACAGATTTCTTCGGGAAGATGAAGAAAACCCTCCTTTGTGGAAACCGAAATTCACCTACTGTCAATAAATCGTAAATAAGGGAACTTTGAGTAAAACTTAAGTTCCAAGAGGATCCGGCTGTCTGCGGAACCGCACACAAGCAATTAAGAACATGATGAGATTAAGTTATAAGAGAATAAAAACGAGATTGAGAGCAAGAAGGGTTTTATTCCAAGTTTGCGTAAGAACGGTTACAACAAGAGTAGCCTTAGCTGCGTAAGCCGTCGGCGAGATTCCTAACCCTAGTGTTCTAAGACTAAACCCAAGTTGAGACGCAGCACGATAACAAAAACGGAAAGTTTACTAAATGCTAAGTTTGGTGGTGAAAGCTCTGAAAACTCGTCCCCTGCTTCTGTCCTCTGCCTCTTGCTTATATACTCCCTTCCTATGCGGTTTAGTCTTTCCATTTCGCCCAGATTCGAGTTTATCGAGAATCTTCCATTTACCTCAATCTTTCCCTTTTCCCGCGGAAATCTTCTATTTATCTTAAAACTTGCCATTTATCTTCGAATTTGACATTTATCTTCTTTCCTATGAGTAAATCGTCAAAACGTCGTTGTATCTTCGGGTTAGATTTAGTTAAAGTCGCGAGTGGGCTTTTATCGCGTTTTAGGACTTTCCGAGCCGTTTAGCGATAAGAAACCGTTTTACAACTTTAGACGAGATCGTTTCTTGATGCAATGCCGTTTTTAAGTAAATTTCTCGAGTTAATCGTAAATTTTGGCAATGTTCGATGTTTCGTTAATTGTTCCCGTTTTCTACGATTCACTCGACACTTTTATTAAAAACGCGTTTTTTACGATTTCTCACGAAAAATCTCGAGTAAATCGTATAGTTTAGGCAATGTTTGGTATTTTTTTAACCGTTGCCGTTTTATACGATTTCCTTGACTTCTTTCGAGAAAACAAGACTTCACAGTTTTTATCGTAAAACTCAAACGATAAGACGGATCGAGACGAAACGAGGGACATTCCGACCGTGGTTTAGTACATGATCATCCCGAAGGACGTATGCCTTGATTCGAGGACGTGGGAGATCGAGGCTCGGGATAATTAGCTTGACGTACGGCAAAACGAACCAGAACGGTTCAGCTTTCGGTACGGCGAGCTAGCCCGAGGCCACTTAACTCGCCGTACGACGAGCTAGTTCGGCCGAACCAGCTCGCGTTTTACGACGGTTACGGTTTTTCGCGGTTTTGTACTTAACTCAGAAGATCGTGTAATCGGTGTTTGTTTTGTTCGTTCGAGATAACGATCTCCGAGTTTTCCGCGGATTTCCTTTGTTCGGAAACTTATTAGAATTTCATAAAACGACTTCTCGGGTTTTAGAAAACGATTTCTCGAGTTTTATAGTACGACTTCTCGGGTTTTATAAAACGATTTCTCGAGTTCTAGAAAACATTTCTCGGGTTTTATAAAATGATTCCTCGAGTTTTATAAAACGACTTTTCAAGTTTTATAAAACATATTTAGTATTTTTTTTACGGGAAGTTTTGGCCATTGATTCCGTCGTACCGATTTTGACCCCAACAGTTAGCCCTCCAGCTCGTAAGAATCGTGTAGTTCTTGCGAGTGGTTTGAACTTGTTTAGCAAACTTGGTAGAATTAGGCAGAACTTTAATGGCAAAAAGTCCAAAGGTGAATAGTAAAATTTTTCCTCATAAGTATATGGAGTAAAATTTTCAAATTCTTTACTCATTCTCTTCCACAACTTATTTAAAACTCAAGGAGTCTTCTCTCTTCTTCTTCCTTTGGGTATCTTCATAGTTGTTAAGTATGTTTTCGAAAAGGAGAACTCGGTCATCCACAAGCTCTGATTGCCGCTGTTCCGAAGAAACGAATTCTTAAACCTCAGATTGGGGTTCCGAAGGAGGAAAACTTGTTCCCATCAATCGACCCGAAGAACCATGAGGCGTATTAGGCGATAGGAGGCGGGTCGAGTTCCGCTGGACCCGGGACCTGGGTTCCATCTTCGTTTGATGCCAACCAAGCTCCCAAATGTCCGAGTTCGGCCCTTCCCAATGGTCTTGATTTTATTAGGAGTTTTGCCGAGTTCCGGAGGCAGTCGAATTTCGCCTTCTGCTTGCCGGAGAGAGTGACAAGGCTGCGCCTGATGGGTTTTTTACGTGCTACGACGTTTTTCTAATGCAGTGTCATTTATGGTTTCCGATTCCGGAAATCGTCGTTTGATATTTTTATAGGCTCGGGCTGTCAATCAGCCCGCGCGGTTTGCAACAACTCGTCGGTCTCTTGACGCTAATTTACGAGAGAGGAATAACCCTTAGTGTTGATTATCTCGAAGGTTTACTGAGGCCTGAAGAGACGACGCTGAGAGTTAACTTATGTCCTCGCACGGAGATAGTCACTGGTTGCATGTCGAAGTATCCTTCCTGGAAAAAAAACTTCTTCTCTGTTCGTATCGATGGTGCATCAGTCGAGGAGAGCTGCATTCCTTATTTCGTGACTACATGGGGTCAGAAAGGTATACGATCCGAAGGCATATGATTTGCTTTGCCGCCCCCCCCCCCCTTTTTTTTTTTACTTATTTGCTTTTGTTTTCTGTATAGACCAACCCTTTACACCCGCATCCGGCGGATCTTTCGATTGTCACTGATCTGCTTAAAAGTGGGGAAGTTAGCTGGGGCAGTTTTTCTCCGTAGCGTGTTCGCCTTGCAGTTGCTCTTTTTCAATCTCGGCTTTTTGCGGATTCTCCGATTTGTGAAGGGGATCCATGCATAAGGGAATTTATCCCATACGTGCCTTCGATGAGGAGTGATAGATCGAGATCTCGGAAAGACAAACACTTGGTCGTTGATGATGATGCATCTGATCGCGCTGCCTCTCCCGACAACATTCTCAAGAATTTCCTTGATAGCCATGCGGATGAAGGTGCTTGGGCAAATGGAGGAGGATCATCAACCTCTAACTTCCCGGGTGGCGATCTTGACCATGTTCCGGAGTTTGACAGAGGATCCAAGCAAGCCAGCAAGGTTTGTTTTTTTTTTAAACAACTCATGATTGGATAGTTCTGCTTATCTTTTCTTTTTATAGGGCCTTCTGACCATGAGCCGAGCCCTAAATGACCGCAGTACCGAGGCTCATCTTGCCGAGTTTCGCGCGGATGTGGTGGAAAAAGAAGTTGTTCATCTTCGTATGGAGATCGAGGCCAACCAAACTGGCGAAGTGGTTGAGAGAGATATAGCCCGTGTAAAGAGCGAGTGCGCGGTTAATGCTCACCGTGCCAAGGAGCTTACAGATCAAAGGATTCGTCGCGCTCGTCGTGCGGGCAAAAGGGAGATTGCTGAAGAAATGAGGATCCGTCGTGAGTGGTTTGCGACCAGTTACTCAAATGCCGAGGTCGCTCATCGAGCCAACGGTGATTACCTTGAGTGTCGCGGTGTTGTTCATGGGTTGTCTCTTACTCAGAACGTGGGTTACTAGTATGCTAAAGAGTATTCCGTGCAATTGGAGCGCTTAGATCAAAGGAGAGACATGCAACCTGAACTATTTGATCTTAGGGCGCGCATGTGGGATCAGTGGAACCCTATCGTGGTGTCGCCGGATTCAGTTGAAGTCGGGCCTGAGATTCCGGACGTGAGTGGCGAAGTCGATCAACCGTGGTTTGATACTAATGTTGGCCAGAGCTCAGCGTCCGTGTTTGATGATTTTGATGTATGATGTTATTGTTTTCTGATTTTTCTATTTTTCCGGGACTGGCCGTTGGTGGCTTTGAATCCTTGCCGCTGGGCGGCGTGTATCTGCATGAAAACTTTTAATAAAAATATTTTCTAAGTATGAAATCTGTGTTTCGTTTCAGATGTAGAGGGAAGAGTACGAGTTGTCGTCTCACATCTAACTCTTGGTGTAGATCGTCCGGTTCGTTTACTCGGAATGTTTCGATTTTTGCGAGTGTTTAGCTGTGGGCGAAGAGACATGCCTTTAGAATCTCGATTCTTGCCTTGAGACGTTTGAGACCAGTGTGCTGGGTTTCGGGCAAGACCTAGGTTTATTTTCGGATTAAGGCTATGCAATGACTAGCCGGCTTTCGTTTTGCCTGTTGCGATTTTAACCTGATTCCATACCGATTTAGAATCCACTATAGGTTCTCGGCTTATACGATTCGTTTGATTGGAATCGAGCATCTCACCGGGAACAATTTCTAAGTTTCCGGAAATGCTGACCAAAAATTTGGATTTCTTTTATAGCACATTATTTTATCCTCGTCGGATGTATGCGGACCAATAGGTCGGTGAGTTTGTTTAGGACGTCTAGCGTGCTCGCCGAGCGTTTCTATTTTTATAGTCGCGGATGGACTTTTGTAAAATATTTTTTTAAGACTTTAGCCGACGTCTCGCCTGTTTCTTCCGAAAGTTATGTAGAAATGATTTAGTAGTTGTTGCTGCAGAAGTGATTTCCGGATTTTTTGAATTTGTTTTTGCGTTTTCGATAATAGAAGAGATAATATTCTAACTTTTCCTTTATTAAAAAGTTTCAAAATTTTTGATTACAAAGCGAATGTTTTAAAATTCGGGAGTATACGAATACTCGTATACGCCCCCCCCCCCCCCCCCCCCCCCCCCGTTTTGGAAAGGGGGATAGCTGAACTTGTCTTTAGGCGAGCTGCCTACGTATTCCTTTCGGAAATCAAGCCATCTCGTAATTCTCATTGTTTGTGGGAGTATGTTTACTCAGCTGTCGCAGACTCTTCGATCACTTTAGTCGCTGGATCGGTGTCTTGGTCCAGGTTTTTCTCCTCCGGTTGAGTAGAAGCGATGGGTGCGGAAGCTTGTTGCTTCTCAACCATTGCTCGTTTCGGATCGTTCTCTAGGGGCGGTGGTGTGTATTTCAACCAGTTCGGTTTCACAATTGCAACCGCCAATTGCCTTAACTTATGTTCGGCTATGAAACAAGACCGCGATTGTCTTTGGCATCCCCATATTGCTGCGATTCCTGTAGGGGTCGGGAATTTGATGCCTAAGTGATATGTCAACAGCACCGCCTTCATGGAATTTATCCAAGGCGTTCCCATGATTACATTGTAGATGGCCGGGAAATCGACGACCGCAAAGTTGACGATTTTTGTCACTTCCTTGGCTGCGACCGGTAGTCGGATCGATCCCAGAGTCATAGATGTTTCACCGGAGAAACTGGTCAGCGGCTTTGGTATCAGTTCGACCTCTGAAAAATCGATTCCCATGCGTGTCAACGTGTTGCAGAAAATGACGTTGACAGTGCTTCCAGTATCGACCAAGATTCGAGCGACTTCTATGTCGCTTATCACTAAGTCAATGACGAGGGGATCAGCTTGCGGTTGGTCGATTCCACCGGTTTCTGCTTCGTCGAAAGAGATCACTCCCCTTGGAGTGTCATCCGTCGATACCTTCCAGCTCTAGCCAGTTTCGGCCTTACGTTGGTAAGATTTGATAGACGAAACGGTATCGTTGTAATACTGCGATTTGCCAATGATCATATTTGATCTTTCGGCGGTTAACATCATTACCTTTCTCGTCTTGTCTTCGGCTGCGTTTCTCGCCCGACTGGTTCCCTTAAGGCAGAGTTTCCGCTTGTGGGTTCCTATCGTTTTTCAGAGGGCGATCTGAATCGCGGATGAGATCTTTGACGCTGGTTATCTCAGAGAGTTCTCCCGCGATCAGTTTTGCGGTGAGTCTGGCGCCGAGGACTTTGTAGTTCACGGTTGAGTGCCCACAGGTTTGGTGGAGGTCGCAGAAGGAATTCTCGTCGTCGTTCGGATTCCTTGACTATGTGTTTCCCGTAGTTCGCCCTTGTTCCGATCCGAAGTTAACGGCGTAGTTGTGCGCCCCCTGGAGATCTTGTCCCTCGTAATGGACAAATTTGTCGCTGCGAGGGTTTTTCTTTTTCAGCTTTCGCTCAGACGCAACATCCTTTGCGGATGCTTTCGTCGGCTTATGCTTTTCGGACATGATTTTAGTCTCCTCTTCGACGGTTATGTAATCAGTAGGTTTATGGAGCGCGTCCTGGATCGTCCGCGGTTTTTCGAGCGTTATCCACTTTCGAAACTTCGACTTGAACCAGAGCGATTTCCTGAGCGCGTCGATGGCGGCTTTGTCGCTTATTCCGCTAACCCTAGCCATGACGAGTTTGAATCTGCTCATGAAACGCGAAGGGATTTGTCTTCCTTCTGCGACAAACTCCAGAGATCAGCGTCTGAGGTTTCCCAATTTATAAACATCGATTACTGCTTCAGGAATTCGGAAGCAAGCTGATGGAAACTCCCGATCGAATTTTACTTGAGTTTGGTGAACCATTCGAGCGCTGCTCCTTCTAGGTTTTCGACGAAGAGACGACAGTAGCCTGCGTCTTTCTCGTGATCCTTGAGCTTGGCCTGCCCCATGGTGATCTGGAAGGCCTGTAGGTGTGCTTTGGAATCAGTCGTCCCGTCGTAGGTTGGCACCTTGAGTTTCCCCGGATCAGGTAACTTGACCTCGGTGATGTGAGCCATAAAAGGCGTTTTCCGAGATTCGTACAGTAGCCGATCGATTTCGGGTGCGGCGCTGGTAGCGTGGTGAATCTTAGATTTCACCGCTTTTACCGCTGCGGCCGTTTTGGTAATGTACTAGCGGATATCGTGAATCTCTGTTAGTTCGCCAGCAGTTTTCCGACCTTGTCGGCGTTTACTGCGAGTAACCGAAGATCGTTCCTCGGCGGTTTTCATGTATTGCGCAAAATAGAGATCCTCGTCGTCTCCAGTAAGAGAACGCTCGGGAGAGGACTCTGGCAGAGGGCTGCGAGTTTTTCTTCTCCTAGGAAGGACGTCTGTGTCCTCGTCTGACGAGTCGGCTTGGTCGCTTGTTTCCAGGTTAACCCTTTCGATGTCGTCTCCCTCGGTCTCTTGTTCGCGAGTAGGAGATTTTTCCGATTCGTTTAGCGTCGCGTCAGGGTTATCTTTTTCGGAGTCTTTCTCCGTCTGATTTCCCTGCTCGGTTCTGGGAAGATCCATAGGAGTCGCGAAATCGAGCCTCCTTCCACGGATCTTAGTTGTTCCGCGGGGGCGAATCGATCTTGTTTTCGCAGTTAGGGTTTCGACCTGTTTTACGAGTGAACCAATGAGCTTTTACTGCTCTTCCGATTTTTGTTAAAATCGGAGAGCATCTTTCCGACGGTCTCGGCGTTAGCATTTGTAGCGTTGGCCGTGGACTCATCTTGTGGTAGTGGTGTTTTGTCAATGTTGTCGGTTTCGTCGCGAGTTTGGTTGTCACCAGTCATTGTTTCTTTGTTGAGCGTGCTGCGGGTTGAGTGTAAGATAGATCCGACCCCCGCCCCCCTCCTTCTAGCGCCAAATTGTGGGAACCAAAATTCACCTACTGTCAATAAATCATAAATAAGGGAACTTTGAGTAAACCTTAAGTTCCCAGAGGACCCGGCTATCTGCGGAACCGCACACAAGCAATTAAGAACACAATGAGATTAAGTTATAAGAGAATAAAAAATGAGATTGAGAGCAAGAAGGGTTTTATTCCGAGTTTGCGTAAGAACTGTTGCAACAAGAGTAGCCTTAGCTGCGTGTGCCGTCGGCGAGATTCCTAACCCTAGCGTTCTAAGACTAAACCCTAGTTGAGACGCAGCTCGATAACAAAAACGGAAAGTTGCCTAAATGCTAAGTTTGGGTGTGAAAGCTCTGAAAACTCGTTCCCTGCTTCTGTCCTCTGCCTCTTGCTTATATACTCCCTTCCTATGCGGTTTAGTCTTTCCATTTCGCCCAGATTCGAGTTTATCGAGAATCTTCCGATTATCTCGATCTTTCCTTTTTTCCCGCGGAAATCTTCTATTTATCTTCAAACTTGCCATTTATCTTTGAATTTGACATTTATCTTCTTTCCTATGAGTAAATCGTCAAAACGTCGTTGTATCTTCGGGTTAGATTTCGTTAAAGTCGCGAGTGGGCTTTTATCGCGTTTTAGGACTTTCCGAGCCGTTTAGCGATAAGAAACCATTTTACAACTTTAGACGAGATTGTTTCATGATGCAATGCCGTTTTTAAGTAAATTTCTCGAATTAATCGTAAAGTTTGGCAATGTTCGATGTTTCGGTTAATCGTTGCTGTTTTCTACGATTCACTCGACACTTTTATTAAAAACGCGTTTTTATGATTTCTCACGAAAAATCTTGATTAAATCGTATAGTTTAGTCAATGTTTGGTGTTTTGTTAACCGTTGCCGTTTTATACGATTTCCTTTAGTTCTTTCGAGAAAACAAGACTTTATGGTTTTTATCGTAAAACTCGAACGATAAGACGGATCGAGACAAAATGAGGGACATTCCGACCGTGGTTTAGTACAGATCGTCCCGACGGACGTATGCCTTGATTAGAGGACATGGGAGATCGAGGCTCGGGATAATTAGCTAGACATACGGCAAACCAAACCGGAACGGTTCATCTCGCCGTATGTGGGAGTCGATTTCACCCTACTGTCAAATAAATCGTAAATAAGGAAACTTCGGGAAAACCCTAAGTTTCCAGAGGAACCGGCTATCTGCGAGAACCGCACAACAAAGATTAAGATGACGAAAATACTTAGAATTAAAACGAAAATAAGCGAGACTGAAAGCAAGAAGGTTCTTATTCCGAATCTGCGTTGAACTGGTACAAAGAGAGTAGCCGAAAACGTAAGAACTAGAAAACCCTAATTGAGACGCAGCTCGCTAACAGAAAAACGGAAAGATTCCTAAATGCTAGTTTTGGTGGTGAGAGCTCTGAATTTCGTGTGTGTGNAAACCTTCCTTTTATGTTTAAACTTGACTTTTATTTTCTTTCTGCGAGTAAACCGTCAAAACGTTATCAAATCTGCGGGTTTGATTCCGTTGAAATCGCGAGATGGGTTTTTATCGCGTTTTAGGTCCTTCCGGGCCGTTTTGCGATAAAAACCGTTTTCCGACTTTTACGGGATCGTTTCCCGATCTGACGTCGTTTTAATAATTTACTCGAGTTAATCGCAAGGTTTTACGATTTACTCGACTTTTTATTAAAAACACGTTTTTTACGACTTACTCGTCGTTTTTTATTAAAAGCGCGTTTTTATGATCTCAACGAGAAATCTCGAATAAATCGTATAGTTTAGGCAATGTTCGGTGTTTCGTTTAACCGTTGCCGTTTTATACGATTTCCTCGAGTTCTTTCCGAGAAAACGAAGTTTTACGGTTTTTATCGTAAAACTCGAACGGTAAGTCGGATCGAGATGGAACAGGAGATATTTCGGCCGTGGTTTAGAACACGACCTTGTCGAAAGACGTAAGTTTCGAATCGGGAATGCGGGAAATCGAGACGCGGAGTGTCCGGGACGTCTCTAGTTCGCCGATGGGCGAACTAGAGAGTGTTTCTTAGTTCGCCCATCGGCGAACTAAGCCGGGTCCGGCTTAGTTCGCCGATGGGCGAACTAGTTGCGACTAGTTCGCGTCTTACGGCTTTTGCGGTTTTTTGCGGTTTTGTAAAACGATTCTCGAGTTTTATAAAACGATCTTCGGATTTCATAAAACGACTTTTGAGTTTTATAAAAACGATCTTCGAGTTTTATAAAACGATTCTCGAGTTTTATAAAAAGATTTCTCGAGTTTTATAAACGGTTTCTCGAGTTTTATAAAATGATTCTCGAGTTTTATAAAACGATTCTCGAGTTTTATAAAACGGTTTCTCGAGTTTTATAAAGCGATTTCTCGAGTTTTATAAAACGGTTTCTCGAGTTTTATAAAACGATTCTCGAGTTTTATAAAACGATTCTCGAGTTTTATGAAACGATTCTCGAGTTTTATAAAACGGTTTCTCGAGTTTTATGAAACGATTCTCGAGTTTTATAAAACGGTTTCTCGAGTTTTATAAAACGATTCTCGAGTTTTATAAAATGGTTTCTCGAGTTTTATAAAGTGATTTCTCGAGTTTTATAAAACGATTCTCGAGTTTTATAAAACGGTTTCTTGAGTTTTATAAAACGATTCCTGAGCTTTATAAAACGATTTCTCGAGCTCTATAAAACGATTTCTCGAGCTTTATAAAACGATTTCTCGAGTTTTATAAAATGATTTTCGAGCTTTACAAAACGATTTCTGGAATTTTATAAAACCATTCTCGAGCTTTATAAAACGACTTCTTCGGTTTTATAAAACGATTTCTCGAGTTTTATAAAACGATTCTCGAGCTTTATAAAACTGTTCTTTTTGTATTCTTGCGGAAAGTTTTGGCTATTAATTCCGTCGTACCGATTTTGACCCCAACAGTTAGCCCCCCAGCTCGTAAGAATCGTGAGATTCTTGCGAGTGGATTGAGCTTGTTTGGCGAGTTTGGCGAGTTTGGTGGAATTAGACGGAACTTTAATGGCCAAAAGTCCAAAGGTGAATAGTAAAATTCTTCTCTATAAGTATATAGAGTAAAATTTTGAATTCTTTACTCCATCTTTTACAACTTATTCAAGAACTTTTTCTCTCCACTTTCTCTGAAGATCTTCAAGCATGTTTTCTGGAAGAAAAACTCGTTCCTCAACTAGTTCAAATTTTCAGAATTCTGAAGGAACGAGTTCGCAGCCTCCAGCCTTGGATCCGAAAGAAGAGTATTTGTCCCCGTTGGCCGATCCGGCGGATATCGAGGCCTTCTGGGCGATTGGAGACAAGTCGAGGTCCGCTAGGCCTGGAACTTGGGTTCCAGTTTTTTCGGACGTCGATCAGATTTCCGGACGTTCGAGTTCGACGCTTTTAAATAGCGTTGATTACATGCGTGAATTCTGCCGAGTCCCAGAGGCCGTTGAGTTTCGTTCTCCACTTGCCGGGGAGAGTGATGAGGATGCGCCCGACGGCTTCTTCACATGTTACAACATTTTCCTGCAACAATGCCACCTGTGGTTTCCGATTCCGGAAATTATTGTGCATTTTCTTCACAGGCTAGGACTGTCGATTAGTCAGTTGAACCCTCAAAGTTTGAAGCAACTCGTCGGTCTTTTGACGCTAAGTTACGAGCAGGGAATCACCCTTACCGTCGATCATCTCGAGGGTTTGTTAAGACCTACAGGACAATCGCGGAGGATCACTCTAAACCCTCGCGATGAAGTTGTTACGGGCTGCACAACGCCTTCTACTTCTTGGAAGAAGAATTTCTTCTATGTTCGTATCGACGGTGCGTCGGTTGAGGAGGGCGGCATTCCGTTTTTTACGACCGTGTGGGGTCAGAGAGGTATATGCCTTGGATTCGCACGAACCCTTATTATTATGAGTATTCGTATTTTTAATTTTTTTTTTTTTAAAAATGGCTTCCTGTTTTTCCGCAGTGACCAATCCTCTGCCTCCGTATCCTGCGGATCTTCCGGAGATCACTACTTCTCTCAAACGTGGTGAAGTTGGTTGGTTTAGTTTTTCTCCACAACGCGTCCGTCAGGCGGTTGCCTTCTTTCGATCTCAACGTTTCGCGAATTCTCCGATTTACGAGGAGGATCCATTTATCGGAGAGTTCATTCCGCATGTTCCCTCGATGGGGAACATAAAATCTCGCTTCCGAAGGGATAAGAATCCGGTAATTGAAGACGATGAGTTTGAGCGTGCGACTTCTCCTGATAATATCCTCAAGGATTTTCTGGATAGTCAGGCGGAAGACGGCTTTTGGACGAGGGCAGGCGGATAATCGACCTCCCATTTTCCGGACGTTGACCATGATCAAGTTCCGGAGCTTACTAGTGGGTCCGAGATGGCAAAGGAGGTATGTACGTTTATTGTTTTCGAGCAGCTTTTATGACATGGCTTGATTCTTCCTTTTGGTAGGGTTTCCATATCATGAGCTGTGCCCTGGACAACCGCACTGCTGAGGCTCGTCTTGCCGAGTTTCGAGCGGATATGGCCGAAAAGGAAGTTACTCGTCTTCGGGTGGAGGTCGAGGCCAACCAGGCCGAAGAAATGGTCGCGAGGGAGGTTACTCGCGTGAGGGATGAGTGTGCGACCAGGTCTCGTCGTGCGAAGGAGTTTTCTGACCAAAAGATTCGTCGTGCGCGTCGTGCGGGCAAGCGAGAGGTTGTCGAGGAGATGAAGGTTCGTCGCGAGCGATTTGCAACCGGCTATTCGGATGCGGAAGCTGTTCAACGGGCGCATGGTGATTATCGCGAATGTCGCGGAGTCGTTCATGGGTTATCCCTGACTCAGAATGAAGGGTACTTGTTTGCTAAGGAATCCAAAATGCGATGGGGAGATTTGAATCGGGAAAAAGATATGCAGTCCGAGTTTTTCGACCTTAAGGCACGTATGTGGGATCAATGGAATCCCGTCGTGGTGTCGCCGGATTCGGTTGAAGTCGGTCCTGGAATTTCGGATGTAGATGGCGAAGTCGATCAAACTGGGTTTGATGACTTCGATGTTTGATGTTCTTAGTTTTTTCGATTTTGTCGTTGTTTTTCCGGGACTGGCCGTTGGTGGCTTTGAATCCCTACCGCCGGGCGGTGTGTATTCGGATGTTTAATAAGAAAATATTTTCTAAGTATGAAACTCGTTTTTTATCTTAGATGTAGAGGAAAGAATACGAGTTGTCATCTCGTACCTAATTCTTTGGTGTAAATCGTCCGATTCGTTAACTCGGGAGATTTCGATTTTCGCGAGTGCTTAGATGTGGGCGAAGAGACATGCCTTTAGGATCTCGATTCATGCCTTGAGACGTTAGCGACCAGTGTGCTGGGTTTAGGGCAAGACCTAGGTTTACTTTCGGATTGGGGCTGTGCGATGACTAATCGGCTTTCGTTTTGCC
>CAKOAT010057377.1:382025-556097 GCA_932364175.1 Eruca vesicaria subsp. sativa | reverse complement strand
GGGGGGGGGGGGGGGGATACTGCTGATGATGATGATGATGATGATGATGATGATGATCGTCCTGATGGTGTGGAGGAACCTCATGATGAGGATCGTATGGAGGATAGTCCTGCTGAGGATAGTATGGAGGAAGGTCAAACTGAGGCGGAGGCACATATTGCATTGGAGGCACATACTCATCAGCAGGAGGTACATACGATCACCTGCCCTGCTCGTCGGTCTCTGGGACAAAATTCCGGGCATATGCATTACCGGGGCTAGAAGCTGATGGATCCGAAGAACCAAGAAATGTATCTCCATAATTAGGTCGAGATGCCCCTCGAAAGATTTCTTAATCTCTTTCTGTCAGACATATCGTCGATCAAACTGTACAAAGAAAATTATAGTTAGACACATTTAATTTAAAATAATCAAAACTAATAATTCTAAAACTAATATAATTCTAATGCTAATCTAGTTTCATCCTATACTAATCACCTAAATCTAAACTAACCACCTAAACTCTAAAACTTAATTAAAAAAAAACATACATTTTCGAGAGGGAAAGTGGTAGGTAGTGAGAGAGGAAAGAGTAACGAAGTGAGCTCTGCGACTCGCGTGGTTATATAGGGATTTTCTCGTGGTCGTAACGTAGTCGTAATTAACTTCGACATTACAACCAAAATTGTGTTACGACCAATTAGGGTCAAAGATTTACGACCAATTAGGGACTATAGACGTCAATTATGACCAATTAGGGTCCATTATTTTACATCCCAATTATGACTACAGTTCAATTACGAAAAAACTAAGTATTGAGTTTTCACTAACTTGGAAAACTAAATTACTTAACAAATTAAGCTTATGCCAAATGTCTCGTAGAGAAATGTCAGAGTTCTGAGAACTCGTCTCAAGTTACCGATAAATTCAGTTATTTGAGATAAATGCAGGCTTCTGGTAGATCTCTATGAGAACATTTGAATAAGATATTTTCATCCTAAACCTTTTTATGATTTTTTAAGTTTTTTTTTTGGTTTTGTTGTGCAATTTTCGAATGGAGAGGGTAACATATTTATAGGTTAATTTTGGTCGTAATGTAGAGGTTAAGTTACGACTATATTGGGTCCACTGTACATTACGCCGACTTAGGGACCATATTTATCAGTTTTGTTGTAAAATAGAGGTTATGTAGAGTGAATCATAGAAAACGGCAACGATTAACCAAAACATCGAACATTGCCAAACTTTACGATTAACTCGAGAAACTTACTTAAAAACGGCATCGCATTAGGAAACGATCTCGTCTAAAGTCATAAAACGGTTTCTTATCGCTAAACGGCTCAGAAAGTCCTAAAACGCGATAAAAGCCCACTCGCGACTTTAACGAAATCTAACCCGAGGATACGACGACGTTTTGATGATTTACTCATAGGAAAGAAGATAAATGTCAAATTCGAAGATAAATGGCAAGTTTGAAGATAAATAGAAGATTTCCGCGGGGAAAAAAGAAAGATCGAGATAAATGGAAGATTCTCGATAAACTCGAATCTGGGCGAAATGGAAAGACTAAACCACCTAAGAAGGGAGTATATAAGCAAGAGGCAGTGGACAGAAGCAGATGACAAAAATTAGACCTAGAGAGGTGGCTGTTAGCTTAGCTGAATTTAGGACTTAGGTGTTTAGACTAGCAAGTCGGATCCTTAGAACGTTTTGACGTCTAAGTTCCGCGATTCTCTTTGTAACAGCAGTCAATCTCTTATTCAATAAAAGCTCTCGCGCAAATTCTTTATCTATATTATGTTCGTCATTGTTCTTGTTCATATGTATTTTGTTAACTTCGTTCATTTTAGTGATTTCCGCAGAGATCTAGGACCTTGGGAAAATTAGGGTTTTCTCTAAGTTTCCATAATTGACGAAAAATTGACGATGTGAATCTCGGTTCCCACAGTTTGGCGCTATAAGGAGGGGGGGGTCGGATTCTCTTACACATAATCGCTGAAACGAACAGATATGCCCAACTTAAACGGCGACGTCCACTACAAGAAAACACCGTGATTCTGACGGAAAAAAATCGTCGGAATAAGGGAATTCTGAGGACATACCGACGAATACGGTCGTCGGAAATTTATCGTCAGAATTTTAAGTTTCCTCGGAATTTTCTCGGTACATTCCGAGGAACTCCCAAGGACGATTATTTCCGAGGCGATTCCGAGAAACTGTATCGTAGGAAAGAATCGTCGGAAAAGCCTCAGATATTTCCGATGGAAGGGTCCTCGGAATGATCGAAATATTTCGACGATTGTTTTCGTTGGAAACTTCTGAGGAACCGTAGTCCTCGGAATATTCCGAGGACCTGTTCTGTCGGAAATTTTCGAGGAAGTGTATCCCTCGGAAATTTCCGAGGAATGCTGTTCCTCGAAAATTCTCGAGGATGTCTGCTCCTCGGAAATTTTCGACGACAGGTTTCCTCGGAAAATTCCGAGGGATACTCTTCCTCGGAATATTCGTAAAATTAATTTTTTTTACAAAAATTATAAATTAATTGTTTGTAATTAAAATTTAAAAATATAATATAAAATTTGAAACTGAAAATATATTAGATAAATTTAGATTTGTTCAAATAAAAAACATTCAGAGTTTTTGAAAAAAAAATTACGGGAATTGCTCGTTCGGGTACATCCGCCTCATCATCTCCATCATGCGTTCGTTCTGCTTCCTCGATTCCTCCCATCCCTTCTCTTGTTCCACCATCTTTGCCTCCAACGCAGCTATGCGGTCATCCTTATCCTGCAACTGCTCCATAACCATTGGAGCAATAGGCAGTTGTGATGTAGGAGGAACTGATTTAAAAATTTATTAATAACATTATATATATATATATATATATATATATATATATATATATATATATAAAGATGATATGATATTTATTATTTGTAAAAACCAACAAAAATATAAATAAAATAAAAAAATTCTTATAGGGCCTCGAAAACATTCAACAAATGATAGCATAATAAAAGTCATTTTTCCCCCTATAAAAAAAAACTCTGCTTTGTTATATAAGATATCCACCGCCATTACAGAAATAAAAAGCATTGAATGATTATTGATCCATGGGTTGAAAGAGTAAGGATGGTTATTAATGGTGATTTCAATGGATCTCGTTACGTTTCAAGGGAGAAGAACCAAATACAAAACGACACTAATGACACTTGACCCAAAGATTCCTCATGAAGATTGTCTCATACACCATCTTGGAACTCCATTGTCAAAGATTGAAGAAGTAGGAAGAACCCTAGCATCGTGTGGTGAAGGGGAGAATGTGAATGGGCTTCAATTTTGTAAATTTTGGTCAAAATCCACATTACTCTTGAAGCCCATTATTTGTGGACACGTGTCACTCTGAGTTTTATCTAATTAGTGACGTGACAGCATTAAAATAGGAAAAACACCACTTTATATAATTTTATTATATAAACTTGGTTCTTCAAAGTTACTAATTAACAAGATTGTGACACATGGTAATTTTTTTTTTGTCAGCCACATGATAATTATATATTTATGATTATGACATATGTTAAACTATTTCATAATTATTATTATATATATATATATATATATGTAGATAATAACAAAAACGAATTTTGTTAAAAAAAACAATTAGAAATATTATATAATAGTAATTTTTCATTTTTAAAATCCTAAATAAATGATATTTACAAAAATAATATTTGATAGTAACTTTCCATTTAATATTGTGGCATGTATTAAAATTTTCATGATCAAAATTATATATACTAAGATAATAAAAAATAATTTCAAAGATATTAATTATTAAATTTTTTTAAAATTAAAAGAAAAAAAGAAGATAAAAGTTTTTAATTGTAGTTTTCCTTTTTACAAATCCTAAACACAAAGATTTAAAATTTTTTTTAAAAAAAAACTAATTTTGACAATAATAATTGTAAATATTGTTTAAAAGTAAAAAAATAAAAATAAAGAGTGTTTAATTGTATTTTTTCTTTTTTACAAATACAAAATAACAAACTATTCGTAAAATAGATTATTATCGATTTTCCTTTTCTAAAATTCTAAAAAAAATATTATATGATAGTAATTTTCCTATTAGAGTCTTACATATTTAAAAATATATCATATTAACAAAATATACATACGAAGAAAATGAAAATGATTTTACAGATAAAAATAAGTTTTAAAATTTTTAATAGAAATTTTTCTAAATCATTTTGTTTTAAAAAATTTCAAACAAATAAAGATTTGCCAATTTATTTGATACTAATTTTATTTTTCCAAAATTCTGAATAAAATATATTTTTTAAAAACACTATTTTATAGGAATTGTTTGTTTCTAAAATCTTGAACATAAGAGAATTATTAAAGAATGTTTCATAGTTTTTTTTTTTTAAATCCTAAACAAAAATTATTTGTAGAATAATTATTTCAAATATTTTTATGTTCTTTTCTTCTTAAACCGATGATAATTTTTAATATATTTTAAGATGATAAATGAATTTTAAAGATATTAATTTTAAGAAAATAATTAAAATAAAAAAAGAACTTATAAGTTTTGAATTGTAGTTTTTTAATAAAAATCCGATAAAAAAATATTTAAAATAATAAAAAAGGAATTTTAAAAATATTAATTTAAAATGTTGTTTAAAAGTTATTTAAAAAATAAAAGGGTGTTTAATTATAGATTTTCTTTCAACAAATTCTAAGAAAAAATATTCTTAAATTAATATATTTATTACCAATTTGTCTTTTCTAAAATCTTCAAGAAATTATTATTTGATAGTAATTTTCCTTTCACAATTTATATATATATATATATATACATATATATATTAAAATAAATCATGTTTAACAAAATTTATATACTAAGATAATGAAAACGATGTTTACAAATAGTTTAGTTGATACTAAGTTAATGAAAACAAATATTTTACAGTAATTTTTCTTTTCTAAAATCTTTAACATAAAAAAATTATAAAAGAGAGTTTAATAGTAATTTTCCTTTTTTCAAATCCTAAACAAAAACAAATTGTAGAATAATTCTTTCAAATATTATTTATGTTTTTTTTCTTCTTAAGCTGATGATTATTTTTAATAAAAATATACTAAGATATTCAAAAAAAATTGAAGATATTAATTTTAAAAATTGTTTAAAAGTAGAAAGAAGAAGTTAAAAGTGTTTAATTGTAATTTAAATTTTTACGAATTCTATTTAAATAATAAAAACGAATTTCAAAATATTAAATTTCAATATTTGTAAAAAAAATAAAAATAAAGGGTGTTTAATTGTAGTTTTCGTTTTTGCAAATCCTAAAAAAAAAACAAATCTTCGTAAAGTATATTATTAATTACCAATTGGCTTTTCTAAAATTCTAAAGAAAATATTATTGTCAAAGATTATTTGATAGTAATTTTGCTTTTAAATTTTTATATATGTTAAAATAAATTCTTTTTAAGAAAACATATATACTAAGATGATAAAAGGGATTTTACAAATAAGAGTAATTTTAAAAAAGAATAATTAATAGCAATTTTTATAAACCATTTTATTTTACAAAATTTAAACAATAAAAGATTGTCAAAATAATTTATTTGATACGAATTTCCCTTTTCTAAAATAATAAAAAAAATGTAATTGAATAAAATATTTGATACTAATTATCCTTTTCTAAAATCTTGAACATAAGAAAATTATCAAAAAATGTCTAATAGTAGTCTTCCATTTTTTAAAAACCTAAAAAAATTATATTTGTAGAATAATTATTTGAAATATTTGTTATGTTCTTTTATGCTTAAACTGGTGATGATTTTTATTGTTGTTATATTTGTCATATTGCCGTACGTTAGTTATTGCCATAATTATACTTAGGTGTTTGTATGTAGGATACATGTTTTGATATTGTACGTTAAGTTAATGTGCCTATTATGCTTTTGTGTGTTTGTTTTATAGACGTTATAAAATTAGTTATGCTGTTTTTTTTTTATTGAATTTCAAATTACTTATGTTGTTGTAGTTAAGTTAATGTCAATGCCCGTTGTTACCTTTGTGTACCATTTTGCTTATTTCTGATTGTTAAATTATTTAATTAAAAACCTTAACTGTAAAAATAGTAATGATACCAATTGTAAAATAGTAGTTAATAAAAATATTTAATAGTATTGAAATAATTATTTGATAATAATCTAATTTCGGTAATTCTAAATAGAAGATAATTGTAAATGACTGTATGATAGTAATCTTTATTTTCTAAAATCTTAAACAAAAATGTAAAATAGTATTTGATAGTATTTTTGTTTTTTAAGTTATAAATAAAAGAGTTTATAAAATATAATGTTTTATTTTTCAAAATCATAAGAAAAAGAATTTTTTGTAAAATTATTTAATAGTAATTTAAAACATAGAGATTTTGATGATAAACACGATACTAAAACAATTTAATTAACTAAAAAATCAAAAATAGGATTTTATCGTGATTGGTCTTTATATTGGTATTTTTATGCGTTTGGTCATACAAAAACAAACACATGTTTGGTATATTATTGTGTTTAGTCATAAAAAATAGATTTTTATTATTATTATCAACGTAAATGATTTTATGTGTTTAGTCAAAAAGAAATCATATTTAATCGTCATCTTATTACATTTATGTTTTAATATATAGTATTTCTAATGTAGTTTATTAAACTGTTGTTATGAAAATATATCATTAAAATGAATTTAGAAAAATATATAATAATAGACAAATTTAATAAAATGGTCTAATTGTTAGTAGAAAATGAGAAACAAATAATCTGAAAATAATTATTAATTAAGTACACATAGGAAAAATCACAAATTCAAAAACTGAAAAAAAAAACTAAAGAATTTTTTTGAAATACTATAGCTTTAATACTACATAAAAACTCCATAACATCTGAATTTAGTGTGTAGAGTTTAATATTTAAAGGATGAAACTAAAAATTCCAAATGATATATATGATATTAAATATCATATACTTAAAATGAAATCAGAAAAAAAAATTAATTACTTCTAAGATCGTTTTCTTCAACCTTATTACAATATATAATAAAACAATTTGTTAATTGATTTTAAGATTTATCCTTACAAATTAAGAAGTGACAATTATATGATATTGTCTTACAAATTAAGAAGTGACAATTATATGATATTTTCATTGACTTGATTGACCTTATTTAACTTTCATTTTTTTATTTCACTCCAATTCTTATTCCGAACTGGATTTGGTTTAAATTTTTAGGTATGCGTATTTTTTCTAGACTTAGGTACAAAGTTAAAAACAATTCACTTATGTACCATGATTATTAAAATACAAAAAATTACCAATATTTATGTGGGTGAACAAATTCTAAATTCGGATATAAATCTCACACAATATATACAAAAATAATCCTAAAATATAAAATAGTTTATTGTTTTATATTCTTTGTAAAATTAAAACATCAAATAAAATCTGTACTTATTAAAATATAAATATTAATCAAAACTTTTATGGAAAACGAATTCTTAATTTCTAGAATAAATCTCACAAAACATAAGCAAAAAATGATAAAACTAAAAAATAAATTATTATTTTTATATTTTATAAATATTAAAATATCAAATAAAATCCGTGCGACACACGGGCCATATCTAATTAGATATAATAGACTATATGACTATGTATAAAGTTTCTATACTAATCACATTATAACCAAATAAATGATGTTGTTATTGTTTTCTCTGCATTTATTATTATTATTACTATTACTATGAAAAAGTATTGAATATATTTTTTTGCTTATGGCAACAAAATTCATTCGCACGGCTTTGAGGAGAGCACTAGTCGATTTTAGCTTTGGCATATAAACTATCTGCTATATCTTTTAATGAAACGGTCGTTAAAAAACGAATACTAGCCTTGACTTATCACCGAGCTTCTAAAAAAATTATAGAAAAAGAGTAATAAAGTAAAATGCGACAAAAAAATTAAATACAACAGTATAATACAAAAATAAAATTATTTTATTTAAATGCAAAAATTTAATATATTTTTAGTGCAACAATTTAATTCAAAAATATTTTTTAATTCAATAGTTCAGTACAATAATGAAAATTATTATTCTAAATGCAACAACAATTTAATAAAAATATTCTATTTTAAATGAAACAATTTAACACAAAAATATAAAAATAATTTTAATCAGTAAGAGCAAAAAAAAAAAAAATCAAAATCATTGGTCCCTGTTCTCCGGTGCCGGCACCCACCGGTTTATAATCAATCATCTATTCAATTTCCGACCATCCTATATATTACTCTATTCCAATAAATTTTAAACTCCAAAACTAACAGAAAATTATAAACGTCAGAGATGTCCCCGGCAGAAACAGTCAAATCTGCAACAATATGGTTAACAAATCTTTATCAATACTATTATTATTCTTATCATAAAACCCGAAATGACAGTCTAATAAAATAATCATAGCATCATATAATTCATATTATAATAAACTGATAAATAATAATATCAGTAGTGTTTTAATGATATATGTGTTTGGGTTTCACATGCTTTATAAGCAAAGTTCTGTGTGTGTGGTGGACCTGACCCTTCACGCTGTCCTGAGAAAGACTCTTTTTTTTCCTCTCTTCCTCACAGACTCTCTCATTCTCTACCCTGTTATTTTTTCTCTTGTGTTCTGAGAAAGATATATGTTTTAATCTTAACAATCGTTTTTGAGGAAGAGATGGGAAATTGTCAGGCGGTTGATGCGGCGGCGTTGGTTTTACAGCATCCCGACGGTAAAATCGATAGATATTACGGTCCTGTCTCTGTCGCCGAAATCATGCGTCTATATCCTGGTCATTACGTTTCTCTTATTATTCCTTTGCCGGAGACAAATATTCCAGAGAAGACCGCGGCCGAAGATGCTTATAGTCAGAGAAGGGTCGTGAGGTTCACGCGCGTGAAACTTCTCCGACCAACGGAGAATCTCGTACTTGGTCATGCTTACCGCCTCATCACTTCACTAGGTTTGATTATTATTTAAATACACTTTAAATCTATTTATAGGTTTTTTGCGTCTTCTAATGTTTTTAATTAAATTAATTCAGAGGTTATGAAAGTTTTAAAAGCAAAGAAGTACGCGAATACAAAGAAGCAGCAGAATGAAACGACTAGAGAGGAGAAGAAGGCATCGTTGGAGAAGAACGTTGATGACGAATCCGACAAGAATCAGAATCTGGTACGGAATCTTTAACGATAAGATTTAAGAAAGTCAGTCACACACACAAAAAAGAATCTTTAACGATAAGAAATGTTTTAGCTAAAGGATTAAGCTTTAGATCAAGCTTCATCATATGCTTTTCCTGGACTTGAGCACAGTAGATTAATTTTTTTTCTGTTAACTGAGTATTTTTTTTTTCCTTTTTTAATAGGAATCAAATGATGAGAAGCAACGTACAGTGTTAACAAGCTCAGGTTCGTCCAAATCAAAAACATGGAGGCCATCATTGCAGAGCATTTCTGAAGTTACAAGCTGATCTTTATTTTAGTTTTGCTTGAGGGACAGAAACATAGTCTCTGTGGAGACCATCTGAAGATAAAGAGATATAAACTCTTCTCTTTTAGGTTCTTTTCTGGTTTTTACTCGATCGAGAGGAAAAACTCTAGAGATTCAAAACCGAGTCCCTTTTCTCTTCTCGCCAATGTATATAAGTTCTCAAGCTGAAGAAATCGATTAAAAAGGAATTGTGAAACAGATATTTAGAAAAAAAACAGAGATTTATTTGACAATTATTATGTTTTTATTTCTGAATGCCTAGGCAAGAACATATATGTTCAATGTGTCCAAAAACTTTTGATTTGGATGTCTGTAAAGCATAATATGGTTGTAAGAATTTCATTGAGTTGGAGAGGTACGAGTAGGTAACACATCTTTTCAAACATTTATGGGAAACGTTTTTTCAAAAATAAGTGACAAAATTTATTTTTGGGATAATTTGTTTAAAATGACCCAAAATTTGTGAATGCAAATCTTTACTTTAAATTCAAACAAATGCAAAATGAACTTAAAAATATATTAAAGTTACAACTATCCATCTACGACCAAATTAACCAAAAACCTGTAATTGTTTTTACAATTAGTCGTATGAGAAGACTTCTCAAAGAAGACTACTTATAAACTTATTTTTCTAATTAATTTCTAAAACTTCGAAAAAATATTTTGATGAAAAGAAATTGAAATCATGTAAAGATAGACAATTGTAAATCATGTAAACTTGTTTTCTTTACTCTCAGTGGCCATCTGTGTTGTCTTGTTTCCTTTACTTTAAGTTTCTTTTGCATTTCTTTCTTTAGATCCGTCCAGCTGTTGGAGTTGGATCATTGAATCAATGTCTTCTCTGTATTTTGATTGAATCAAACCCAGCGTTAAAAAAAATTTCATGTAAACTTGTGCAGATATTGGGAACTTTATATGTTAATTTTATGATTAATGAAGAATTTATTGCAATTTAGTTCACTTATTTGATTTTCAGGTTTAGGGATAGGAGATTTAGTAAAGAAGTCTGTCAATAAATTATGCAATTGCAAACTTCTTTTCGAGTCTTCAGAAAGTAAATTAAATTAGGGTTAGGGTTATAAGGCTTCTCTAAGTAGTCTACAAATTTTAATACACTAACAGACATTTTAAAACAACTCAGGAACATATGTTAAATTTAGGACTATGAAAACGTTTTCCGTATTAAAACTCTGTGACCTATCCCTAGTCTCATTTAACTTGAAACTACAAAATTTTATATCAATTTCTCATATATTTGTCTCATGCCACCTTTCTCACAATTTTATATTGTTTTTTTGCAAATTTGTCATTCCATAATTTTCATCTCCGTCTCCTGAAAAGGTAAATTTATAGATTTTAGATGTATATTTTGTGTATATGTGTGTTAGATTCAAATTAAAGTATAGGTTCAACATAATATATATATATATATATATATATATATATAACTGGTGTCTTATTATTTAAGTTTTAAAGTTCTATTTCCAAATTTTTCTTTGTTTAAAATCATTTTTAACTTTTTTGGATATATAAATTTTTCAGATTTAATGATGGTATATAGATGTATATTTTGTGTATAGATGTATATTTTGTGTATATGTGTGTTAGATTCAGATTAAAGTATAAATTCAACATAATATAACTGGTGTCTTATTATTTAAGTTTTTAAAATTCTATTTCCAAATTTTTATTTGTTTAAAATAATTTTTAACATTTTTGGATATACAGATTTTTCAAATCTGATGATGGTATATTAGATTTCATTAATATACTTATCGAGCACACTTCATCCCAAGTGTTCTCGAGCAGACTTCACTTGAAATCCTCTATGCTAAAATTGGTAATATTTCATTTTCCAACTAGTTTAATATTGTGTGTGTTAAATCTGAAGAAATTTATTGATTCAACTTAGTGTAACTGTTTTTTCATTATTTTAGTTTTCAAAATTTTATTTTTCATAGTTTCATATTTCTCTCTACAAAATAAATTATAGATCTTTATACCTATGATGGTTTTATTTGTTTTTGTGTGTTTAGATCCAAATAAAACTATAGATTCAAACTTAATGTGGTTATATATGTTTTAGTTATTATTATAGTTAAAAAGTTCTAGATTCGAACAATACTTTCATATTTGAAGCTGCTTTTAACATCTTGTATCTGATGATTTTTTTTGAATTTCAAAACTTCCAGATCTAAATCCCATGTACCAGATTTCATTAGCATATTTCATCAGTAAACTTCACCGGTAGACTTCACTGGTAAATCATTTTTGATGCAATATTAATTAAACTTGTATGTTTGTTTTACTATTGTAATTTGAAACTTTTCTATAATCATCGATTTTCTATGTTTGCTTATATAACTACTAGCAAAATTAAAATAATTAAGAATTTCAAAGTTAGATTATGTTCAAAATAATATAAGCATGCAAATAATAACAAAAATAAGTTATACTTATAAGATACAAATTTATATCACAATCTCAAACATATCAAATTTTAAAAATAACAGTTGGCATAATTTTAACATAACAAAACTCATGGTCATAAGTTCAACATAACAAAATTAAAAAATAATATCTGACATAAAGTTCAACATAACAAATATACATAAACCACACAAGGAATTATAGAGATATCATGTTCAAAAAAGTTTTATGGTCCCATTAGCTACAACCAAAAAACAAAAATATTGCTAATCTCATAATCATAAAACATGAAGTTAAAAGGTCTATAATTGAAAAATGCACATAATTAACAAGAAAATATTTAAAATCATGTTGAATTTAAAGAAAAGACAAGTTTACTAAAATTAGTGGAGAAAACTTCACAAGAAGTATTCTATGAAAACATTAAGTTGGAAAATTCATTAAAAACTCCATAATTAACAAATACACATGATTTAACAAAACAAAATCTGAAAAATCATTTTGAACTTGAAGAAAAGACAAGTTTACTAAGAAGGTTTCAGGTGAAGTATGTTCTCATTAAATTCAAACATAAAGAAACAAGTTTACTAAGAAGGTTTAGATATGTATTTTTGTGTGTTCTATAAAAGTAGATCAATTTAATCTCACTCATTTTCTCTGTTTTCAAGTCATTTGAACGTTTTTTGATATGCATATTTTTTTGGATCTGGATTTGGATATGCAAATTTTTCATATCTGGATCAGATGTTGGAAGACTTCTGAGAAGTCTTCTCAGAAGTCTTCTAAAATATAATACGTTAGAAGAATTCTAGGAAGTCTCCTAGAAGATTTCTAGAAGACTTCTTGGAAGTCTTCAGATGGAGTCTTCTCCCATGTCTTATTTTCGTTACATATATGAGTGTTTTGGTAAATTTTTATGTCTGATTTTTTTTTTCGTTTGATAACCTTATGTTCCATAAATCTCTTATTTTTTTCTGAAAATAAAACTCTCCAAGCCCACTCTAGTCTCTTTGAATTTGAAAACACCAAAATTTATATAAATTTTTTATTTTTGTCTCATGTCTTTCTTACTTATTTATCTTTTTTTTTGTTGCAGGTTTTTAATCAGATGGTTCTCATCTTCCACTTGGATATGTATTTTGTGTGTTCAATAAAAGTATATCTATCTAATCTTCCATTCATTTTCTTTGTTTTAAGTCATTTAAATGTTTTTATATGCAGGTTTTTCAGATCTGGGTTTGATATATAGATTTTCCAGAACTGGATCAGACTTTGGAAGACTTATGGGAAGTCCTCTAGAATATAATACGTTAGAAAACTTCCAGGAAGTCTTATGACGGAGTTTTCTCCCATGACTCTTCTTTCATAACGGATCTGAGTGTTTTGGTAAGTTTTCGTGTCTGATTTTTCTTCATTTAGTAACCTCTTGTTGCATAAAGCTCTTAAATGTTTTCCCAAACTCAAATTCTCCAACCTCTTTCTAATATCTTTAAACATGAAAACACCAAACTTTATATCAATTTCTCATTTTTTTTTTCTGTCATGTCTTTCTTACTAATTTATCTTAGATTTGCTTGTCTTTCATATCTAAGTCAGACTTATGAGAAGTCTTCTCAGAAGTCTTCTAAAATATAATGTGCTAGAAAACTTCTACTTATAGAAAGTCTTCTGGAGGACTTCCTGGAAGTCTTCTGACGGATTATTCTCCCATGACTCCTCTTTCATTACAGATCTGAACGTTTTGGTAAGTTTTCATGTCTAATTTTTCTTCATTTAGTAACCTCTTGTTGCATAAAGCTCTTACCTTTTTCCCATACTAAAATTTTCCAACCTCTCTCTAATCTCTTTAAACATGAAAACACCAACTTTTATATCCAATTTTCATTTTTTTCTCATATCTTTCTTACTAATTTATCTTGAATTTGAAAGTTTTTCAGATATGAGTCAGACTTTGGAAGACTTATCGGAAATTTTCTAACATATAATGGGCTTCCAAGGTGGTCTTTGTGCAGGAATGATCTATAATAGTTTTGTT
Organism: Eruca vesicaria subsp. sativa; assembly: GCA_932364175.1. Lineage (NCBI taxonomy): Eukaryota > Viridiplantae > Streptophyta > Magnoliopsida > Brassicales > Brassicaceae > Eruca > Eruca vesicaria. The sequence goes on along the minus strand of CAKOAT010057377.1, from coordinate 542,060 downwards.
TGTGGTCTATTTTGTGATTTGTATGTGTACTCATTTAATTGTAATTGTTTTTGTAAAATTGAAAAAATATTAATGAATTTTTTTGGTAAATATGTTTATTCTCCACAATATTATCTTGCTAAAATTACTTGTCATTATTGAAGTTATTGATACAACTTCAATAGCAAAACACAATGACACACAAATTAATCAAATTTATTACAACTAAAGGAGAAGAATTCTCAAGAAAACTTAGTCAAATTCACAAAAGATCAAACATAACATAAGTTCAAAGATACAACACTTTCACGAGAAAATCTTCTGTGAAGTCTTCTGGAACTCGTCTCGGAAGACTTAAATTTAGAGCAGATAATTTAAGCAGGAAACTCGAAATTTTAAGTGAAAATTGAAATTTCAAATTTCATGAAAGTTAAAAAGTATATCTAAGAAGCTACTTAACACTTTTGAAAATTAAATAAACATATCTTAAAGTTACTTAAAAATTTTACCAAAACTAAAGTAGAAGACTTCTGTGATTTTGTATGAATATACCCCCGTGAAGTCTTCATAATTTATAAATTTTGTAAAACAATATTTTGATAGAGAAAAAATTGAAATCATGTAATTATAAGAAGACACATTAAACCATATATGACTGATATTCTTGAAGTTACTAAACACTTTTTAAAGTTAAAAAATATATCTTAAAGGTGAAAAAACAAGTCTTACAAAAGCAACGTAGAAGACTCCAGAAGTCTTCTCTTATTAGCTAGAAACATTAATAAGCATGAATGCTGTTAACCTCATAAATATCACCAATTAAGTTATGAATTTCATTTAGGCTATACATGAATTAACAAGAAAATGTTAAAATATTTTTTATAGTTTCAGAGAAATTAATGTTTATTAAACATTATTGTAGACTTTTAGGAAATCGTCAAAAAGTATGGTTTTTGCAATTGAATATTTACCAAAGAAGAATTCCAGAGAAATCTACTCTACATCAGACTTCTTCGGAAATCTTCCTTTGTAAATATTGGTTTACTTTTGTTTTTGATTTTTTTTTGAAACTTCGAGAGAAGACTTCCTTGTAAGTCGTCTATGATAAACATGTTAGTTTTTCATTTGACCACATTGCATCAGAAATTTGATTTTTCCTAGACGATTTACAGGGAAGTCATCCACAGAAAATTAAACTTCAATATTTAATTTTTGTTAGACGACTTCCATGTAGGTCATCTCGGGTTACTTTTAAAATTAAAAAATAAAGCTTAAATCTTTAATTTTATCTGGACGAGTTACATATAAATCTTCAGGTAGACGAATTACACGGAAGTCGTCTGTGGTAACCAAGGTTTGACCAGAATCTCGGAATAAAATCCTGGAAGACTTCTGTGTAAGTCATCCATTGGGATTTATATGTAACTCGTCGAGATAAAATTAAATATTTAAGCTTTTTTTTTTTAATTTTAAAAGTAACCCAAGATGACTTACATGGAAGTCGTCTAACAAATATTAAATATTTAAGTTTTATTTTCTGTGGATGACTTCCCTGTAAATCGTCTAAGAAAAGTCAAATTTCTGACACAATGTAGTCAATCTGCATTGACCAGAAACTTTTGTGTATAGAAAACTTACACGGAAGTTTTCTGACGGAAAAAATCTGGAAAAAAAATTGATTTCATACCTTAAATTTGTGAGAAAACTTCTTTACCACACAAAAGTCTTTTTCAAGCACCCAAAACCTCAAACGAAAGTGACCACCAAGAATCGTGAATTTGAATGGCTCTATGAACCTTAAAAAAATATTAGAATCAAAATTTTGGAGTTTTGGATGAATATAGAGAGAAAGTGAAAGATATGTTTTTTTCGTTCTTATGAAATGAGATAGAAGGAGAAAAAAATCGATTTTAGGTGCATTAAGAGCTTCAAATTGGTTGTTCATGGTGGTTGGTGTATTGATCGCAATGGAGATATTGTAAATACTTGATGACGATGAGGATGATTGAGTAAAATACTCAAGTTTTGAAAAAAAAATAAAAAAATGAAATTTTTGTGAATAATCCAAACTTTTGGTGTGAATATAGCAAGTCAAAGTTCCAAACAATATGGGTTAGATATGTGTTTAACTTTGAGTTTTAGTCATATTTGCTAGAAGCCATAAATTAATTAATTATTTTTGACCAAAATATAAGTTAATTATATTGCAACATTTAATACTTTATACCATATATATATATATAAATATATATATATATATATATATCTTATATTCTCTCAAGATTTTATTTAATTTTACTTTCCGGTTTTCCTTATTAAAAAATATCTTTACTTTTTTACTAAAACCATATTAATCATTTTAAGATATAGTTATATGTTCAAACTAGATTTGATCAAAACCGAGTTGCATTCTTGGTTTTACTTTGGCTAACATGTTCTTAAAGTTTTAAAATATCTAACCATATTCAAATTTTTCGCATTTATTTCTAATATTTACATTTTCTTAAAACATATCAAAATAACTCATAATTATATCAATCAATAAATATAGATTAATAACATAATATATAAATTATTTTATAAATTATAATTTATATAATTAATTATATTTAAAATAAAAAATAACACATATGTAGTGATTCATAGATCTAGATGAGAAAATCATTGAATATCTTATAATTAAGTTAGTCTAATTGAGTGAAACCAAGAACCCTTAAATAATTAAGTTATAACTAACGGTATGACTCCTAAATGAGACGGATTTGAGTTAAACAATTTACTTATTTTAACATCTGTAATAATATGTTTATTGTATTTTAATTAGATTTTTACAACGGAAAATTTCCTGCACTTTTAAAATGCGGTCAAATTCGAGTTAAGTTATAAATTTCATTATGAAGCTTCACGATTAACAAATATAAATGACTGAACATTAAAATCTTAAACATTCATTTTGAATTTACAGAAAATACAAGTTTACTAAAATTAATAGCCAACACTTCACTGAAGTCCTCTGGAGCAGACTTCACCCCAAGTCTCATTTTAAGTATTTTCATTTACAAATTATCGAATAAAATCTTCTCAAGACGTCTTCACAAATAAATAGAATTCTTGAGAATTCTTGTTTATAAATTACTGGGATACTTTTTTGTGTGGATTCTCAGCATAGACTAGTCTCGTATTATAGTTAGTTAAATTTGCAGTCAACTGAAATCATGTAGAAATTTAACATTTCCAGAGCATACTTCATATGAAGTCTCTCTCTATCGTCACATGAAATCTCCAAAATGTAAGGAGAAATCTTCTAGGGAGCAGCTGACCATGATTGAACTTATATGGGAAAATTTCAGAAGAAGTCTTCGAGTGAGAAACTTCCCACAATGTGTTCTCTCAACCAGATGCTTGACCAAAATCTTGAATAAAAAACAAGCTGATATCTCCTAAAATATGCTGATTAATTAATTTCTAATTAAATATTTTATTATTATTTTTAGTTGTTAAATTGACTTGAGTAGATTTCTTGTGACATGGATATTTCTCAAGAAATCTGCTATAAAAAAAAAATACCAATTATCATATAATTTTAGTTAAATTAAAAATAACTTTGTTTTTATGGAGATTTTGCCAAAAGTTTACTTTTTTTTTCTTATAAAGAATAATTAGTAAACTTCTCCAAAATTCTATTAAGAAAAAATGGTCAATTACAAAACTAACCTATGCATTGAGCTATTGATCATTATACTTACTCCATAAGTGTTCTTGGTATAGTAGACCTCCGAAAAAATCTTCTACATGAAACGTATCTCAAAATTTTGAAAATTTCACCTAAATCTAGTGAGAATTCGTTCTTAGTTTCTCCAAACATCTACACTAACTTAAATTCACAGGTGTACACACTCATTATTGACCAAGAATCATCAAACTTGAGTGAAAATGTAGTTCTGAAATCAAAACTTTTGATTTTTTTTATATGAAATAAGATAAATGATTTTTGTGTGTGTAAGAAATGTGATAATAAATGTAGAAAATGATTTTAAGTTTATTTAGGTTTAGATTTTGCTGTTGTTGATGGTGGTTTGTGATATCGATGATAGTGACATTTTCGTAAATAAATGAATATGATGAAGATGGTGCATATTTATTTTTATCACAAATATTAATAAAATATATTAAATTTCAGTATTAGTACATATTTTTGTGATTGTCTATTTTCCATAATTTTAAACTATTAAATTTAGTAAATGCCATTAATATTTTTGAAGTTTACAATTAATCATTACTATATGACAAAAATGCATTAAAAATGCAAGTAACCGGAAATATTATTGTAAAACCGAACAATCAAAATTAAAAAAATAAACCTGTATAACCAAGTGGTTGATAGAACCATTGGATTCTAAAGATGTTATGACAGGTCCATTCACCATTTTTGGCTTATCCAGAATCTGTGTGTGTGTAAAATCGCCTGAAGCCAACATCTATGTCTCTCTTTGTAAAATGGGCGCTTCAAGACTAACACTTCCCTTCTTCAAACTCCATCATCAACCAAACCCTCTACTTAGCTGCAACATATTATCTAACCAAACACTTCTAAGATTCCACTTTTCACCTTCAAAACCTCTCTCGATCTCTTCACACGACTGCTCTCGACGATTCAAAGTCCTGCCGGAGACCATATCGCCGTCAAATTGGAAGAGGACAACGAACATAAAACTGCTAATCGTAATCATGTGAATTCTCTAAACATTCCCGATGTAGAAACTTAGCATTCTATATGATACTCTGATATGATACTACACAAACATTGTGGAATCATTTTGAGCCAACCAAACTAATCAACTCAAAGATAAAAGAGTTTTTGTACTTACAGGTTTGGTAATAACTAATCAGTACCAGTCCACTTGCCCACATGATTCTGTGCCCATTTCAAGGCTGCTACGCGGCTTTTGGTCCTCATGGTATACTTGTATGCAGTGTCGATGAAAGAGTGTAATTCCCTAAATCTGTTAAGATATCACGGTGGGAAAAAATTAAAACTGTTATAATACAAAGGTTATAGTCAATCAAAGCTTTAATCATTTTTCCGTCAACAAAAAAAACCTAATGAAGAATATTCCTAAAAGATCACTGATAGCGTTTTCAGTAACTCAGGAGCCAGTCATAGTGATCTCTGTTTGAGAATTAAGCCTTGAAAGCTAGTTACAACCATACTAGCGTTCTTAATCAAAACAGTTCGTACCTAACATTCTTTCTAAGTCAAAATATGTTTCATTGACCTTGTCAAAGGCCAGAACGAAACAGCTCATAATTACTCTAAGCTAGAGAACTGAAGCTCATAATCCTCAGCTTTAGAGCTATAGCTCAATGATTTTAGAGAACACATACACACCAAACGGTCCAAAGAAATCCTCAGTGTCATTAATTGCAGAGCTAGCCTTCATTGTCCCATATATTAGACATGAATTCCACATCACAATTCACAACACAAATCGACATTGAAACATTGAGAGGTTCTATAAGTCCTTAAACTCTAATCATAAGATAGACTGAACTTAGAAAGAGAGACAACTGATCAAAACTATAATGAAATTTTTTAAAATAACACCAGAAGGGAAAAACAAACAAATCAAGGATACAGAGGTACGAGCCTATAGAACAGATCCTGTTCAAGTAAGGTCGTGACCAATACCTTCATCTCAGCGCTTTATAAACAGTACCGCTTCTCCGTGTGTGTCCCATGTGGGAGAAATAAAGAACTTCATTCACCCAATACGCTACCGTTTCATAGCTCAGCGCACTAATGCATTTGATACGCCATCGTTTAGTTACTGTCTGTGAAATAAATGTTTTTCTTCTCTGAATCAGAATCTCATTTTGCTTAAAACCCTAAAACCCTTTAAGGATTAGGTTTAGCCATCTTATCCGCCTTGAGTTACTTGTGATTTCCGATGATTCTCTCACGCTCAGTCTCTGTTCTTCATTCCTGTGGAGTTTCCTCTTCGCCGAAACTCATATCCCATAAGCTTAAAGTGGTCTCGTTTTCTCTCGCTTATAGTTCATCTGCGTCTTTCCGTTTTATCTCTCTGAACCGATCTGAACGAAAATGGGCTCGTGGGTTTGCGTCTGCTACTGAAGCTGAAGTAGTAGAGATAAAGGGTAATGATACGTTTTATGCGGACCAAGCTGTTTCATGGAAGTCTCTCGGCTTGTCGGATAAGGTCTCCCTGGCTCTACAAAATTGTGGGTTCGGAAGACCTTCTCTTACTCAGGTAAAGTTTTGTCTTTTCTTACAGTGAATTTGGTGAACCACTTGTTGATATTGTGAAATGATGAGTTAATTATGTCGCTTTTATGTAATTTCGGATTATGAAGAAATTGAATTAATAACTTTGATAAGCTGGATAAGTTGTGGAAGAAAAGAGATAATCTTTATATTACCAAGTTGAAAGGCTTTACTTTCAAGTGTTTTACTGTTACTCTTTCACCTGTTAGGCTGTTTGCATACCATCGATATTGTCCGGGAAAGATGTGGTTGTTGCAGCAGAAACCGGCAGTGGCAAAACACATGGATATCTTGCTCCAATCATCCATCAGTTAACCAATACCAACACCGTTCTTGATTCAGAGCTTACGGATGGAGAAGAAAGGCGGAATCCACTTAAGAGTATCTCTCTTGTTCTGTGTCCTAACGTGATGCTCTGTGAACAAGTTGTTCGGATGATTAATGGTCTTCTTGGAGAAGATGGTAGTCCACTTCTCAATGTTGAAGCTGTTTGTGGGTCCCAGGTAACCATACTCACGCCGAGAAGCAAAACAATTGTCTGTCTTTGTGTTCTATATCTGTAGCTGAATATGGGAAGTTGTGTGTTTGCTGCAGGGCTGGCCAGATAAACAGCCTGATATAATTGTGTCGACGCCTGCTGCTCTTTTGAATAACATTGAGCCTAAAAGAAACAGGCGTGTTGAGTTCCTTCGATCTGTCAAATATGTGGTATGGTTTCTTTGTTTGGAGTGGTGTTGAATGGTGTTATGAGCACTTTTGGGATTCAATGTTTGGATATCACTTGCAGGTGTTTGATGAAGCTGATATGCTTCTCTGTGGAAGCTTCCAGAATCAGATTATCCGTCTGATAAACATGCTGCGTTTTGATGAGAAACAAGTGTCTCGTTTGGCCACTTCCAAATTTGGAAAACCATTGGAGATCGATGCAGAATCTTTAGCACAGTTTGATTTAGAGAATGAGGACGATGCAGATTTCGAAGAAGACGGGTCTATCTCTGAAGAAGAGGAAGAAGAGTATCTTGATGATACCACACAAATCCCCACCGTTGAAAATGGAACTGGTCCTGATATTAGAAAGGGATGGAGAAGAGTGAGAAAGATCTATACACGTAGCAAGCAGTATATTTTCATTGCAGCCACTCTTCCAGTTAACGGGAAGAAAACTGCAGGAGGACTTTTGAAACATATGTTTCAAGATGCTGTCTGGGTTAGCGGGAGCTTTCTTCACCGTAACAGTCCTAGGTGAAAGCTTCTCTCACTCATAGTATTATTTTGTTAGCCTACTTCGACTTAGAGTTGTGATTGTCTTTGCTATGTTGTAGACTTGAGCAGAAATGGATTGAAGTCACAGTGGATACACAAGTTGATGCTCTCATAGAGGCTGTAAAGAACACCAATAGCAGCACAGACAGGACTATGGTGTTTGCAAATACCGTTGAGGCGGTTGAAGCAGTAGCTGATATATTGGAGAAAGCCAGTATCCAGTGTTATCGTTATCACAAGAACCATACACTTGAAGAACGTGCTAATATATTAGCTGATTTCAGAGAAAACGGTGGTGTCTTTGTTTGCACTGATGCAGCTGCACGTGGAGTTGATGTGCCTAACGTCTCACACGTTATTCAGGTTACTTTTCAAATTTCAACTCACACACACTTTGAAGTACTCACATCGCTAAACCTTTGTGTGATTTGCAGGCGGATTTTTCCAGTTGTGCGGTGGATTTTCTTCACAGGATAGGTCGAACAGCTAGAGCTGGCCAATACGGAACGGTGACAAGTTTGTACACTGAGGCTAACCGTGATTTAGTGGAAGCAATCCGTGAAGCAGTGAAGACGGGTCAGCCAGTGGTATAACCTCTATAAAATCTCACATGAATCTACCTTCTGGCCACCTAGCAATGGCAATAACCATAGCATATTATTTCTGGTAATTCATCCTTGTGTTATGTCTATATGAAATATTCAGGAAACTGCATTTAGCAGGAAAAGAGGTTTCAGGAACAAGCTTAAGAAGAGAGGTAAGAAACTAAAATCCATTTGTGCAAAACATTGTGAAAGATAAAAAGCTGAAATAAAACTAAAAGCATTGTGTTTAATGTGTCAGCGTTCTTGAAAGCCGGAGAAGCAAAGGAGTCTCAAGCTGTACGAGCTTAAGTAGTATTATGTTGTTCTTTTAGTTCCATTTCCATAAGTTTTGTTGTATATAAAACCACCTCAAAATCAGTTAAGAATTTCTATCACTTTGTTTCAATAAAAAGAGAGAATATGATCCCCACATTTTTTCTTCAAATTTCAGCTTAAGCATTGTGTTTTGTGTTTAATGTTTTCATATTTTTCGTCTGCAGTTATTTTCTTTTCAAGGGACAAATACATGTGATAAATTTTCCATTGTCACTTTGATAAATATAGGTTCTGTTCGTTTGCATCGACCAGTTGCAAATTGTAATTTACAATTGCGAAAAGAGTAGTGACAAAAAAAAAAGAAATTTATGTGACTCTACTATAAAAAAGTAATGACTAAAAATTAAAATTTATGCAAACGAGTATAGCCATACATGTTTTGACTTGATAAAGCTGACTGTATGAAAACAGCAAAATAAGTCGAAGGCTAAGAGAAAAAACAAAAGAGGTAAACAAAATTAATAGTAGCACAAAAGCCTACCAATCTTCACACCTTCCTCAGTGTATCACATTCGAAAACTATGGTTGGATAAAAAAAACTGCACACCGATCCATGCATGATCAGCCTCTTTAGAAAATATCTCGACATGGTTAGGGTGCTCATCTGAATGCCTTGGATAAACTCCATGAGGGCTGTCCATTCTATGCAAAATATTTGTGTCAAATTTTCAACTCCAAACAGAATCGAGATGATATGGGGCAGCCAGAAAGACTCGTGCCTCTGGCCCTCTGCTTCCTAGCATATCACAAGCTAAGGAAGCCTAAGGTAAACCCCAAAAAAAAACGTCAACAGTCCAGACAACAGCTAAGGAAGCTTTTGGACAAAGACATACCAGAATCGTCACTGGAAGCAACGACTCTAGTTAAAGAAGTAAGCAAATTTCCGAGTCCAATGGTTCCGACAACAGATTAACTCAACATCGGAAAAACCCGACAACCAGAGCAAAGTTGATACGACTAAGGCAGTCGATGTTCTGCTCAACGAATAATCATTCTAAGCGAAATCAATAATGAACTACGAGCAGCTTGGTCTTTGAAAGAAGTACATAGGCAGCCTATCAAGAAATGGTTAAGTTGTCCTCCTTTCAAAAACTGGAGGAATGGTACTTTGTTGGGAATGTCCTAAAAATCTATTGTACTAATTCTTCTTGTTTTGTTAAAGTCGTCAAGACTGACAATCTTATAAAATTAGGTGGTTATAATGTTTTGTTAGAAACCATTTATAATCTTTAAATTGGTAATATATTACTATTTTTATATTATCCTATAAAATCACACACCTAAGCAAATTGAGTCAAATAATAGTTGATTTAAGTTTAGATTAAAATCAATATTGGGTTTATGAATAATCATATATATGATATATGGAATCTTATAATATGCACACATGCGTAATGGGTTACAATGGGAAGAAATTAATAATTGGGCCAACCCAATTATGTGACCGTAGTATAGGTCAACGTCTCCCAAATATATGCATGTTATAAGATGAAGATATACCGGTAGACGTTTGAAGTGCTAAAAATCTCGACTTGATTTATTCATCTCTCCACTACAAATAACAAGGTATATTCAAAAACCCTAAAGATCTAAATTTATTTCAGTATTTGCATGAAATTCTAGGCATATAGAATTCATAGATTTATTTATAAATCGTTATAAACCAATATGAATTCTTTCAGTGGTGCTAGAACCTACTTGTTTTAATGAAATTGAATCTTATTTGGTTTATATATTGTTATAGATAAATAATTTTGTACGATCTTGTTAAATTGTTGATTGATCGTGTTTGCATAAAATTATGATTATAATCTGATTGTAATTGTGCGCTTTGGAATTGTTTCAAGTCATTTGTGGATATTTTCAACCTGTGCATGTGAAATTAATGATTCATGCAAGAATATTAATTTAGTCACCCAGAATTGTTAGTACGGTTGATTAGGGTTTTGAATAATCTAATATGCACTAGTTAGATATCAATGAATTATATATTGTTCGAACCGAGTTCGGTCTACTATCAGTAAGTGAGTGACTGGACTCGTCTGTGGGTATTTTCAAAGGCGTTTTACTATTTTATGAGTGGAAGAGTGAGTTTATTGATGAGAGAGTTCGTATACAAATGAGGAAACAAACGAGACGAGACGGCGCTGCTTGGAAATCTCAGCCGTGAAAGTACAAGTCAGAAAAATACAAAGAGGTGAAAACCCTAGTTCTAGCCGCCTTGTAAATGAGTGCTCGATTTCGGATCCCCCTTCTCGTCATCTCCTCCTCTCCTTTTATAGCATGGTCTGCTCTTCCAATGACCTAGGTCAGCATCCCGTAAAGGGCTTCTCATTAACGGGCCTCCTGGTCGGCCCGTTACGGCGCGTATCACTCGGCTGAGTCTTGTCGTCTAGTCGCGGGGACGAGTGGTATCGGGCCGAGTCGAGGCGCAGCTAGTTATTGGGCCGACCTGGGTCGTCCCTAAATGGGCTCTCCTTGTTATTCGATAGGCCCTGAAGGATGGAGCGATCCACCTCCTACAGTAAGTCCCCCCAGTCTATTGTCGAGCTGCTCGGCAAGTCGGGGATATATTTTAGCAGTTAGGGTCCATCGAGTAACGGGGTCAGGACGCAGAGATTGCTTTAGGCGTGACTCGACGAGACGCCCGCTTCGCGACTTAGCAGGGTCATTGATGCTTTTTCTCATCTTAGGTTCGCAATCGGATTGTTTACTCGCCTCGGTATTATTGCCGAGGCGAGCACTCAACGAATCAATAGGATTGTTCGCTCGTTAACTCACTTCCGAACGATCTGTTCATCGCCTTGCCTTGCCTCGGGTTGTGCACTCGTCTCGACGTTGTTGCCGAGGCGAGCACTCGACGAATCGATAGGATCGTTCGCTCGTTAACTCACTTCTGAACGATATGTTCGTCACCTTGCCTTGTCTCGGGTTGTTTATTCGTCTCGATGTTGTTGCCGGGACGAGCACTCGACGAATCAATAGGATCGTTGTGGGAACCAAAATTCGCACTGTCGATTTCCGTAAAATAAGGAAACTTAGGAAAACCCTAATTTTCCAGAGGACCCGGATCTCTGCGAAAGCCAACGTGAAGTAACCAAATAAATGCGGAAAATATGAAAAACATGATAAAACAAATTTATAAAAGAAATAGATCTTATTTCGACTTCGCGTAAGAGCGTTGCGATCATTACAAGAGATTACAAAGGTTTTGGCCGCAAGGGCCGTCAGCGAGTTACCTAGTTCTAGCAACATAAAACCCTAAACCTATTTGAGTCGTAGCTCGATAACAAAAGATGCAAAAGATAAGAAAAAAGGGTTTTGATTGATTTCGGACTGAACCTTATGAAAGGCTGCTTACGTATCCCTTTCGAGGATCAAGTCGAACGTAGTTCAATTGATAGAGCTGGACAAGAGATCGAACTGCCTGGGCGAGTCCGTCTAGTAATTAAGCGCCAGTCATAAAAACCGAACTTGTCGAGAATAAAGCCTAAGTTTCTAATGTGCAGAGAATTCTAAGTCTATAAAAGTCTTAAAAGTCTGAAATGAGAGCTCTAAAAATCGTCCCTTCTCCTGTCCTCGACCTTCTGCTTATATACTCCTTCTCTAGGTGGTTTGGTCTTTCCTTTTCTGCCTTGATTCATGCTTATCGGAAATCTTCCATTTATCTCGATCTTTCCATTTTTCTTTGGAAAACTTTTATTTACTTTCAGTCTTGACATTTATCCACTCCTGCGGGTAATAGGCAAACCGTCATTGTATCTTTGGGCTGGACCTTATTCAAAGTCACGTGTGGGCCTTTATCGCGTTTTAGGACCTTTCGGGCTGTTTTACGATTTAACCACAGATACAATTCACGACTTTAGACGAGATCGTTTCTTGATACGATGTCATTTTTAAGTAAAAATCTCGAATTAATTGTATAGTTTAGCAATGTGCGCGTCTTTAGTGATCTTTTATAAAAAAATCTCGAGTTAACCGTATAGTTTGGCAATGTTCGGTGTTTCGTTTAACCATTGCCGTTTTATACGATTTACTCGAGGTTTTGCAAGAAAATACGTCTTTTGCGGTTTTTAATAAAACATCTCGACTTAATCGTACAGTTTGGCAATGTTCGGTGTTTCGTTTAACCGTTGCCGTGTTATATGATTTATTCGAGGTTTTACTAAAAACATGCCTTTTATGGTTTTTATCGTATAACTCCAACGGTAAGGCGGATTGAGACGAAACGAAAGACGTTCTGATCATGGTTAAGACTACGATCGAGTCGAGGGGCATAGATGGTTGAACTCAGATCGCCTGTTGGCGATCTGGAAAGATGTGTTCAGCTCGCCAACGGGCGAGCTGGTTACATGTGTGGTTAGCTCGCCCGTTGGCGAGCTGGACAGATGTTTTCAGCTTTCCAATGGGCGAGCTGGACAGATGTGTTCAGCTCGCCAATGGGCTAGCTGGTCACATGTGTGCGGGCGAGCTGGGCAAGTGCGTTCAGCTAAGTTTTGATATTTTCTTGTTTTCTCGACCCGATATCCTTGCGGAGAACATAAGGAGAAGTGTCCGTAGGTGTTGATTCTGATCTTAACAATAGTTTTAATATCTCAGGGAGTTTGGATGTTACGGCCGTTTTTTGTTAACTTAGCCAATAGAACAATCGCAAGAATACTATGTTCGGAGAATCCTTAGATTTGTTCTCTACGCTTTTTCGTATTTTTAAAACCTAATCTTATACTTGCGGAAATTTTTGGTCGTTGGTTCCGTCGTAACCGATTTTGACCCTAGCAAACAAGGAGGTCTTTTTGATTATTCATACTTTGATACGAGTTTTCCGTAACTTCGTATCTCTGTAGTAAGTCTATAGTTTCTTGTACGCTTTTTCCGGGGGTTTTAACCCTTGATTCCGTCGTGACCGATTTTGACTCCAACAGTTAGCCCCCCAGCTCGTTAGAACCTTGCGCTTTTAGTGTGAGGTTCTAGCGAGGGTTTAGACAATTTTAGGCAAGTTAGGCGGAATTTATGGTTGAAAACTGCCGTTGAAAGTGGTCTTCCCACTCTCATTGGAATGGAAAGCGGTAGGATTGGGGCTGCGACTAGTGAAGGCTGCCTATGTACCCTCTTGAAGGGATCAAGCCTTTCGTAGTTCATCTTAGAGTTAAGGTTCATATGACCTGTTTTTGATTAAGACCTTTACAGTCTAGTTATGCGTAGAAATTATCAAACATGGCGCTATCGATGATGTTTTGTATCCGCCTCGAGACTTTCCTCGTAGGCTGTTTGCTTCGGCCAAATGCCGCTTTGAAGCCGTCTTTTTAAATTGTGTTTTGCGTTTAAGAGCAAGTTTGTATTTGTATGAATGTGCAGGGAAGAATATGAGTTGTCATCTCATAGTCTAACTCTTTTTTGTAGATCCATATTTGTTTGCTCGTTTTAGGATGTTTATAATCTCGTGAGCGTTTAGATATGGACGAAGATACATGCCTTTAGGATCTCATTTCATGCCTTGAGACGTTAGAGACCAGTGTGTTAGGTTTAGGGCAAGACCTAGGTTTACTTTCGGTTTAAGGCTTTGCGATGACTAATAAGCGTTCGTTTTGCCTGTTGCAATTTAACCTGATTCCGTACCAATTTAAAGTCCGCGATAGGTTCTCGGCTTATACGACTTGTCTGGTCGGAATCGAGCATCCCCGAAGGTGCTGACCAAAATTTGGATTTCTTTATAGCGCTATTAACCTTGTGTGGGGTGTATGAGAGATATCTCTGCGAGATAACTTAAATTTGTTTAGGACTGTTGCGAGTTTGTTGTGATCAGCAACAAACGTAGGTGGTAGATGTTACCGTTTCTTGGACCTTCCCGAAGGATACGTATCTTAAGAATTTTTGTATTTTTATAGTCGCGTTGGACTAATGGGTCTTCCAAGAAAGTGATTTGATCGAGGAAGGTGTTTTTGTCAAAAAAACTGTTCTTCAGGCATCTGCGACGTCTCGCAATGCCGAATATCGGTTTTTCTTTCATATGTCATGTTTTGTGTTCGAAACTTTTGTGGGCTTGAAGATGTTGCGCGGTGTTGCAAAGGTTTTGTCTTAACCTTGCTTTGCAGGAACACTTTGGTTTGTTTGCGGACATTTGCAGCCAAAACTTACATTCCTGCTTGGATGTTAAGTAGTTTGCTTCATGCTAGAGCAATTAAGACCGAGGGGTCGCATAAGTTTGTTCATGAAATGAAGCGTCTTTAATTACAGTGCTTTGTGAAGTTTCGACATTCCGAGATCTTTTTCATGTATTTTAAGGACAGCTTGTACGACTTTAGGAGCTCTGTTTTGAGTGTTTTCTTACATGTCGGATTTAGTAGGCAACTCGCTTTTGAAATATAGTGAATTGTGAGAATACAAAACTTAGTCGATTTTTGACAAGTTTGCATTATTCGTTGAATGTATTGGCTTGGCGTGAAGTTTGTATTCAGCCGCATAGCCAAGGACGTAGTTGGTAGAGGATTAGACCATGACACTTTCATGCTATCAATAAGGTCGAGTCGGTTTGTAAACTTTGGCATTGATGTGAAGCGTGATCGGACAAGGGACAAGTAGCGTTTGTCGAGATTGATATGCCAAGTATGCCCATGGTCGTAGAAAACGTTTTTCCATTTTAGGTTCGATTTATACGATGACAGTTTCGTATAATCTTTCCTTTGTTCATATGGAAGTTGTTTCTTTTTTACCCGAGGGAGACAGAGCCTAAGAAGCTCGATGTAGAGCCCGTGCAGAGTCATTTGCGGGGTAGTTTCATTCTCGGATGTAATCGAGAGGAATGAGAGCGGATGCTCATGAACCAAAGGACTAAAGAATGAGATCTTTCAGATCGTGATGCGAGGAAACAAAGTTTAGATTGGTCGTCCAGCGTCGGATTGTATGGCTTTGATATACGGAATGTTCTTTTCGCAAAACCTGTTTCGTTTACTTTCGAAAGTTACTTTGTATGTCAAGGTCTTTGACTATACGAAGGATTTCTTGTATAAGTAACGGGTGACGAATTTAGTAAATTGACGCGACGTATGGAGATGTCAAAATAACGATGCTTCCGCAAATTTTTGAGAAACCTTTCTCCTTTGTTTTTGATTCTTTGGTGATAGTTTCTTGGAGTCACTCACGAAGTTTTACCGAAGGTTATTTCATCGAGATCTAGTCGCGAAACTTTTTAGCGGGTTTCTTGAGCGGAATAGGATCACTTGACAAGCAATGGGATCAGTCGGCGAGCAGGAAGGACGTGTTCCCTATTGCTGCTTCTTGTGTTCTCGATTTTTCTTTTGTCGCAAATTTTCTTGATATTATTCCGTGACTCACTTGGTTCGACGGAAAATGAGAGCAATGCTTTGATGCCTAAAGATTTCTCGTATATTTTTTTTATTCTTATATGAAACTTGTTTTATCAAGTTGGAAAAGATCTTTACGAGTTGGGCAAATCATCGAGTTTCACTCTGAAGGTTGGCAGAGGTTTTGTAAACGCATGATTGCGATGAGAGATGATGTATAGTCCTCGAGATTATTTCCCAGACGATTTGGATCAGTCTTTAGCGTTTAGACGGATCTTAGATTGTCGTTTGCTTTTGGGATGATTTTGACGAGGCATCGCATTGTCTGAATATTTTTCGGTGGGTCGATTAAAGACCATGGTGGATTGATGATGACTTGGAGTATGTATGTTTTATGAAAATTTCTAGGAACGAGTCAGTTTTAAGACGACACCAGTGTCTCTAGTTCCTTCTTTCTTTAGGAAATGAGATGAGTACGCTCGAATGCGTGGCGATCGTTTCTCGGTTGTACGAGAGATTGGATCGGTTTGCGAGTTATGCCTGAACAGTTAGACAACAAAAGATCGAAATAGACAAAAATTTCCTACGTCTTAGAATGCTAGACTATCCCCCTAAATTCTAAGTTCCCTAGGTTTTACGGTAGTTTACAAGACGTTTTCATTCCTTGCCTACGAGAAATTAGAAGTCTATTAAATTTTTGAATCAGACATACCTTAGTTTCATCGATGATTTGGGACTGCCTCTTCTTCGTTCTTCGTCTTTTGACTTATTTTCGTATGAATCGGTCTTCAACGAAACGCCAACAGGAATATCGGAGTAAGGGACTTCAACACCGGAGTTTATATTCTTGTTTCTTCGTATTGCTGGTTTTACTTAAATGACTAGGTGTGCTTCGTATATTGTTGAAAAATCCATCACACGTTTATGTTTAGATGTTTTCAACTTAACGTGGAAAAATTTTGTAACACCGGATTGCGTTTAGAGAGTTCATATCTCTCGTATAGTTTAGGCAACTTTGGTGTTAAGTCAACCGTTGCCGTTTTAGACGAACGATTCAAACTTAAACGAGAAGGCAAGTTTTTGTAGTTTTTATCGTAAACTTCCAATGGTTACTCCGATTGGGACGTAACAAAAAGCGTTTGGATTGAGATTCGAGATAGAAATGTTACGATCTGTTGAGCTTGTCCAACTAGCCCACCGGCGATTCAGTGAGTACAGACCCGATTCGTCGAGCTGACTTGTTTTCGTCGTAAATCTCAACGGAAACTCCGATTGAGACAAAACAAAAAGCAGTGCGATTATTGTTTTGAGTACGATCGGGCTTGGCCAACCCTCCATGGTGGCGGTTGGATGGTGCGGACCCTCGGGGAAAAGTCAGTACCTCGAAGGTGAGGAGAAAGGCTGATCAGCTCGCCAAGACGACGAGCTGGTTCAGCACGGCCAGCTCGCCGACTAGCGAGCTCGTTTGAACGGTCCATGGAAATTCAGACATGACTCACCCGTCGAACTGAGACTGAGGGATCGATCGACAAGAACACAGTCAAATCGATCGATGAGCTAACACCAGAAATTATCAACACCGCAGCACTCTCAGCGATCGATATGGAGTCCATACCAGACCAAGACGGGTTGTTTAAGGAGAAGTCAATCTCATCTAACCAGATGTTAAAGGATATGAATGTACATGCTTATGATAAAATCCAATGGAACAACATCAACATTGAGACTCTTCAGGAGAGACTTCAAAACATCTCCATCACAGTTGCAAAGATGGATGAAAGATGGGCCAGAAGTGATGAAGCCACAAGAAGTTTCATGGCTACTAGGTTCACCAACAGCAGAGAAGATATGGATACTTGTTTTCCAACAAGTAGCTATTTTTCCACATAATAGCTCAACATCAACAGTCAAGCTAAATGACTATAACAAAGTGCTGAGTGTGAGGTAACCCAGTATTAGGTAATCTTCATTTTGGTTTTCTTTTATTTTATTGATTCTTTTTGTTTTTCATTTTGCAGGTTTTATAAAATAAAAAATAAAATAAAAAATAAAACGATCCAAGTAGGAACCGATGACCATTTCATCGACCGACGAAGGACAGTCAAAATCGATCGACAGACGATCACCTGCAACGATCAGTTTTCTCTCTTACACATCGATCGATTCTTAGTCGGGTCAGGTTCATCATTCTTCCTTGCTACATTGAGTACTTATGATTTCTTTTCTTTCGCCTTATCTCCGACTCTTTTACACTGGGACAGTGTAATTTAAGTCTGGGGGGAGGAGGTTTACAGTCTTATAAAAAATTTGTTTTCAAAACTACTTTTATTAGGCTCAATAAAAAGGATAATGATTGTATTTGATTTATACTTGTTATCTAACCACTTCTTAACACCATTCTAGATCTTATGATTACAGATAGTACTAAAGATGCTAAAGTGGACCAACCTATCAACTATTCACACTTGCTTAGATTGTTTGAAGGAACAAAAGCTGGGATCGGATTCTTCAAACAAGTCTGGAAGGTAAAGCCTTATGTAGATTTATCACATTTTCTCTATGTATTTTTGACCCTAGATAGTTAAGTAGATTTATAGTTTCAAAAAAAAAATCCGAAAATAGTACTAAATTTATTAGGATTTTAGTTAGGAGGAATTAGAACAGTACTTGGTGGCTACAACCATTAAGGCTTGATTCATAATGATTCCAACCAAAGGATTCGAATAGGACTTGGTGGCTACAACCATTAAGGCTCACTTCATATGAATTATTGGATATAGGTTAAAAAGAAGTGATCAAGACTTGGTGGCAACCACCATTAAGACTTGTTTCATGGAAGTCTGTCCAATCTTGGTCAATAATCATGCCTTAGAAGCAGATTTTGACACAAGAGAGAAATTAGAAGAGATAAAAGATAGAAACTAACTTTTGCCTGCAGATCTAGATACTTGTTTGAGATTCCTTGCATCCTGTGATCGATACCCCCAAGGTAAAGCATGCACTTTATTTTATGTTAAGAAATGAGGTTAGTTGAGGGGAATGTCATATAGTATTTGCTAAGTTGTTGGCTAGATGAATTTGGTTGCTAAGCTAGGATATGACATAATGAACTTCTGTGATTAGAACTTCGTAGATGTGGATTGCAATATTATAGATGTTATGATTTCAGAGCTTTTAAATCTGTGAGTCCCTTGCACTTTTCAAACCTCTTTCAGAGAGACTGCCCGTTTGTTTTGCTTGAAGACAAGCAAAAGGGTAAGTCTGGGGGAGTTTGATATACTATGATTTTGACCCAGTTTTAGTCATGGAATATTGGTGCACTACTATTATTATATTATGGAAGCTTTTAAGCATATATTATAGGTTCAGGAGTGTTTTAGAAGAAAGTGATGTTCTTGGAGAATTTTAGAGAGAATTGGAGAAATCACTCGATTTGGAGGCGACCAAAACGATCGAGGTCGACACGGAGTGACTCACGTCGTTCAACATGCACCTCGCATGATCGAGCGATGCCGAAGGCGCGGAGGACCAGTTTGCGAGACAAGTCAACTTGAAGCCCAAACATCACCAAATGACGATTTTACCCGTGACGAGTTTTAACCTAAGTTTATATGCTCTGCCAAAGTGTTAGAGGCAAGGAGGAGAGTTTTTTTTTTGTATTATTTTCACAGCAAAAGGTTTTTAGGATTTTTAGGTTTGGGAGAGAAGATCAACAGAGAGATTTGTAATTGAAACTCCATTGTTTTCTATATATCTAATACTATGCAGTTTTATTACTTTGCTTGTGTTATGAATTGCTTAGCCATGTCTGAGTAATTCACTTGTTAGAATTATGGTTTAAATAGGTTAGAGGGATTAGCCCCAACTATAGGATCGGTTGTCATGGTATTCATTAATAGGATGTTCTAGACTTGCTAAGCTAGGATTTAAACATCTTAATGCTTATGTTCTAGACTTGCTAACTAGAAACCCGAATCTAGGATTGTTAAACATCTTTTAATAACCATAATAGTCTTGAATACATCCTGATTAAGCTAGGATTTTACTAGAGATAGAGCGAAAGTTTGATCTAGGGATCCATAGTAAGTGTTTATTAACTCGCAATCGCATGTAATGCTTGACTAGCCGCATCGATCGATATTCCCATTGGAAATCGATCGACGTCGAGTAAAGTAAATTGATCGATATTCCTCTAGAATAATCAATCGACACTGTCATTGATCGGACATCCTTGTTTTGGTCGATAAAACTCTAGTCAATAGACTTGTTTATTGAATGAGAGTTTAGTAAATTTGTTGTTAAGATAGTTAATGCTCTTTTATACCATGCAAACAACTAGATAACACCTACATGATTATAATCTCCAACACCTGAATAAAAACCCTAAGTCTAACACCTTTCCATTTAAGTTCAAAACCCCTCATTCCATTCTTGTCGAGTAATTGTCTTGCTCAACTAGAATATTTCCTATTTACTGTTTACTTACTGCAATTTACTATTTATATTCACCTAGTTTTATTACTTGATTAGATTTAATAGGTTCCATAGCTCCTTGTGGATTCAATCCCTAAGTACTGCAGTATATCTCTTATTTGAGAGAGTAAGTTGCTCCATAGGGTAATTCGAGCACGTATCAGATAGTTACTGTAAGAAGAGAAGAAGGGACTAAGATCAGGGAAGACAATCCAAGACCGAAAGAGATCCAGAATAAAATGAAACCATTTATGTCTCACGCCGAGATGAGTGAGAGAAGAGCTAAAGGATTGTGCTACTATTGCGATGAAAAATTTACCTCTCATCATTACTTGAAATATAAAAGACATAATTGTTTTCAATGGAGTGTGAAGAAGAAGATGTCTTCTATAAAGCTCTGGACTATGATGAAGATACTGAGCTGTTTAAAATGGAGGAACAAACGAGGATTTCAATCAATGCTATCTCTAGTATTACAGATTACACGACTATGAAGGTCTGTGGTTATCATGGGAAGAAGACCATTTATGTTCTCATTGATTCTGAATCAACACACAACTTTATTGATCCAAAAGTTGCAAAGCTATTGGGATGTAAAGTGAAGGAGGCAGGAAGAACGAAAGTGGCTGTAGCTGATGGTAATAAAATTGCAGTGAGTGGCAAGATTGAGCCTATTCGATGGGAGTTCCAAGGAAAACAGTTTCTCTCTGATCTCATGGTTATTCCTTTGGGAGGTCATGATGTGGTTTTAGGAGTTCAGTGGTTGGCACAACTTGATTATAATCATATAGGTGAATTGGGAGGTTCTTCAGTGTATTCTAAGATTGATTTGCGAGTAGGGTATCTTTAGTTAAGAATGGAGACGAGTTATGTTCTTAAAACTACATTCAAGATCCATAGTGGTCACTATGAATACTTGGTCATGCTTTTTGGTTTGAAAAATACCTCTGCCACATTTCAAGGATGAATAAATGATGTTTTTCAGAAAATGTCTCAAGAAGTTTGTGCTAATATTTTTTGTCGACATTTTGATCTATAGATTTTGTAGCAGTGATCATGTCAGTCATCTTAGGAAGGCTTTTGAGTTTATGAGATCTAATCAAATGTTTGCTAAACAAAGAAAATGCTTTTTCAACATCCACAGTGGAGTAATTGGGGTCATTTTATTCAGGGAGAGTGAGTTTCAACGAATCCAAATAAGATCAAAGCAGTAGCAGATTAGCCAACACCAAGTAATCGGAAGAAGTTAAGGGGATTCTTGGGGTTAACGGGTTATTACAGACGCTTTGTAAAGGACTTTGGTATTTTGGCACGACCCTTGTTTGCTCTGACAAAGGAAGATGCATTCCTTTGGACTGAAAAAGCACAAATGTCACTGGATCCGTTGAAGGAGGCATTGTGTTCTGCACTAGTTTTAGCCCTACCACAATTTGATAAACCATTTGTTGTTGAGAATGACATTTGTAGTCAAGGTATTGGGGCTGTTTTGATGCAAGAAGGACATCCCCTAGCATATATCAGTAAACATTTGAATGGTAAACAGTTGAGCTTGCCAAAATTTATGAAAACGAATTGTTGGCAGTGGTCTTTGCAGTTCAGAAGTGGAGACAGTATCTGTGAGCAGACCACTTCGTGATTAAAACAGATCAAAGGAGTCTCAAGTATCTACTGGAACAGAGGTTAAACAATCGAATACAACAACAATGGTTACCAAAGCTTTTATAATTTTACTGCTGATACACCATGTATTTTACCCATTATTAGCCATGGTATATAAGTGTTTTAAAATATATTTACTACAATATAGAGTATGTTTAGATTGTTTACAGGTTCATGGATGTTTTGGAGGAAAATGGTGATTTTGGTACCTTTCGGAGCTTTGGATGGAGACCTTAATACGCTGCGATTGAGCTCATATTTTGAAACATAATAGAGATTTGCGTTAGCTTTCCAATGGCACCGGTTCGAGGTCAATCCAATGGTTAGATCAGAATTTATGCATGTTTTACTAAAGAGTAGTCAGTTTGCCTTGTGAGAGGAAGCTGTCGAGGAGATGAAGGACTTTCGATCGATGGTACAGCCTTGGTGTCGATCGACGGTGATCCCAGAATGCGGACCGAGTATATAGAAAGATTGACTAAGGCCCAGAAGCAACCACAAATTATCAAGATGCCCCTGGATGACTCTAAGCCCTATTTATGTGTTTTCTAAGCCATTGTTGACGGCTACTCCAGATTCCTCTTGGAACTCCATTGGTTTTGGTTCTATTTATATTTTATGTTATCTATGTATTCATCTATGATTTCTGTGACAAACTTCATGTCTGAATAGATTCACCTGTTAGCTTTAGGGTTCAAATAGGTTATGAACGATTGGCCTCAAATATAAAATTGCTAGTTATGATATTCATCAATAGGATTGTTCTTACTGCTTGTGTTCTAGAGTCGGGAACGAGAACTCTGGCCTTAGAATAATTATGCACAATGTGACCACTTGGTCTGTTATCTGATAGATCCTTATTGTGCTAAGATTGTTAGAAACATGAGACAGCTGATACATGAACCCTAGTGAGTAGTTAATCAACCCGCGCATAAAGCTTGGCTAGAAGCCGATCGATCAATATTTATGTACAATAATCGATTGACGTTTGCGAAAGTTGTATCGATCGATACTCATATAGAGTCATCAATCGACATTTTCTATTGGTCAAAATGCGACAGCTGAGACCATAGATCTAGTTAATAGACTTGTCTAAACATGCGACAGCTGATAGACTTGTACCCTAGTTGAACTCTAATATATCCTCCAAGCAACCTTAGCATCTATATCTCTATAATTCTTATTACATGAATAGAAACCGCAACAATCCTTCCATCAAACAACTCATCAATCTACCAAAAAAATACCTTGTTCACCTTGTCTAGTTTATTTATTGTTTCTTATTTATTTGCTTAGCTTAATCACATAACTATTAGGTCTATTGTGTGTCCTAGCTCTCTGTGGATTCGATCCCTAAGTACTACAACTGAACCTATTATTTAAGAGAGTAAAACCACTCCTTAAGATAATTTGAGTGATATCAACTACGAAATCCAATATAAGCAAGGAAAATATAGGTGGTGACCGACGCTTTATCTCGTGTGTAGGGATCTGAGATATTACATATGGCTATGATAGTTTTGGAGTATGATTTGATGAAAAAACTCAAAGAAGAGTATGAGAAGGATTTGGTATTGAAGGGTATCAATGAAGGGTTGAAGAAAAATCCTAAGAGTAAATGATTTTATTCTTGCCATCAGGATGTTTTAAGAAGAAAAAACAATTACCTTTTTCACCCTGTTTAGTTTATTTATTGTTTCTTACTTATTTTCCTCGCTTAATCATATAACTATTAGGTATATTGTGTGCTCTAGCTCTCTGTGGATTTGATCCCTAAGTACTACAACTGAACCACTTATTTGAGAGAGTAAAGTCACTCTTTAGGATAATTTGAGTGATATCAAATTTGGCGCCGTTGCTGAGGAGTTTTGACCGCCATAAGATCTTGTGATCTAGTTAGATTTAGTCTAGGTTACTTTATTTATTGAAAAAAGTCATAAATTGTTTTCTTTTGTTTCAGGTATATAAATCCAATACCAAGAAACAATGAGAGGGTTTCTAAGTCCTTCAAAGAAGGATCCTGCTGATCCACGTACAATCCATAAGTCTATGAGGGCAGTGGACACCCTTCAAGCAGCGATCATTAGCAAAGAGAAGCGAGTATCAATCGACACCAAAATTTCAACGTCGATCGATACAAACACCATGATGTCGATCGACACCAACATCTCAACGTCGATCGACACTACTTACGAGAAGACAGAGGAGAAAAATTCTCATACTACAGCCTGATAGGAATGGAAACTTACGAGAAGAAGAAGGTTGCCCTCGCAAAAATGCATGAAAATTGATTAATGCACATAGTGCTGTGATCCCTTTTGTTATTGATGTTGCTGAGATGGATGACCTCATGATCAAGATCCCAAGAAACACATAGAAGAACTTGTGGATTTAGTCTCAAGGAGCAAGCAGAATGAAGTTTCTGAGTGCCACATGCTCTGCAAGATCTTCCCTTATTCTATCTCTGGAGATGTATTTACTTGGTTCAGCCAACTATAGCCAGGATCCCTAACCAACTGAGAGGATCTTGAAAAATTCTTCCTCTACAACTCTCTTGATGACGCTGCAGCAGCTCAAGAAAGGGAGATAAACGATAAGTGGGAGAAGTTAATGGAGATTTGGCAGATAAAGAGTGAGGAGTATGTCCCAAGACAGCTGGTCTAGTACGTTTTGAGAATGGATGATAATCATCATGGATCTGGAGATCCGAACAAAGTAGAAGAAGGTGGTACTAGTGATCCGACATCGATTGATACCATGATCTCACCGTCGAACGACATTGTTCATCTGAGTACTATTCATATGGGTACTGTTCATCGTGACACTGTTCACTTTGTAACTGTTCACCGTGGTACTGTTTATCGACAGTCAATTGATATTGTTCATCTATCGTCGACCGACACTGTTCCCATGGGTACTGTTCACCGCGGCATTGTTCATCGAAGGACTGTTCATCCTGTTATTGTTCATTATGGTACTATTCATCTGACTACTATTCACGTCGATATTGTTCATCCGACGTCGACCGACACTGTTGTTAAGTGTAACTAAATCTCCTTGTGCGTTGCTCCGAGTATGTCTACTGGTCATGCACCTGAAACATTAGTTGCAACAAATAGGATAAGGCAAGTTAGAGGTTTTAGACTAAATAAACAACCGAAAAAATAAAGGTAAAAAGATGGTCCCCGGCAACGGCGCCAAATTTGATATGCTCAAATTAACCTTCAAGCTACTCTCTCAAATAAGAGGTTCGGTGTAGTTCTTGAGGATCGAATCCACAGAGACCAAATATTACACTTTATTTTTATGGGATCAATATTATGCTAAAACAGTATGGGGGTTTTTAAATTAATAAAAGAGCTAGGTTCAGGGTGATTCATTGGGATACTTAGGATCATGAGCTACACAACTATTCAGGAAAACAGTACGAGCCAATCTAGAACTTGAACAACATGATTAAATAAACCCACTGTCGTGGTGTCTACCAATTTATCAAGCAATCCTAATACCTAAACTATCGTTTGGATTAGAGACTGATGACAAGCATTAAGATCAGATTCAATTGGTTCACAATTTGCCTTAACATCATCTCTCGTTTGCTAAGGACAAATCGCCTATCTATGCTTTTTCTAGCAACCTAAAACACTTTTGATGATTAGATTAAACCTGATAGCAGATGTTGAATGGCCAGATTAACACAAGCAGTAAGCATAGCAATAGATAGATATATCAAAGAATAACAATCCTATTTGTGTCTAGCTCATCAATCCAAGTTTCCTAGCACCCTAAACCTAACAAGCGACTACTCATCCATGAACAGAGAAGTCACAGAGAATAGAGATGAAGAAAACATGTCTGAATCAATAAATAATAAGCAAGAGGGTTTAGAAATCTTCTCCAAAGGTTGTAGAGATTCTTTACCCTCAAAGATACAAAGTATTGAAATCAAAAATCTCCAAAAGCTCAAATATGGTTTCTGGTGTAAAAATAGCGTAGTATATAATAGAAAAGAGGAAAATAATATATATGGAGGCTGCTGGCGGCTGGAGAAAAAAAATGGAGAATTAGGGCGAATCCCAAAATAATTAGGGTTTCCATAAAATCACTGCCGCAGGAACATGCAATCGGATTGCTCCGCTCACTCGGGAACAGTCCAGCAGACCGTTCTTCGTGAAAATCATCAAATTGCACTCTTTTCCTCCAACTGGTCCATCTTCCATCCAAAGTAACTCCAGACCTGTAATGACTTAAAAATGATTAAAAAGACTCGATAAAGATTCAAAAACACTTTAGAAAACATTGTTAGAATATTCTAAAAATACCATATATCAAAGACTAGTTCACCTACTTGAAATCTTCGGCCTCGTACGTTCGAGTTGTAGTACTTTGCTGCCGCTTGTTGGTAATTCTAAATTCGGACGAGGGCCTGATCCCGTCGTTCGTTAATCAGATCGAGTTCGTCGAGCAGCATCAGGTTGTTCGACTCTTCTCTTTCCAGGAGCAACCGCCTATGTACTCCTGGGAATTCGACTTTCGCCGGGATCATACACTCTGCTCTGTACACAAGGGCAAATGGGGTTTCGCCCGTTGCTCGTCTTGGGGTCGTGCGGTGTGACCACAAAACTCCTCGACCTCGTCTGCCCACTTGCCTTTTTTAGCGTCAAGGCGTTTTTTGAGGCCGTCGAGGATAGTTTTGTTAATGGTCTCGGCTTTTCTGTTGCCTTGGGGATACCTTGGAGTTGATTTCGTTAATCGTATTTTCCATTTCTCGCAGAAGGCCTCGAATCTAGTCGAAATAAACTGAGACCCATTATCCGTTACGATTTCGTAAGGGACTCCGTGTCTGCAAATGATATTTTTCCATACGAAATTTTCTACTTGGCATCTTTGATGCTTGCGTAAGAATCGGCTTCGACCCATTTGGAGAAAAAGTCGGTCAAGACTAACAAGAAACGTTTTTGTTTTGATACGTGGATCGGTCCGACTATATCCATCGACCATCGCATGAACGGATATGGCGCTGAGATGGACGATAGGACTTCCGCTGGCTGATGGATAGTCGGGGCTTGCGATTGGCACTTTTCACATTTTCGTGAGAAATCCTTGCAATCTTTTATCATTGTCGGCCAGAAATACCAGTGACGCTTGATTTTTATTGCAAGAGATCTCCCACCGGAATGGTTTCCGCAGGATCCGGAATGCACTTCCTCCATTACTAGCTGCGCCTTTTCTCCCTGCACGCAGGTCATGAGCTGTCCGAAAAATCTCCACATATAGAGGTCTCCGTCGACAAGAACATATCGTGCGGCTTGAGTCTTTATTTTTTGGGCCGCCCATTTTTCCGATGGGAGTTCTCCGTTGGCTGTGTAAACGAGAATAGTTTCCATCCACGGATGACAGAACCCGTAGTTGAACTGATCCATGGCTGGGTGATCATCGCTTTCGTCGATGTTGTCTTCCGGTTCGTTGATCAGGTTTACGACTATGGGTGGTCCGATGCTAGGAAGTTCAATGAACTCCACGGGGATTACCATGCTCAGACCGGGATCCGAGCTGGATGCAAAGGCAGCCAGAGCGTCTGCTTGGGCGTTTTCCGACCGGGGGATTCGAGTGAGGGCAAATTGATCAAAGTTTCGAGCTAGATCCTGAACCAGGGTCAGATATGCTTCCATCCTTTCGTCCCTTGCTTCATACTCCCCACTGAACTGGCTGGCCACTAGCTGGGAATCTCAGTAGGCGTGGAGGTTGCGTATCTTTTGTCCGTGAGCTTGCCGTAATCCTGTGATTAAGACTTCGTATTCGGCTTTGTTGTTCGAGGCGTGGGAAACTAGCCGAAACGATTGCTCCAAAACTTCTCCCGTTGGGGCTGCCAGCCAGATGTCGATACCGGAACCTTTTTTGGATGAAGATCCGTCAACTTCTAGGTCCATGTCGAGTTCGGCTCCTGGTCGGATGTGCCTCTTGTCGGGAGCTCTACTAAGAAGTCTGTGAGTACTTGCGATTTTTCGCAGGTCTTTGCACGGTACTCGATATCGTACTCACTCAGCTCGATCGCCCATTTCGCTAACCTCCCTGACTGGCTGGGGCTGTGTAAAATAGTGCGGAGATGGAATGAAGTGGGTACCACGATGGTGTGAGATAGGAAATACGGTCTTAGTTTTCTTACCGACATTACCACCACTAATGCCCATTTTTCCATCATCAGATATCGCGTTTCTGCGTCTAGCAAAGTTTTACTTACGTAAAAGATCAGTTTTTGCTCGCCGTGTTCTTCCCGAATGAGGACGCCACTTACGGCCGTTATTGATACTGCGATGTAGAGGCATAGCGGTTCCCCTTCCACTGGTTTCGCGAGTGCCAGCGGGGTAGCTAGGTAATGCTTTAGCTGTTGGAAAGCCTTCTCGCATTCCTCTGACCACTCGAACTTTTTGTTTCCCTTCAAAGTATCGTAGAAAGGAAGACATTTATCCGTTGATCGCGAGATGAAACGGTTAAGTTCTGTGACTCTACCGGTCAGTCTCTGTACCTCGCGCTTTCTCCTGGGGGACGCCATTTTTATTAGTGCTGTTATTTGTTTCGGGTTGGCCTCATTTCCTCGGTAGGTAACAAGGTATCCCAAGAATTCTACGGATGCGACAGCTAACCGGCACTTGACGGGATTTAGCTTCATGTTGTGCAAATTGAGCCTCTCGAAACATTCTTGGAGGTTCTCGACATGATGTTGCTCTTTGAGTGATTTCACGAGCATATCGTCGATGTATACTTCCATCGTTTTTCCGAGTTGTTCGGAGAACATGCGATGTGTTGATAAGTCGCATCGGCATTCTTAAGGCCGAACGGCATTACTTTATAACAGTAAGTTCCGCGATCGGCTATGAATGCGGTTTTCCCTCGATCATCAGAATTCATCGTGATCTGATTGTACCCGGAAAGAGCATCCATAAAAGATAAGAGTTTGTTTCCTGCCGTCGACTCAACCAAGCGGTCGATGTGCGGAAGTGGATAGCTATCTTTAGGACACCCTTATTTAGGTCAGTAAAATCAACACAGACTCGCCACTTCCTGTTCTTTTTCTTGACAACGACAGGATTTGCGAGCCAGTCGTGGTATCTAACTTCTGTTATGGATCCGGCCTTGAGGAGTCTGTCGACCTCATTGTTGACTGCTTCGGCGCGTTCTGGTCCCAGTTTCCGTCGCTTTTGTTTAACAGGTTTGGACGTAGGGTCAACGTTGAATTCGTGACAAGTGATCTTTATGTCAATTCCTGGCATGTCTTCTGCGGTCCATGCGAACGTGATCGAGTTCCTTTTCAGACAAGCTAAGAGCTCGTATTTTAAAGTCTCATTTAGGTTCACACCGATTTCAACGCAGCGTTCTGGGAACGCTTTGTCGATGCATATCGAGATGACGGGTTCACAGGTAGGCTCGCGCTTCCCTTTCAGCACTTCGGCCACTCGCGACTGCCAAAAGATTTTGGTTTTATCTTGTTCTGGGGCGTTGTCGATAGCAGACGATTTCTTTTTTATTTTTGGAGGGAGCTTCAGCCGAAGGACCTTTCTGTTTTAAAACTGCGGCATAGCAGACCTGTGAGATTTTCCGATTTCTCAGATGGTCTCAATTCCACGCGGGGTTGGGAACTTGAGACACATATGGTACGTCGATGGTACCTCTTTCATCGAGTTTAGCCACGGTGTTCCTACGATTGCGTTGTAGGACGTGGGTCGATCGATTATTAGAAATTCGACGTTTTTTATCATGCTTCCAGCTTGAACCGTAAGGTTAACTGTGCCGAGAGTCATGGTGATTTCTTCCGAGAGTCCTACTAGCAGGCTTGAGTTTTCCACGATTTCGGATGGATCGATTTCCATTCTCTAGAGGGTGTTTTTGAAGATGATATCAGCCGAGCTTCCGGTATCGACTAATATTCTTGCGACATCCATATTCTGGATTGTCAGCTCGATGACAAGAAGGTCGTTAAGAGGTTTGATCGAGTCAATCGTTGATCTGTCCTTGAACGAGATGACATCGCCGTTCGAGTTAGGCATATCATTTTTCGTTCATTCAGCGGTTATTGTGTAAGAGAACCCGAACCCCCCCCCCCCTCCTTCTAGCGCCAAACTGTGGGAACTGAAATTCGCACAGTCAATTTTCGGTCAAATATGGAAACTTAGGGAAAACCCTAATTTTCCCGAGGTCCTGGATCTCTGCGGAATCACACTTAAAACGAAAAAAGATAAGAGAATACAGATGAATAAATTGCGTAGAGGCTATTATTGATAAAGAGATTGAAAAGCTGTTACAAAGAAAATCGCGGAACTTAGACGACAAAACATTCCTAAGGATCCGACTTGCTAGTCTAGCCACCTAAGTCCTAAATTTGCCTAAGCTAACAGCCATTTTTCTAGGTCTAAAAATCTATGCCTCCTCTTGACCTCGACCCCATGCTTATATACTCCTTCTCCAGGCGGTTGGTCATTCCTTTTCCACTGCAATTCGCGTTTATCGGAGATCTTCCATTTTTCTCGATCATTCCATTTTTCTTCGGAAAACTTCTATTTATTTTTAATCTTGACATTTATCCACTCCTGTGGATAATAGGCAACCCGTCATTGTATCTTTGGGCTGGACCTTATTCAAAGTCGCGAGTGGGACTTTATCGCGTTTTAGGATCTTTCGAGCCGTTTTACGATTTAGCCGTTGTACGATTTTAAACAAGATTGTTTCCTGATACGACGACGTTTTAAGTAAACATCTCGAGTTAATCGTATAGTTTGGCAATTTTCGGTGTTTCGTATAACCGTTGCCGTTTTATAAGATTTACTCGAGGTTTTACGAGAAAACGCGTCTTTAATGATTCTTTTGTAAAAGATCTCGAGTTAATCGTATAATTTGGCAATGTTCGGTGTTTCGTTAACTGTTACCGTTTTATACGAATTACTCGAGGTTTTACGGAAAAACTCGTCTTTTGTGTCTTTTATAAAAACATCTCGAGTTAATCGTATAGTTTGGCAATGTTCGGTGTTTCGTTTAACCGTTGCCGTTTTATACGATTTACTCGAGGTTTTACTAAAAACGCGCATTTTACGGTTTTTATCGTAAAACCCAAACAGTAAAACGGATTGAGACGAAACGAAAGACGTTCTGATCAAGGTTCAGAGTACGATCGAGTCGAGGGGCATACATGGTTGATTTAAGGTCGCCCATTGGCTAGCTTGACAGATGTGCTCTGCTCACTGAGGGAGAGCTGGTCACATGTGTGCTCAGATCGCCGAAGGGAGAGCTGGTAACATGTGTGCTCAGATCGCCGAAGGGAGAGCTGGTCACATGTGTGCTCAGCTCGCCGAAGGGAGAGCTGGTCACAGGTGTGCTCAGCTCGCCGAAGGGAGAGCTTGTAACATGTGTGCTCAGCTCGCCGAAGGGAGAGCTGGTCACATGTGTGCTCAGCTCGCCGAAGGGAGAGCTGGTCACATGTGTGTTCACATGTGTGCTCAGCTCGCCGAAGGGAGAGCTGGTCACATGTGTGCGCAGCTCTCCGAAGGGAGAACTGGTTACATGTGTGCTCAGCTCGCCGAAGGGAGAGCTGGTCACGTATGTGCTCAGCTCGCCGAAGGGAGAGCTGGTCACGTATGTGCTCAGCTCGCCGAAGGGAGAGCTGGTCACATGTGTGCTCAGCTCGCCGAAGGGAGAGCTAGTCACATGTGTGCTCATCTAGCCCGTTGGGGATCTGGACAGATGTGTTCAGCTCGCCAACGGGCGAGTTGGTTACATGTGTGGTCAGCTTGCCCGTTGGCGAGCTGGACAGGTGCATTCAGCTCGGTTTCGATCTTTTCTTGTTTTCATGGCCTGAGATTCTTTCGGAGAAGGTAAGGAGAAGTAATCATAGACGTTGATTCGAGATTACCGTTTTTGACCCCATTAGAGAGGTTCTACTAATATTATGTTTTACTTAGCTATATATAAAAAAATATCTGTGTAGACGATTGCTAAACACATCTACCGATGAGACCAACTCGATATCGATCGACAGCACTTCAGATCCAACGATTGATTGTCACTTCATTGTGTTGATCGATACTAACATCTGCGAGCAGGTTATTGTTCTTACTTGTTAAATTATGTACTTCTGATTTATGTTCTCACCAAACTTCGATTAGATATACACTATGGACAATGTATTTTAAGTTTGGGGGAGGTTCGCTGATGCTTTTTTTTTATTTTGAGCTTTTATCTATTATATTTTATCTGTTATAAGTTTTTCAAGAGTTTTATTGAGTTAAGAAGGGGATAATGAACTTGGTAGAGTTTGCTTGTTATCTAACCACTCTTTAGAACCATTCTAGACTTACAGATTGCAGATAGTATTAAAGATACTAAAGTGGATCAACATGTCAACTATTCACACTTGCTGAGATTGTTTGAAGGAACCAAAGCTGACCTCCAACACTAAACCTGACTCAATTTCTTGTCTTGAGGTTTGGTATACATGGGATCAGATTCTTTAAACAAGTCTGGAAGGTAAAGCCTTGTGTAGATTTACCACCTTCTCTCTTTCTATTCGATCCTAGAATATAGATAGATAATAAAATAAATAATGAAAATATATATATATATATATATATATATATATATATATATATATATATATATATAACTAGGTGTTTTGCCCGCACATGCGGGCATGATTATCTTAGAAAAAAATTTTAGTGTACAAAACTTAATTTTTAATTGATTAATATTTAATTATATATTTTCCATTATCTATTTTTATGATTGAAAATATAATACTGATAATAAGACAATATATTATTTAGGAATTATCTTTTAACTATAATTGTTATGTATATAAATATTGTGTTAATTTTAATTATATAAGTATATTATATAAAATTATTCATTAAGCGGATTACAACCTCAGAAAAACGGAATGTAATCTATATAAAATTAAAGAACTTACATTTTCTTGTCAAGCACTATAAAATATACTTATATAAAATATAAAAAAAAATTATGTTTAAATTGCAAACACGAGAAAATATACCTCTTAATAAAATTACTTTTCCCAAAATTTGGTTAGTTTAAATTTTAGAAAATTTTAAACGTCGGTTTATTTGAAGATATAAAATTTAGCAAAAAAATAGTAGTTCAGTAACATTAATTTTCATGTAAAAATAATTTAATTATTCATTAAGGCTATAAACGATATCATCCAATCTAACTTTTAATATGAGAGCTCAAAAATTAAATCAAAATTAGCATAATATGTTATTACTTATGATTTCAAAAAATTTAACCAAAAATGAAATTAATTATAAATTACAACGCTCACATATCAAAAATATTCTTAACAATATAATCAATTAAATTTTTTTGTTTGATTCTATTTAGTTATAAATATTTATATTTTAAATTTTAAATTTTATATTTTAAATTTTAAATTTTAAATTTTAAATTTTAAAATATAAAATATAGTTTCAAGATAACAACATAATACATAAGAATTATTTTGTTTCTAAAATTAAAATATTATTAATAAAAAATTTATTTAATTATATAATAAATTATATATAAAATTATTAAAAAGATTACAACGCTCACATGTCAAGAATATTTTAAAAAATATAATCAAATAAATGTTTTTTTAATTTCTATTTAGTTATAATTTTTTATATATTAAATTTTATAATAGAAAACATAGTTTCAAGATAACAACATAAAACATAAGAATTAACTTATTTTCTGAAATTAAAATATTAATAATGGAAATTTGTTTTAGTTATATAATATATTATATATAAAATTATTAAAAACATTACAACGCTCACATATCAAAAATATTTTTAAAACTATAATCAAATAAATGTTTTTGTTTGATTTCAATTTAGTTATAGTTATTATATTTTAAAATATATAATAAAAATATATTTTCAAGATAACAACATAAACCATAAGAGTTATCTTATTTTCTAAAATTAAAATATTATTAAAAACATGACAATAAACAAATTTACCTAAAATCACATGGAAAATACATTAAAATTATCTTGTTTTATTTCATAAAATATAATATTATTAATATAAATTCAGTTTTAAATATAATAAACTATCTATAATAAAAATATGAAAAATCAGTAAAAATTATCTAAAATCATGTAAAAGTAGATAAATGAGTAAATTATAATATTATTGATATAAATTCGTTTTTATATATAATAAATTATATATGAAATTATTAAACATATGACACATAAGCAATATTAGCTAAAATCATGGAGCATGTGACAAATCAGCAAAATCAATTCATAAATTATATATGAAATTATTAAAAATATGATACATAAACAATATTAGCTAAAATCATGGAGTACGTTACAAATCAGCAAAATCACTTCATAAATAATAGTATAGATAGGTGTTAGTTAGGTGGAATCCAAACTTGACTTGATGGCTAACACCATTAACGCTTGGTTCGTAAGGATTCCAACAAAAGAATTCGAACGAGACTAGGTGGCGGAAATCATCAAGGTTCGATTCATATGAATTCTTGGATATAGGTCAAAAAGAAGTGAACATGACTTAGTAGTTACCACCATTAAGGTTTGATTCATAGAAGCATGTCCAATCTTGGTCAATGATCTTTCAATAGAAGCAAACTTTGTCTGAGAGAGAAATAAGTACAGAGAAAAATAAGTAGAGAGAGAGAAGATATGAACTAACTTTTACCTGCATGTCCAGATACTTGTATGAAAATACTTGCATCTTGTGATCGATACTCTGAAGGTAAAGCCTGCACTTTTAATTATGCTAAAAATGAGGTTTGTAAAGGGGAATGTCATACAAGATTTTCTAAGTTGTTGGCTAGGTAAATTTGATTGCTAAGTGTAGATCCTAAAATCCACACTCAATATTTTGTACAGATCGAGAGTTCAATCAGGGGAAGAGAAAGAATGTGGGCAACGATGCTCTTAAACACAACGATATAATCGGACTTCGGTTGACAAAAATGGACTTTTATTGAATATGGAATTCGTTTACAAGGTGATAAACAAGATCGGAAATAACAAAAAAGGGTATAAGAAAGCGAACTAAAAATCGATAGAATGAGGTCGATGTGATTAGTGTATGGCTCTAGGGTTTTTATCATGTGTTGAATGTCACTCTAGCTCTCTTTTTATAGTCCTTTCCTCCTCTAACTGTTTCCGCGATCTCTGGGATCTCGTCTCGACCTCGCAGAGTCCGGCTCGACGTCGAGTTTGTGATCTTGGGCTTGGGCCCGTTCAGCTAGATGCCGAAATTGGGTCCAACAATTGTCCCCCAATCTTATTATTTTAAAAGATTAAGATGGCTTACTCGGACTCAATTGATAAAAGGCGGTTTAGCTTCCGCGGCGCAGAAATTCGACACGTGTCTGCTTCCTGTCGATGGACCGTTGGTTTGTGTTTCTAACGGCTACTTGTGCCGTTTTTGATGCAAAACCTAATCATCACCTCCTCGTTGATGATAGAGCCGTTTCTTGGTGTCGGCGAACTGCCTTATAAATACAAGAGTCTCTTTGTTTTCTCCTAACTTCTTTTCTTTCTTTCTGGAATTTTCTTTCTTTCTCTCCGAAACTTCTGGCGATTCGGTTGCTGCAGAATCTTCTTCCTAGGATGCAGCTGGTTCTTAGTTTTATCTTCTTTTTTTCTTTTATTTTAAATCGGATATCTAGTGTTCTGTTTTTCTTTTTGCCTCTTTTTTTTTTTTGTAAAATGCTTAAGCGGATAATCACGGATTTATGATATCTATGTTTTAGAGATTTTATCCCCTTCTCAATTGGTAATATTCGTTTATCCCTGCCTTTATAAATGTCGTATTCTTTTTTTTTTTATCTTCGTACTCTCGAAAATATTTTTCCTCTGGCTGTTAATCATGACATCGAGAAAAACGACTTCTCGTGAATCTAAAAGAATTCGCAATCGGAACAAAGGAGTAGGACGGATTCGTTCTGGTGACGTGGGTAAAGCGCTTACTGAGGTTCTCCGCGAGGAACCTCGACTTCCTCGTGTTACTGTTCGATCCGAAGCCAAAGACTTGGATGAACAGAAGACCGCAACTCTTTTGAGTTCTGGTAGTCCGAATGGCTCGGAGGGGCGTGATCTTCCTAAGAAGAAAGCGAACATTTCCGGGAATGATGCTCTACCCGGCTCCGCGAGCGGAGGTGTGGCCGCGAAGCCGTTTCACTGGCAGTTTTCCCATGCCAAGGATTGTCCGATCACGGATGATCCCGACAGCATCACTCATTTGGTCAGGCATTTCAAGCCGGCGGGATGTCCTCTTCCCTCATTGTAGAATATGACTGAGCGTGATGCTTATGTGAAGATGGCGGTTTGATCTTTTGATCCCTGATACTTATTTATCTGTTGAGCGTATTCCTGATGTATATTCAGGCTATTGAGGCAAACAACGAGTTTGCGGCAACTCTGAAATAGTGTTTACGTGATATCCCTCGAGCCGACGAGCTCTACGAGGTCAAGAAGGTCGTTCGAGAGCTGAAACTCAGCTTGAATACGGCGCAGGATCGGGAGCGTACCACTGTTTCTCAATTGACAGCGGCCGAAAGATTGGGGAACCAGGCTGCTTCTCTCGAGGCTCGCCTTCGGATTGTCAGTAACGAAAGGAAATCGGCTTTGGAGAAAGTCGTCGTCATGGAGGCGCAGATTGAATATCTGACCGCAAGTCATGAGGAGGAGCTTCGTCGTGCGACTTATGACGCTATAAAGACTTTGGCCGACGGGTATCTGGACGTTCTGGTGTCTTTAAAGGAGAAGTGGGAGAGGAAGAAGGCCACGATGGATTGTGAGATTTTCTTGAAAGAGGTCATGTCCAACATTGACCTTATTAATGAAATAATGAACAACAATCTGCTTGCCTCTGATGAGTTATCATGCCTTCGAGCTAAGGAGGTTGAGCTCGGGGCCGAACGTGACGTGACTGCGGTGTCAGACTTTTCGGTTAGGAAGTTGGATCTTCCACTGGTCTCTGAGGATCTACCTGAGGATTTTTTTCTCTAAGGTACCTCCTGGTGAATATGAGTTTAGGGGCGAGCAAGGACGCAACGGGAAGTGCTATGAAGATGGCGAGTTCGATGCCGAAGATTAATTTTGTATTGTTTATTTTTGTTTCTTATTCTTTCTGGCAATCTTGATGAGTAGTAATGGTTATGAATAATAATGGTTTTTTTTGGTTTCGTTTTTCTCTGCGTGTGCGACTTTTTATTATTTCCGCGGTCATAGATCGACTTTTTATTATTTCCACAGGTCTCTGAGGATCTACCTGAGGATTTTTTTCTCTAAGGTACCTCCTGGTAAATATGAGTTTAGGGGCGAGCAAGGACGCAACGGGAAGCGCTATGAAGATGGCGAGTTCGATGCCGAAGATTAATTTTGTATTGTTTATTTTTGTTTCTTATTCTTTCTGGCAATCTTGATGAGTAGTAATGGTTATGAATAATAATGGTTTTTTTTTGTTTCGTTTTTCTCTGCGTGTGTGACTTTTTATTATTTCCGCGGTCATAGATCGACTTTGATAGATAACGCGTCGATAAGTTGTGTTCGAGTAATATTTTTACTACTGTGATGCGCCGTGTTTTTAGCGGGATTCTAACAGTTTCCATAGACTTGATCAGGGTCTCTACATGCAGCTAAATCGAATTTCAAAAGATGAGAAATTATTTTTCTTTATTATTTATAGATGATTCTCGTATACAATTTTACATTATACATTAGAAAAAGTGTGTCCGTACGGATAAGTTGTTTTCTTCTATGGGCTCAATATATGAGTGACTTATTCAAAGTGAGTGACTGAACTCAGATCGTGAGCTGCTTACGTACCTTCATCGAGTGGTCAAGTCTGACGTAGTTCGATTATTTTCCCAGTGAATTGGGTCGTGTTTGTCGATTTGTTCGTACACGTGAGTGCGATTCTTGTTCTTCACGGGGCTTCTTGGTTGATCCTATGACTTGGCTCGATAACTTTTAAGCTCAAAAGATAGCATGTTCTGGAGCTCTTTTGGCTCCCTCTTATGGTTTCAATTCTTCTTGGCGTAGGGAACTTCAGAAACTGGTGGTAGGTTGAGGGTACTGCCTTCATGGCGTTAAACGGAGCAGGTCGATCTATAACGATAAATTCGACTATCTTTCTAACATCTCTGGTGGTCACGGCGAGCTCGATGGAACCGAGAGAG
This sequence comes from Eruca vesicaria subsp. sativa, assembly GCA_932364175.1. Classification (NCBI taxonomy): domain Eukaryota; kingdom Viridiplantae; phylum Streptophyta; class Magnoliopsida; order Brassicales; family Brassicaceae; genus Eruca; species Eruca vesicaria. The sequence goes on along the minus strand of CAKOAT010057377.1, from coordinate 503,963 downwards.
AAGGTAGTCTCTCCTGTAAATCCGATTAGGAGGGTACATCTGCGGAGCTTCCGGTATCTATCATGATTCTGGATAGTTCGCATCCTCCGACGTCGAGTCGTATGACGAGTGCGTCGTCATGTGGTTTATCGAGGTCGACGGTTTCATTTTCGTCGAAAGGTAATTTCGTGGTCGCGGCCCGAAAAAGGTTCTCGTATGCCGATGCTGCTTTTGGCTCTTTGTTGGTGGGCGTTGATGGAGTTGACTGATTTGCAGAATTTTGACCCTCCATAAATGAAATCAATTCCTTTTCCTTTTGTCTGGTGATGCGTCGGGAATTTCCATTTTTTGGTCAATCTCGACTAGTGGTGTCCTTGTCCCCCGGAAAGGTTGGGTTTGAGTAAACGCGGGCTGTACTGTTTTTCATGTATCGGTTTCTCCAGCAGTCTCCAGATCTTACTGAACTTTTTGCTCTCTTTGGGCTCGTGGTGGGGTTTGGTCATTCGACTGAGGGGAGGAGAACATGTCGTATCGACCTCCACCAGGCCTCGTATCGTCATCGTGATGTCGATGTTTATGCGTTCTTTGGTTTGAATTAGTGCTTTTTTATGTTTGGATCCCCATAAGATCATGTCGACTTTCTTCTTTGGGGCAGGAGTTGGTGATTCTGGTGTTGCTGGTTCGACCTCTCTACCTCTTTTACCTTTATTTTTGGCTTTCGGGGTCGGCGGGGTCTCCTCTTCCTCTACGTTCTCACTGCCTTCTTTGTTTTTTTCCTTATTGTGAAGTGCAGCACGACATTCTTCGGTTGAATGCCCTTTTCGTTTGTGGAAGACGCAGTACTTGCTTGAGTCGTACGTCGACTGTTTGTTCTGCGACGACGAGTCTATGGCGTAGGAATGGTGCCCTTTGGTAGTTTGTTCTTTTGGAGTACTGTTTTTTTAATTACTCCTTTGTTGGCGTGGTATTTTTCCTTCAAGGCCGCTATCTCCTCTTCAAGGGTTGCGAAGTAGGATGTGCGATACAACGCGTCGCCGAGTGAGGTGGGAGCTGAGACCGTCATTTCTTGCCTAAACTAGGAAGAAAACCAGACTCCGTTTTTTCAGAGCTGCCGACGCGACAACTTTGTTCAAGCTCGATATTTTGGACTTTAGTTCTTTGAACTTATTTATGTAGATCCTTAGTGGTTCGAAGGGCGCTTGCTTAAGGTTCCACAGGTCGGCTTCAGTGGCACGTGTCTCTATAAACACTGAATACTGCTTCGAATGCCGATACGAGTTGGGTGAAATCGTCGATCGGATTTCCTTCGAGTCCAGCGAACCATTCTAGCGCAGGACCTGTGAGATTCTCAGCAAAGAAACGGCAGTAGTCCGCTTCTCTTTCCTCGTCGTTGAGATGCGCTCTAGATACGGCTAACCGGAAGGCCCGTACGTGCACTTTTGGATCGGAGTTTCCAGAGTATTGGGGGAATTTGATCTTTCTGACATCATGTAACCTTACACTGGTTATTCGATTTGTGAATGGAGTTCGGCGGGTCTCCTCGATGACCTGATCGATATTAGGGGCCGAGCTCGTCGCCAGATGCACGATGGCGTGTATCCTTTTGAGCTCGGCGTCGTTCTTTTCAACGTAACTTCTGAATGCTCCTCCTTGACTTGGGAACCTTTGATCATCCTTTTGCAGGTTCTCGTGCATCGATCTGAACGGGTCATATGCTGAGACGGGGTCTGGATGGGCTGTGGGTCCCGTTCGTTGAAATTCGTCACCTTCGAACGTGAATCGATCATCTCGAGCTCGATGTTGCAGTGGGGTTGTTTCTGCTGGTCTATTCCGAGTTGAGGTCGGAGTCGTTCTGATACCCTGCTTTCCATTTTACCTAGCCTTGACCATTATAGTCTAGGCTTCGATACGTTTTCCCTTCGGGTTGGGCCTGCGGCGAAGTTTCTCCAGCATTGCAGCCTGATCGGGTGCTGGCCGCTTCGGGGGAGGTGAAGGCTCCATGGTTTGGAGGGAGCGGCGTTTGGAGAGGTGGATCTGACTGTTGTCGGATTTTTTCTCTTGGATTTGGTCGGCTCTCGGCGAGTTCTCTCTCGGTTTGTTCCAGGCGGTTGGCAATAGTAGATGAACGATTTCTTGTTCGCGAGATCTGTAGATAAGCATGACGATCATTGCTCTCATTTCCGCCATCTCGTCTCGATTTCAAGCTAACTGAGTCGGAGATCTCGGTCTCGTTACTCTGGTCGACTCATCGGAAACTGTTCTGTCTGTGGTACGATTCCATACTCGAGATCCGATTTGATCATTAGGAGGGTTTTGATCTGATATCGCATTTCTTTCGGCGATCAAGGTTCCAATCGGCGGAGTTTGTTGACTTTGGGTCTCGTTGGTGGTCTCAGCGACGTTTGCTCGGTCGACGGACGCCGGAGCAGTTCCTAGAGGGTTTCTGGTGGGAGTGATGCCATATCCGTGTAATGTGACCAAGAAAATTCTACAATTTTGATATTTTCATTTTGTAAACAACAGCCATACTCCGAAATTTGTTTATATATGAATTCTTCTATGTTTTTGTTCATGAGTAGGCAGTCGATGACTCATATGTAATTTTTCTATATGTTGGCCAAGAAAAAGTATTGAACATATGAAGGACCTCATAATTTTTAGAGTATATGTTACTTTATGTGTTGGTTATTTTTTTTTCATACTCACATGATTTAATTAAAGTGAGTTTTTAATTCAAACTAATGAATTTAATAATAGTGTGACAACTCATCATGTGGAAGTTCACAAAAAGTTGATTTTTTTTTGTGACAACTTATCTTGTGGAGAGTATTTGTTAAAGAGTGAGGTCTTGGGTTTGAGTAACGCCAAACGCATCAATAATCTATTCGTGGATGTGGAGGTAGTTCTTCCCACAGTGAGGGGTTAGGGTCGTTGCGCTGCAGCGCTATTAACTTCCACATGATGAGTTGTCAGTTCAATTGGTGACAACTTATCTTGTATAGAATTGTTAAAAGATGAAGTCTTTGGTTCGAGTAACGCCAAGCGCATCAATAACCTACTTGTGTATGTGAAGCCAGTTCCTCCCACGGTTAGGGGTTATGATCGGTCGGTATGCTGCAGGGCTGTGAACTTCCATAAGATTGATTGTCACAAAAAATTGACTTTTTGTGAATTTCCACAGAATGAGTTGTCACAAATAGTTGGTGGTTTATAATTTATAAATTATATGATAAATATATATATGTGATCGATATAAGTGAATGGAATATCCAATGACATAGAAATGAGAAAATGCCTATTATGCTGATCACACCTAAGTATAATGAAAATTTTGTTATTAAGTTACACTTTTAAGATTACTTTTTAATAATGCTTTTCCTTCAATATAAAGGAGATGGAAAAAAGGTACAACAGCCAGCCTTCTAATCGACAAGGAGGACAGAGGAGTTAACTATTTTCAAATATAGATTTCTTAGAAAGCTTATGAATGAGAAGAAAAAAAACTGATGAAATTCATGGTGCAGAACACACCTTCTTATAGTTGAAAGTTATTATGATCGTAGTAATTAAGAAGTATTGAAGGATAGACCGACAATAGGTGATGCCTGCGTTGAAGGCGACTCTTCGATTGAGAGTAACAACAAAATGTTTTCGATCTCTCAGGCAGGAATATGAACAGAATTATAGTTTAGAGTTTTCCTACTGACGATGGAAACTCTTGGACCGAGAAACATAAATAATACATAAGAAAATAATCACATTGTCAAGTCCAGATAAAAACTTGTAAACTATTAAATACATATCAGGTGTCAGTTTTCTATCTACTCTATTTGATGACGTGTCTTAATAAGGAGTGAGAAAATTACACTTTATATATATAGATAGATAGATAGATTTACTAGAGGAGATGGCTGTGACTAGAAGTCAGCAACCATATTTCAGAAATCAACATCAAACTATGAACCATTCATATCAAGGTCCGTAGGTGAATATTTGATTTTTCTTACCGTGTGATGACTTTGTGTCTAAGTAGTTGGTATCGATTCATTAGACTAGTCTAAACTTGTTTTGAATAACACCTTTCTCTCTTTTTTTCCGTCACGAACGACAATGGACCAGTCCGATAACCCTTTAAACCCCATAGAGGGGAAACCCTCACCTAGAAAGCACGAAGAAGGTCGAGCCCCTAACGTCAAGGTGCACAAGGCGCTTGATCTTCTTGACTTTTAAAGTATATGAACCCAGGGGCGGACCCACTTGAAGAGGTGTGGGGTCACCTGACACCACAAAAACTTCATAAAAATTAGTTTTGTATGAGAAAATATCAAAGATTCAGTAGCAAAAATGGTAAAATACTGATAATGACACCACACAACCCGGGTTCGATGCCCATCTTTAACCCTACTAATTGTTTTTGACACCAGTCTGATTTACTCCTGGGTCCGCCACTGTATGAACCTTATATTTTTAATTGATAGGTTAAAGGATTGTAAAAACAAATAAAACTATATGTATTAAAATAATGAACTAATGTTGGTAACTAATAAGTCAAAAATATATTTCTATGAATAGGTAAAAGTTTTAAAGTATATGTCACTCGACAGACTAAATTTATAACTGTTGGCAACATAAAATAGGATAGCAAGTCGTGACAAAAGATCTACCACGAACACAAAAGTCTAGCACCCATATATGACATTTTTTTCTCAAAAACAGATTAAATTGACTTTTTTCTTTTAAAGTGAATTTTTAAAAAAAATTTAAAAAATATGGTAACGATGATGTATCATAAAAATTTAATGGCATCTTTGTTATTAAGGTTTTGTCGTAATTGTGATCGAGGATATTTTAGACATAAAAATCTTATATATTAAAACAGAAGTCATTACTTGACTTCATGTGTGATTTTTTTAAAAATGGACTATTACTAGAAAGTTATGTTACATTAACTCTTTAATAATCTTATCATTATTATATCTTATGAAAAATCATATCTATAATAACAAAGATACACTTAATAATTTGGTTTTGGTAAATTACCCCACACCTTCCAACTTAGTCACGCAAAATATGTCAATAGATATAAGTTTAGAAATCTTCTATTATTTATAAGGAAATATATCAATAATAGTTAAATGCATCCACAATATATTAACAAAAATCACAGATTAGTAATATGGAATATTTATGTACCCTAACAAAATTTACATGTTATATATATTAGATAAATTTATTTCGATGTAGATTTTTAAAATAATATTGTATTAAAAAAAGAAATTGTTTAAAAACTCCTTTTTAATAAATTTTTTTATAATATTAATTTATGAAGCTATAAGTTTAGTTTTTAGCAAAAATTTCTTCGAAGTTTATATTATCTTTGCAAATTGAAGTATACTAATATTTAATCAAGCTATATTTATATTATTTTATCTAAAAATGAAATACTAATCTAACAAACAATAAAATATAGAAGAAAAAACAAACACATGTTTGAAAAATATGTATAATATAAAAAAATTGAAACAATCTATTTGATTAAATCACTTATTACATAATATTATTATGTTTGAAAAACATTTACTATACATATCGTAAATATGTGATTACTATAATATATACCAATTTACAAGTGAAAACAAAATGTTTATATAACTAACTATAAACGAAAACAAACACCCGCGCGGTTGCGCGGGTCAAAATCTAGTTCTTTAATTAATTTGCTTGAATAATTTTTCTTTCTTGTATTGGGTGATTTGGCCGGTCTCGGCGAAAACGCTTAGTGCTACACAACAAAGTTTTTAATATTTTTTAGTAGATATGGATTACCTTAGTAATAGGTGAGCAATTTTGTGTTGTCCACCCCAACCCCTGCCCCCGGAAAATCAAAATGGTAAAGGTGAAATGGTTTCTGCAAATGAGATACATTTACATTTCTTTTCAGAGTTTTCCTATTGTTCAGTTTTGTCAACAGGTTTTCCACAGATGGGACAGCAAATTCATGGCTTATTCAATCAGTAATTGTAGACTTCTGAAATCGTTAAAACTTTCCCATTTGTTTGATCCAGACTCAGTCAATACTGAAAGACTTACTGCCCTTTGTTTAAAAAAATTGGAAAAATATGTACACTTTTCTTTGACGTTTTCTATCTCTCTTCTTAAAAGAAAATCTTTCTCATAGACTCAAATTTTTATTTTGTAAATTTTTAGATTGAATATACTCTTCTACTATATATTTAAACCTACATAAATTAATTAATACTCTGTCTCTTATACTACTACTAAATGTTATTTCAAAAAAATACAATAATTAATCTTCTATCCAAATAATATAAGATACTAAGTTCTACATTTTAATATATTATTTTTATTTATCTCAATTACTTTATGAAACAAATTAATTTGTGACATACCTGACGCTGCCGCAGCGGGTTGACAAAAAGACAGGGTTCATGTCTCCTCTTTCACAGCTAATCTGAGCGTTTTGGTAAGTTTTCATGTCTGATTTTCTTCATTTAGTATTCTATTGTTGCATAAAGTTCTTATCTTTTTTCCAAACTAAATTCTCCAACCTTTTTAAATCTCTTTAAACATAAAAACACCAAAAAATATATCACTTTCTCATTTTATGTGTTTCTCACTATTTTATCTTGTTTTTGCAGGTTTTTCATTACATAATTGTTATCTTTCACTTATTTAAGGGTAGATCTATAAATTTTTATATGTATTTTGTGTTTTTTATATGTTAGATTCTAATAAGTTATAGATTCAATATAATGTGATTGTTTTAGATATTATTTAAGCTTAAAGCCATTTTTTAATGTTTTTCTCTGTTTTGATGTCATTTGAACGTTTTTGAATATGCAGATTTTTTAAATCTGAGACAGACATCGGAAGACTTACAGAAGACATTCAGAATACTTTCTTGGAAGTATTCTGACGTCGTCTTAAGTCTTCTGACGTTGTCTTAAGTCTTCTGGCATAGTCTTAAGTCTTCTGACATAGTTTTAAGTCTTCTGACGTAGTCTTAAGTCTTCTGACGTAGTTTTAAATCTTCTGACGTAGTCTTAAGTCTTCTGACGTAGTCTTAAGTCTTCTGACGTAGTCTTAAGTCTTCTGACGCAATCTTAACTCTTCTGACGTAATCTTAAGTCTTCTTGGAAATTTTCTCTACTATCATGTGGAGTCCAAGATAAACTCTGTTTTGTTATTTGTATGTGTACACTTTACTTGTAATTTTTTTTTGTAAATTTGAAAAAATATTAATAAAAAATATGGTAAATTTGTTTGTTATCCAAAATTACTTTACATTATTAAAGTAAACAAGATGTAAGATATGTGCTAACAATGTGTGTTTCCACCTTTACAAATCAAGGAAATAAAAAACTTCATTGACTTTCAGAGTCAAAACATGATTTTCATGGTGTAGTTCTTCTCATTTTTGGATCTCCTATACTCTGTAAAAAAAAATATAAATTTGTAACTATAAACAACTTCTTGTCATTAACTTACAATAGTTGTTCATCCCTTTAAACTTCTAAGAAGTAAAACCAACAAAGTCTTGTAAGAAGTAAAACCAATAAATTTTATAATTATAAACAAGTATATAATGAGTTGGTTAACTCTTCCAACTTCATTTTCATGTACACATTATATACTTGTTGAAATTATTTAACACTTTTGAAAGTTAAAAAACTTATTATAAATGCTATTCTTAAAAATACAAGTTTACAAAAATTAATGTGGAAAACTTCCACAGAAGTCTTTTGAGAGAAGGAATTCTTCTATCATTAGTTAAAAAGATTAAAAAACAAGAATGTTGGTAACGTCATAATTATCGTCAATTAAGTGGTGAATTTTCTTCAGGACCCCAGATATTGTCTACAACACATGAATTAACAATAAAATCTTAAGAATTCATTTTAAATTTGAAGAAAATGAAAATTTATTATACATTATCGTAGAAGACTTACGTGGAAGTCTTCCCGAAGAAGATTTTCAGGTAAGTCTTTGGCAGAAGACTTCCAGATAAGTTTTTCGTTTAGGTCATTTTTGCAATTGAAAATTTGTAAAGGAAGACTTTCAGAGAAGTCTCCTCTATAAGAGACTTCTCTGAAAGTCATCCTATGTAAATATTGGCTTACTTTTCTAATACAAAAATTCTAGAATTTTTTTCCGGATAAACAGGTTAGTTTTGCAATTGACCAATCTGTGTCAGAAAGTTGACTTTCTACGGAAGACTTCCAGGTAAGTATTCTACCGGAAGACTTACCTGGAAGTCTTCTCAACCTTTACATTAAGTCTATTGAAGTCTGTGTAGATTAGTTTTACAATTGAGTATATGTGACTTTTGTTGAGAAGACTTACCTGTAAGTTGGCCAAAAGACTTACAGGTAAGTCTTCTTTGATTACCTTAGGTTTGACTAGAAACACAGAATAAAAATCTGGAAGACTTCCAGGTAAGTTTTCTTGTAGAAGACTTATCTAGAAGACTTCTAGCAAACAAATCTAAAAAAAAAAATTAATTAATACCTTCAAACCTTAAGAAAACTTGCTTAGTTCTTCAAGCACACACAACTTCACTAGAACATCTACTCAATCGTTATTGACCAGAAATCATTAGTTTGGATAGCTATATGACCCTCAAAAACTTTAGAATAAAAAAACTTGGATTTTTTTTGGATGAATATAAGTAGAAAGTGAGAGATGTGTGGTTTTTGAGCATAAGTTATGAGAATGAATGAGCAAATTTCATATTTTAGATGCATTAAGAACTTCATTTTGGTTGTTCATGGTTGTTGGGTGAATTGATGATAGTGGCATTTTTGTGATTAGTTGATGAAGATGAGGATGAGAGAGTAAAACACTCATTTTCAAAAAAAGTTAAATAAGAATAATCGCATTTTTTTAAATATTCAGAACTCTAGGGCAGATTGGAGAAATGAAATGTCCAAAAAAGAAGAAAATTAGTTTTGTGTTTGACTTGGAGTTTTGAGTTAGTTTTGAAAAAAACCCGTTAAATAATATATAACTTTCATATTAAATATATATACAACAAATTAAAATGTTAAACATTATTTATCAATAAAAAGGTTAAAATATATTAATTGTAAACTAGATTTTATTAAAACATATTCTGCGTTTTAAATCACAGATCAAAATCAAGTTAGTTAAAAGTTGTACGTATAAAAGTCTTGAATTGGAAAAGAAAAAAAAAAAGAAAAACCTTTTTCTTAGGCGTTTCGCCTTTCATTACATGTTTACGTTGATATAGCTATCTGGCTGTGTTGTCATCAAATTCTCTTTAATCACCCTTTCGATCTCTCATGGCCTCTTCTTCTCGGAGCTGGAGATACAACGTCTTCTTGAGCTTTCACGGACCAGATGTTCGTGTGACATTTCTAAGTCATTTAAAAAAGCAGTTCCAACACAATGGGATCCTAACATTCAACGATGAAGGGATCGAGAGAAGCAAACCGATCTGTTCTGAACTCATACGGGCAATAAGAGAGTCAAAAATTTCAATCGTGGTGCTCTCAGAGAACTATGGTTCTTCAAGTTCGTGTTTGAGTGAGCTGGTGGAGATTTTGAAGTTCCAAGAATCTGCGGGACAGATAGTGATGACGGTTTTCTACAAAGTGGATCCATGTGATGTAAGGAAACAGATGGGGAAGTTTGGGAATACTTTCAAGAAAACTTGCCGAGAGAAAACAGAGACCGAGATGGAGAGTTGGATTCAAGCTTTAACCCAAGTCGCCGATATAGCCGGAGAGCACTCTCTCAACTGGTAGTTATTTTTTTTCAAGATTTATTCAGCAACTTTAAATTGCCATTTAGTTTGTAGCTCAAGTATGGATGAATCAGTGAAGCCGGATTCACTACAACGACCTAAAAAGGTTAAATAATCTCTGAGAAATTTGTTTTTTTTTTTTGTTAGGGACAATGAAGCAAAAATGATTGAGAAGATTGCCACAGACGTTTCAGACATACTAAATGCTACGCCTTCCAGGGACTTTGATGGGATGGTAGGAATTGAGGGTCACTTGGGGGAAATTAAATCTTTGTTACGTTTAGAAAATGATGGACCTATGACCTTAGGAATATCAGGTCCTGCCGGTATTGGTAAAACTACCATTGCGAAAGTTTTATACAACCAACTCTCTAAAGATTTCCCCCTTAGATATTTCATGGAAAATGTCAAGGGAAGTTATAGGAATGTTGATAGTGATGATCATGGCTCAAAGCTCCGTGTACAAGAACAGCTTCTTTCGAACATTTTGAACCAAAACAGCATGAATATATGTCACTTAGATGTGATATATGAAAGGTTATGCAACCAAAAAGTTCTTATTATTCTTGATGATGTAGATAGTCTTGATCAAATACATGCCTTGGCTAAGGATATATATCGTTTTGGTCAAGGAAGTAGAATTATTGTGACTACGAAAGATCGAGGGCTTTTGGAAAGATATGGCATCAACAATACATACCATGTGGATTATCCGTCTGATGGTGAGGCTCTTGAGATATTATGTAGATATGCTTTTGGGAGAAGATCTCCACATTATGGTTTTGAAAAGCTAGCGATAAGAGTTACAAATCTTTGCGGTAATCTTCCATTAGGTCTCCGTGTTGTGGGTTCATCTTTACGCAGGAAAAGTGGGTGTGAATGGGAAGTTATAATCCATAGGCTAGAAACTAGTCTTGATGGAGATGTCGAGAGACTATTAAGAATCGGATATGAGAGTTTACATGAGAAAGATCAAGCTCTGTTTCTTTACATTGTAATCTTCTTCAACTACAAAGACGAAGATTACGTTAAACTAATGCTCGGTGATTGTAATTTGGATGTGGAGCATGGGTTGAGAAACCTAGTCAATATCTCTCTCATAGACATATCTACTGATGGAGATATAGTGGTTCACAACTTACTACAACAAATGGGTAGACAAGTCATTGATAGACAAGAACCTTGGAAACGCCACATTTTAATTGACCCTCATCAGATCTGTGATGTCCTTGAATATGATACAGTAAGTTTTTTTTTTTTTTTTACTTCCTTCCTTGTATTCGTTAGGATAACCTAATCATTTTAAACAACATATTTGGTGAAGATAAATATCTCACCGACACTGCTAACAGTTTCCTCTATGTTGGAATACGGTTTAGAAGGTATGTCCTAGACATATCTACTGATGTGGCGTTTAAAGTTTCATAATTAATTTGGTGAAGATAAACACCTTACATGTTTTGCTAACAGTTTCTTAAATTTTGGAACTTGGTGTAGGGTACTAGAACCGTGTCTGGCATATCTTTCGATACATCCCACACCAACGAAGTGCTTGTAGGCGACAGAGCTTTTAAAAGAATGTGTAACCTTCAATTCCTCAGTGTCCACACAAGAAAACATGGTGAAAATGATAGGGTGCGCATACCTCAGTACATGGAGTTTCCACCTCGACTTAAGTTACTTCATTGGGAGGCATACCCAATAAAAAGTCTCCCTTTGAGATTTCATCTAAAAAATCTCGTTGAACTCCATATGCGTAATAGCCAGCTCGAGAAGCTCTGGGATGGATCTCATGTTTGATTTAGTTCGAATATATAGATTAGCTATCTGTGATGGGAACAATTCCAGAAGTGGCATTTAACATATACTGGACTAATCTGGTTTGATAGCTTTCCAAACTTTAAAGTTTCTTTAAATGACAAAACTAATTTAAAACGTTGGTTATACAAAAATACTGTATACAATTATTAAATGACTGATACACTTATGAGATAGATGATCGAAGGATCCATTCTGATTTCTTTAATCTGTAGATTTATTGCAAAGCTAAGTGCTTTTTCTTCAAATGCAATGTTCTTAGAATAATATGGTTTGACCGGATTCAACCTGGTTCGATTGAGTATAAACATAGAATAAAAACTAGAACTATATATATATGTTTTGTTGTTTGTCTTCTGAAAAATTATAGGTAAACAAATATATTAAAAACAATATCTTAACAATATAGATCTTTAGTCTTGAATTGTATTTTTTTTTTTTAAATGCAAATATAATACTTATGTCAAAAAATCATAAATTTTATTATAATAGTTTAAAAATATTAAATAAATTTTATTTCTTGTGGTAGATTATAAACAAAATCTATTTTATTCAACCCATATATCTACCAAACCTAGATATGTTCTCGGTTTAATCTGGTTCAACCGATGGTCCGATCCAATTTGAAAAACATTAACAAACGTAAAAATTTCAAGCAAAAAAGGAGAAACCCTTTTGCTTCAAACTGATTTTTCGAAATCCAACTAGGTTACTACCAATATCCATGAAGATATAATCTTCCAAATGAATGGTCATCTAAATAGCTGACCAACCAAAACCTTTAATACATTGAGAGCCGTTAGAACCAAATGCACGTCTAGAATACATCAAACAAATTGATGATCGAAAAGTAAAACATTCGTTTATATGAATGTGTACTTATTGTTTATATTCTGATGGTATTCTCTCTCCTGTTTGGTTTTGGTTTCAGCCGCTTACAAATCTCAAGAAAATGGATTTGTCAATGTCGTATCATTTGAAAGAGCTTCCAGATCTTTCAAATACAACTAATCTCGAGAGGCTGACTCTGAATGACTGCGAGAGTCTGGTAGAGATTCCATCCTCTTTTTCGAATCTCCACAAGCTAAAACTTTTGAGCATGCATGCTTGCACAAAGCTAGAAGTCATTCCATCTCACATGAACTTGGCATCTCTTGAATCTGTTAATATGATGGCATGCCAGAGATTAAGAAACTTTCCAGACATCTCTAGGAACATCTCATGGTTTTCTGTCTCAGTCGAGGAACTAGAGCAAGTGCCTGAGTCCATTAGGCTTTGGTCTCGTCTTCGTGTTCTCATCATAACCAGCAAAGGAAAGCTAAAGTCATTAACCCATCTTCCCAAAAGTGTAAGGCAACTACACCTATGCTACATTGGTGTGCAGTGGATGTCAGATATGAAGAAAAGTCTCCAGCGGGTACAGAATTATCTAAACAGCTGCACAAAACTCGCATCACTACCAAGATCGCTTAGGGGAGATTTTGAATCAAAGAAGGGACTACCTTGCCCATATGGCCCTACATATGAGCAACTCAATTACACAAACTGCTTTGAACTGGACCACGAAGCACGGAAAGCAATTTTAACAAAAAATATTACTCATGGTTGGGCTTGTTTACCTGGAAGAGAAATGCCTGTAGAGTTTGATCACCGAGCCAAAGGAAATTTATTGAGCATACGTACCATGAGTAACATACCTCTGACCATTTTAAAGGTATGCGTAGTGATTTCACCTAACCAGCAAACCAGAGAACTCGAACAACTATTGTGTCGTCGTATAGGCAAGGGCATTGAGGACATCAGTGTTTACACCATTCCTAGGATTCAAAGAAAACATCTGTTTCTGTTTCCTTCATACTTGTACGAGGAAGTTACTAGCAGAGAGGTAATGTTTGAATTCAGCAGCGAATTAGAAATTTCTGAATGTGGCTTCCAGATTTGGGAGGATGAATCTGAAATACACAATAATAGAGGACGTCCAAGTGCATACAGGAAACAAGTAACTCGTGAGGAAGAAGATGTCTGCAATAACCAGAAGGACACACATGAATTCAGCAAAGCTGACGAGTATGTGAATCTGAATCCGGCAAAGCGTACAAAAAGATGAATCCGGCAAGGTACCTTCTACAAGATTAGCTTTGTATTCATTATTGGAATGTAGCATGTGCCTGAAATGAAACATTTTTTTTGCTTAAAGAAGAATAATTACCTGAAATGAAACTTAATATTTCATTAGTCTTTTTCAGGCTTTCTAGTGTTATTCAATTTAGACTTTGCAAAACTATGTTTACCATAATGATATATAATAATGAGAAATATATGTGCATATATATATATATATATATATATATGCTTTGTATATATAAACATGTTAATGTAAAATAAAGGTAAAGGTTTTCAATTCCCTCGCATGGGTACATAACGAGTGGCCGTTGCTACAAAAGAAAGAAAAAAAAAAGGAAAAAAAGGCAAATGCTGATCTTATCAAAAGAAGAAGAGTAAATTAAGAGCATCATCATCCTGAGGGGAGCTTAGAGGAGTGCTTAGTGGATGAGGGCCAAAAAAAAAAAAACAAAATCCGGCGCTTGGAGTTGCAAAATAAGCACTCAATTTTCTTTGATGCTTGCACTGTTCGCGTACTCCACTAACACATGGTGGTCCGCGATTTGTTTGTTTTATTACTTTTTCTTTTTTTAAATCAGAAAAAAAATAACAAAAAAAAAATTAAGTTCCATTATGGGAATGTTGGGATGATGATAGTCTAAGATGGCTATTGCAGAAAACATATTGTTGGTATAAATGATTTTTATATTTTATTTTATTTTATTTTATCATGCATAAGATGGTTTATTCTATGAGTCAATGCAGAATTTTAAAAATTTGCTTAATTTTTAGAACCAGATTCAGTCAATACAAAAATATGACAATTTCAAACTTTTTGAAAAATATGTACAAAGTCGAACGTGTAAAAGTCTTCACTCTAAAAACAAAATAAACGTTAACGCCTATACATCAATAATCTTTAATTTACTAGATATAGCTTTAGCTATCTGGTTCTGTTGTCTTTAGATTCTCTTTAATCACCCTTTCAATCTCTCATGAGGTCCTCTTCTTCTTCTAGGAGCTGGCGATACAACGTCTTCCCGAGTTTCCACGGACCAGATGTTCGTGTAACATTTCTAAGTCATATAAGAAAGCAGTTTCAACACAATGGAATCATAACGTTCAACGATGAAGGCATCGAGAGAAGCAACTCGATTGGTTCTGAACTCATACGGGCGATAAGAGAATCAAGAATCTCTATGGTTGTGCTCTTCAAGAACTTTGGTTGTTCAAGTTGGTGTTTGAATGAACTGGTGGAGATTCTGAAATGTCAAGAATCTGTGGGGAAAATAGTGATAACGGTTTTCTACAAAGTAGATCCATGTGATGTGAGGAAACATATGGGAGAGTTTGGGAAGACTTTTATGAATGCTTGCCAAGGGAAAACAGAGACCGAGATGGAAAGTTGGATCCAAGCTTTGACTCAAGTCGCCAATATAGCCCGAGAGCACTCCCTCAATTGGTTTGTTCTTTTTTTTCTTTCTTTCTACCAAGTAAAAATTTATTCAACAAATTTAAGTTCTCAGTTAGTTAGTATCTTATATTTGAATTAGTTTTTGTAGCCAATGATAACGTGACTGAATTCGTGATTGTTTTTAACCTAAAATTAGTCTTGAACACAACATCTCAAAAACTAAACACAAGCTATTGCATTCCTTGTGATTATCACACACATTATATATAGGAGTTAGATTTACTTTTCTATCATATTATACATTGTATCAAGTATTTCATTTTCCTAATACACATAGCTTTAGTTATCTTAGTTCCTTTTAAGTATAACTTCTTCTTCAAATAATGTTGAAGTATCCAACATTATCCCTCTTAAGCTTCAAGCTCTCCTCCGAGAGGTCTTGTACTCGACTTAGCTCCCTCATATCTTTGAACTTAATTCTTGCTAAGGCCGTGGTTAGTATATCCACACGTTGGTCTGCTCCCGGGACGTGTTCCATGTTAACTTGATCTCTCTCAACACATTCTCGTATGAAATGACACCTCTCGTGAATGTGCTGACTTATTGTCCACACGAATAAGTGTCTTCTCGTTCTTCCTTCTAGTAATCTCACTCATCAATTCTTGGAACCAAATTTCTTGTTTAGCAGCTTTCGTGCAGCCATAAATTCAGCTTCACATGATGACAGTCATGCTTCTTCCATCATCTATGTCGATTTTATGACTACTATCACTATATCCATTGAGCTTCTGTCATCCACCATTGTCAAACAAAAACCCGTAACCAATTACTCAGATACCTCAAGGCTTGTCTCAGTGCATTTCAATGTGACTCTCGTGGGGAATGCATGTAGCTGCTTTGCATTCCTACTGAAAAGGCTAAGTCTAACTGTGTATGCAATAAACACCTAAGACATCCAATCCTTCGTCGATAGGTTGTTGCATCAATTATAGGCTCTTCTTGTGCTTTAGATAACTTTAAACCAACTCTATTGATATTATATGAGTTGCATTGCAAGTATCCATCCTTGCTTCTTTCAAGTTTCATTGCGAAGATGCCTCAGGTTTTATCGAGATTCCATGTGGGCTTTTCTTCACTTTGATACCTAAGTAATAGGTAAGCTTTCCAAGATCAGACAGTTTGGACTTTTTTGACATTGCAGCCTTGAACTCTATGATCTGGCTTGTCGAGTTTCCAGTGACAAAAAGATCATCAACATATATAGCCACAAGAAGAAGTTTATTACTGTCTTCCTTGAAATACACTGAACTTTCTCTAGAGCACTTCATACCTTTTAGGATTTGGTCGAGCTATATGTTCCAAAACTTTGTGTTCTTCTTTCTTCTTTTCAAACCCTTCAGGCTGAGATACATACAAGTATTCATTTAACTCACCATACATGAAGGCCAGTTTCACGTCTAAGTGATGAATCTCCCATACGTCCACAGAAGCCAAACTAATTAACAGTCTTATAGTTTCTATTCGAGCTACCGGAGCAAACACTTCATTGAAGTCAATACCGTTTTCTTGTACATATCCTTTTGCAACAATTCTGGATTTATGCTTATTGATTGATCCGTCTGTGTTTCTCTTGATCTAGAAAACCCACTTAAGGCCTATGAATTTGACTCCAGCCGGCTTGTCTACTAGAACCCAAATGTTATTCTTGTTGATAGAATCGATCTCATCAATGCAAACATTTTTTCCAATGAATGATGTACTTTGTTTCTTGAAAGTTGATCGGCTCATCATTGATTTAGAGGAGCAGAATTTCACATTCTATATCGGCCAGCAAGACGTAATCGTCAAGATAATTTGGACGATTTACTTGACCTGTTGAGCGTCTAGATTGTTGTGGTTTTTCTTGTTCAACACAAGAAACTGGGTTGAACACATCAGGTTTTGGTAACTGTGTTTCACTCTCTTCAGCAGTTATCTCTTCCTATTGATTTCCGACCACAAATTGAACCGTCGTTCATTGTATCACCCCATGATATCCAAAACATACCAGATTCGATCTTTTCTTCTTTGTCAGCTCCCTTCCAATTCCAACATTCTTTTTCAGTAAAGATCACATCTCAACTTACAACTATTCTTCTAGAGCTCGAATTGTAGAATCGATAAGCCTTTGATCCAGGTTCTATAGCGAGGTGAACCAAAGCTTGTGATCGATCATCGAGTTTCTTGAGCTGTGCAAGACAGCCAAATATCGTGATATGAGCTAACTCGGTTTCGTTCCTCTCAAGCATTCATATGGCGTCTGCTTCTTCAAAGCTCTTGTGGGAACTCGCTTAATTAAGTATGTAGCATGATGAATTGCTTCTCCCCATAAGTAATTAGGAACACTCATAGCTTTTGGGTGCTCCTTGTCATCTCCATGAGTGTGTGGTTTCTCCTTTCGGCCACTACGTTCTATTGTGGTGTATATGGAGCTGTTAGATGATGTCTTATTCTACTGTTGTTGCAGAATTATTGAAACTATTTTGATGTAAACTCACCACTTCTATCCGTACGTAGTGTTTAAATTTTCTTGTTGACATCCTTCTCAACGAGTTACTTGAATGCTTTGAATTTTTTCAAACACATCACCTTTTTCCTTTAATAGAATTGCCCACATTTATCTTATGCAATCATCAATTATTACAAAGATATACATGTTGTGTGTGAGTGTAGCTGGTAAGATAGGACCACACAGGCATGCTTGTAGGAGTTCCAACATATGTGATGATCTACATGCAGTAGCCTGTCATGTTTTCTTGCCAAGCAAGCAAGAGTCGTATAGTTGTTTTTATTCTTGAATCTTCGGCATACCGTGCAACATCTCTTGTGTCGCCATGTACCTTATAGTTTTAAAACTAGTGTGTCCAAGTCTAACATGCCATCTCCAAGGTTTCTCTTCAATTCTTGCATGTAGACATGTAGATTTTCCTATTTTAAGAGAGATCTTGTATAACCGATTTAGAGTCCTTAATACTTTTATCAGCAACGTTCCATTAGGATCTCTTAAAGTTAGATAATTCTCCTTCAATCTATCATCGCAGCCTTGTTCGGTAACTTTTCTAAAGCTCAATATGTTGCTTCTTAACTCTGGAATGTAGTATGTGTCGGTTACGAGATTTTGTTTCCCTGTTTTTGCCTCAAAGAATATCAACCCTTTACCATTGATGTCGACACAAGACCCATCTCGTAACTTAACCCTTCCTTTCATATTTTCATTGAGCTCAGACAAGTATGATTTCTCACCCGTCATATGGTTACTAGCTTCGTTGTCCAAGTACCATATTCCTTCTTCTCTTTTGTTTTGTGTCTTCAGTATGACCTTCTCTTCATTAAGTTAACTATCTCATGCATATATAAAGCTATATGAGCTTCCTCTATTTCACCTTTATTTAGCTCTTGATCTTGTTGTTTCTTCTCTGTACAGACTGAAGCAAAGTGATCCGGCTTATCACATTTAAAACAAAAAATCTGAGACATATCCTTCTTCTCCTTTTATTTGTCTTGTGAGTTAAACCTGCTACGTCCCCGGCCTCTTCTTCTGTTACCTCTTCCGCTAATCCAGCCTCTACCTCTTCCTCTTGCATTATTATGATTGTATGAGTGGCCAGAGTTCAAGTATAGAATATTTCCTTGTGGTTCTTGTGTACTTTCATTAAGAATCCGTTCTTCACACGCTTTAAGTCTCCCAAAAATATCTTTGAAACTTGTTTTATTCAGATCAAGAACTTGTTCAAGCGATGTTATAATCTGAATATACTTGCTTCAATTGAATCTGAATCCTTTATTCTTTGACTTTCAAATTCGTTCATCAGGGTTTGGAGCCGACCTTCCTTTACATGCTCAGCTCGAGGTTTCTTGATTTTGTGGCTTCCCATATCTCTTTTGGGGAGTCTTTTTCGCCAACCTACAAGATTAGATTTTTTTTCAGAATCTATTGGAAAAGAAGAGCAGTAGCGACATCATTCTTCTCTTCATCGTATGTCCCTGGTCTTCAATTAATTTTTATACTCGCAGAAACACCTTCATTCTCATCACCCATACCATGTAGTTTGTTGAAGATAACATCAAGCAGACCACCTTGGAGGGCATGGCTTCTCTTGTCTTCGTACCACCCATCACTACAAAAAAAGATTGTTTAGAATCATTTATTTTCTTTTTTTGAATCAGTTATAAATGATTTAAACACATTTGGCATCACTTAAATAAGTGAATCTGAAAGTGGTGATGCAAATAATTCTCATCATTTTATAAATAACTGATGCAAAATGTCAAATATTTACATCAATTATCATAAAATGATGTCTATATGTATCAATTATAAAAAGTGATGTTCATAATTATATCATTTGTTTTAAATGATGTTATTATTAACATAAGTTCAAATAAACGATTTTAGTTATTTAAATCATTTACTAATATTTGATGTAAAAATTATTATCAAATTCAATTGATTTCAATATTTGTATCATTTACAAGTATCTGTTTAAAATATTACTTTTGTTTGTATATAAGTGTTATTATATTTATGTCAGTTGTTATAAACAGATACAAAAATATTAATGAATTTTTTAACATATTTTATTAAAAAATTATAAATAGATAAAAATGCAGAGAAGATACATATTTAAATAAGAAAACAAATTAAAATTAATAATTAATGTATTATAGAGTAAATTACATAATTTATCCATCGTGCAAATTCATTAAACATAAATAAACTAAAACTACTAAAAAAATGTTGCTTAACAGATCTTGACCATGCTCATGATTCTTGTTTAATAGAAACAGTTCTTCAACCTGTTTCTATATAGAGGATAGACCTTTGAGCTCTTCATGATGCTGCCTTTCTAATCTGATAAGATAGTAAACCAAACAGTCAGATGACAAGACGACGGTTAAGCAAAGGTTTCAAATAAAATAAGATACTAAGTAGGAAAACACTTCTTACACAAAAATCAAACTTATACATAAGCTTCAATTGTACATCGATGCATAATTCTCAAGTAATAAAAAATAATACTTGAGAGCTAAACTGGGTGGCTTTGTTCCCCTCCTCATTGTCCAGTCCTTCATTCACAATCATAAACTGTGATATCAACTTAGTAGAAATTAGTGAAGGAGGCTCATCTTCTAAAGCCTTTTTGTCTTCTGCAATATTTTCCTGCAGAGAAAAAGACTGGTTACTTACATATGATCCATCTAATAAATCAAGGAAAAAATCTTATAACATGGATAATCATTAAACACAATCCATTCTAGAATAAGCCGCAAAATGGCAAAACAAATACTTCATCGTTATTGCCATCTGGCTCTGTTTATGGATTAGACACTCTACAAAAGTTCTCTCTCTTTCTGCAAACTCCAAGTTGAAATCTACCAGATAATTAGAGCCATATAAAAAGCAATAAATTTAAACTGATAAAAGAAAGATTGAAGAATCAGAAGAGGATCGACGAACAGATAAATGAAGATTTTAGGGGAGAAATTCATTTGTTTAGATGACAACTGACAGTCTGCCATAGAAAAACACGACCAAACTAGATTTGAGGCACAAAAAATAATTAAAAATCACAGGAATCGTAACTACATCTTGCAGTTGAGATGATAATTTAGGCTTTTTAATATATTAGTTCAAGTCCATTACTTACTTGAGAGAATTTGCTCAATATACAAAATAAAAATGGAAATTAAGTATATGACATTGATTTTGACCTATTTAATAAACTAACATTTATGTTGAAGTTTAGTCGGTTATACCCTCTTCACTTGCAGGTACCCGGTGAAGACAAAATAGTTGATTTTTTGGAGAAGAAAAGTCAGTCACGTCACTTATATAATAACTACAAAATTTCTACACATTCTATTCCGTATAATCAAAATAGTATATGATATCAACTCTATTTCAACTTCTAAATCTAAAAATTAAACTTTATCTCAACCTACCCTAACTCCTAATACTAAATCATAAATACTAATCACTAAATCCAAATATAGACCAATAAACCTAAATATAATGGAACAAAATATATAGTATAGTAAAATATTGGTGAATAAATAGAATATTCTTTATTACTTGTCAAATGGAACAATAAAAATAACGGAGCAACGAGGGTGAGTTAGTGAAACCCTCCACCCAGATGATAACACTAAACCCTAACCCGGAAATGTCAACCCACATCCAAGATATAAACAATTTCCCCTTGCTGAGAAATATTGACATTCACCAGATTATTACATTTTTAAGAAATAGTATAGAAATATGTACCAAATAGTATGGTAATCTTACATAAATAGCTACACTAAAGAATATATACTATATTGTTTCTTTCATAGAATATTGTATAGACAGCGGGTTCATCTTCTTTAATTCTTTTTATTTTCAAACGAGCTGATACACCTTCACTTTGTTCACCGTCATTATTCTTCACCACCATATAAAGATCATCTTTGTCTCCCCTCTTTTTTTCCAACACAACTACGCTTCTACTAGTCCGCCATCGTTATTCTTCACCATTGGATCACTAAACAAAAACAAAAACAAAAACAGAGTAAAAAACAGAAGCAGATTATAAAAATAGAAACAAAACACAATATAAAAATAAAACATAAATCATAGTATAAAAATAAAAGCTAAAACAGAGTGAAAAACGTGATGTCCCTTCGTTCTCTACGGTGCCATCTTCTCCTCTAAATTCAGATTCATAAGAAGAAATAAAGATTTGATTCAGTTTCTAAAACATATTTGTTTCTTCCTTGTTTTGAGATGAAGTGGTGTGTGTTTGTTGTATGTATGAAGAAAAAATAAAGATTTGATGAAAAGAGGAAGAAGAAAAGGAGAGATGTGCATCAATGATAGCCATAATTTATTATATTATTTATTTAATATTTATTTTAATAAATAATTTTTAGTAGATCACATAAGTTACAACTGAAGGACAATATAGCTATTTTTTATATTATGGAACTGGTATATTGGTGATCTAGGGCTTTTAACTATGGGATGAATTAACATTTGTTTAATGGCTATACAATGCAATTTCCCTTACTTTATTTGGGTTTGTAGTGATTTTTAAAGAAATGATAACAAATTACGTCTTGCTATTTTCAACTAAATGTAAATTAGGGTTTCACTTGGGAGGAAAAGTTTTTTTATTGGTGTAAATTAGTTTATTTTGTATTTGATCTCTTAACTGATGCAAGTTAAAACAAAATAGCATCAATTTTTTAAATATGGCGTTTAAAATATTAATGATTACGTAATTTTTTAATTATTTTTTTAGCATCACTTTTTACGATGCAAATTATGTATCAATTTAATAAGTGATGGTAACAAGAAAAAAAATACATCAGTTGCTTAAACGATATAAATTTATCAAACATCATCAATTTTTTTAAGTGATTTTAATTAAGAAAATTGTGTCATTTTATTGAATTGATGCCAAGTTAATTGATAATGACATCGGTTATAATAACTGACTAGCTTTTGACCCGCGCGTTCGCGCGGGTGTATATTCTACATAATTATATGTTTTTGTTAGTTATAAAAATCATTCATGTTTATGTTTTAAAGGTTATAGAGTTTTGATATCGGTGTATCTTGTTCACTTTATTTAGCCTTCTTTTTATAACTGTGAGAATGTATTATTTATTATTGTACTTTTTATCAGATTATTTTGTTGTGTTTTATTAAATTATAATTTGAATTTTGTATTAAATTTATTAATTAAAATTCTATTTTATAGATATTAAAAATAAATTATTTAGAAAGAAACAATAAAAATAATGGAAAAGTAACACAGTTATTAATAAAAAGTGGGGAAGAGGCATATATAGCTATGTAGGAAGGAATATCAATTAAGTAAAAATGTCATCTAATTATTAATGATTTTGTTAGTTGTGATTATTTAGCAATATATAACGAATATACTATTCGATTTTATTCCCAAATTGATTTGTTTGTAAGAAAGTGAACGTAATCACACGGATAATTTTTTGGGTCAACACACGAATATTGGTTTTAAATGATTAGAGTTTAAATGTGATACAATATAACTTCTATAAATTATAAATTAATAATTTCTATAAATCAATAAATTTTACCGATTCCAATTTGGGCCAGTTCAAAATTTGATACAAATCGATAAAATAATAAAATAATATTTTTAAAGAAAACTCTATGTAAATATATGGTATCACTAAAACTATAAATTAATAATTTATGTGTATACATATTTTATACAAGTAAGAACTTATCATTATATTGTTTGTTTTATATTTACAATAGAATTATTTTTATATTTTCTTAACACTTAACATAATTTTGATGAGATTTAGTAATCTAATATCTAAAACACAAATTTGATATAAATTATCTATACCAAATAATAGAATAAAATTAATATAAGTTTCAAATTTCAAGAAAATAGTAATTAATATCTATGCACTAAAATCAAATATTTTTCTTATCTTAGAATAAACATTTCTTAAAATAAGAAATCTAAATTAGAAAACTTTTCTAAATTAATATCTCCATAAAATAATAAAATTTCAAAGTTCCAACATATTAATTTATAGAGGTTCAATTGTATGTAGAAAAAAGAAAAAAGAAAAAAGAATCTTGTGCTAGTTCATTGATATCGTAATTGTTACGCTAAAATATAGGAAAATATTTTGGAATGTAATTTATTTTAGGAAATTAATAAATGATTAACAATGGAGTTCGATATAGACGAAAGAGAAACGAAGTTAGTATCACAATTTAATATAATGTCTTATCAATGTTATACAAAGATATGTAGGAAAGCAAGTATTCTATTTAGATGGTTTTGTAATGTTTTGGTTTAGTAATGGTTTGTAATTGTATATATGGTTTAGTAATAAGACTGAAACGTTGTATTTAATTAATTATATAGAACGAAATGTAGGTATACACGGATCAAATGGTTTAGTAATGGTTTTGTCATTTTATGGTTTATTAATAAGGTAAACGTATGTCTTGGTTTAATTTAAAATCAAAATTCTGTACTTAATGAGAATGGCATTCTTTGGTAATTTTTGTGGAAAAATCAGGGTTAAGTACAAAATGTACTTCCCTTTTAATAGTTTAGATGCTATAAGACAAATATTTGTCTCATTTAATAATAAATGATTTAAAATAAGGTCATTTAATTTTGTGATGCAAATTAAGTGATGTATTTCGATTCTTTTTTTTTTGTAGTGCATCTCTTCGGTGAATCGATCCCTTCAAACAAAATCATGAGCTTTTATACCAAATAAAGTGATTGAATTCGTGATTGTGTTTAACCCTCAAATTAGTCTTGAACACCAGTATCTCAGTAAAGTATCTTTTCTTTATTAACATTTAGAAAATTTCTCAAAAACTAAATACAAGCTATTGCATTCCTTATGATCTAACACACGATAATCACTATATATAGGAGTTAGATTTCATTTTCTATTCTATTTCACATTTTATTAGGTATTTCCTTTTCCTAGTACACATAGCTTTAATTATCCTATTCCTTTAATGATAACTTCATTTTTTAAGTAATGTTGAAGTTTATTCAACAAATCCCCCTATACATTAAAAGAGAAGACACTTTAGTGATTTCTCAATAGGTAGCATTCATAGAGAGCTTCTAGGATTAATTCTCTTAATCTTATTGGTTGATTTTTTGGTAATTGATTTTTCTTTTTCTTTTTATTCAGCGTCCAAGAGTAATTTTGAGAACAACTTTATCGACGTTTCCAAACACTACAAGGCAATACAGTAAATCTCGTAGGGAGATCGGAGATTCTCGCGTGGATCAACTCCACTCTCCATCTAAACCTCTCCAAACTCGAAGAGGTTGAGTAACTTTCTCTTCTCTTCTAGAAACCTAGCTTTAGATTCAGATCGGCGAATTTGTTTTGTTAGGCTTATCGTTCTGGGATTGAATTTGGACTAATCCTTCTCTGTATTGCTTTGTTGTTCTCGAATCTGAATACAAATCTATTGATTTACAGGCTTGTTCAGGCGCGGTACACTGCCAGCTCATGGATTCGGTTTACCCTGGAATTGTTCCGATGCATAAGGTTAATTTCGATGCCAAGAGTGAGTACGAGATGATTCAGAACTACAGGGTTCTTCATGGCGTGTTCAACACGTAATTTTATTTTTTTAATAGCTTCTTTGGAAATCCATTTCTCTGCGGGGACTGAGTTGGATCGATATGTGGCCCTTCTTTGCCCAAATCACAAGGTATCTGAACTCACACTTTATCCTATTGCAATATCCTTAACCGACCTTTGTCTTAACTTCTCTTTCCCTTGACAGTATTCATCAGAAACTTCGTGATATGTATGGTTCTCGGCTTCATTACTCTCATATGCATGATAGTCATTCCGGTTTACAAGTCAAAGATGCATAACAAGTCTTGGGTATTACTCTCTTCTTCTCTTGTCCATTAGAGTTCACTGCAGCATGCTTATGTGGAACCTTTCAGGGTCAACAAAGCTGGTTATTCTCCAAAGGGTGTTATGGTTTAAATGTTTCTAATCTGAACTCTATTATGTTTTCAGGTTGGATTTATAAAATTTATTTAAAACAAAAAACTTCATAGTGTTTGTGAGACAGCACTATGATTTTTGTCTTAGCAGAGCTACTTATATAGCCCCTTATTACATTTTGCAAATCTCACGTTTATGTAGTGGCTCAATTCTAAGCGGTTAGATCCAAAAGGCATCTCCTGTTTTTTTTTGGGTTTAATTCGGCAGGTGTGTACTTAGAGGATGTATCCCAATACAGTCAAGTTGATCGAAGGTCGTGGAAAGGTAGGCTAAAACTCATCCATGTCACGGGTGAGCGTATCTCCTGTAGTATATTAGCATAAAGTGAGCTTGTGTTCTGTTTCTGTTATGAATAATCGATGAAGTAAACTCTTCCTAAAAGATCTTCTTGTTGGTTTGTCTTGTAGGTAAGCTCAATGAAGAACTCATTGATGCTGCAGTGATCCTGTAAGTCTTTTGTACCTGAAAAAATATATAAACATCATATAACGTTTTGTTTCTAATTAGTTTACGTCATAAACCTCAATTAAACCATAAACCCACAAAGATCCATATTTTTAGCCCATAAACCTTACATATGGATCTTATTAGCTCTATTTATATAGAATATATCCATATAACATAATGTTTCTAATTAATTAATATGGTTATTAATAACTTACCTTATTATCAAATAACTTATCTTATGTAAAATAAGGATTACTTCCGCAAATATCAAATATATTTATTGCAAGTTGCTTTAAGTGAACATAATCTTAGTAACTTTTTTTATATTGTTTAGAATTTATTATGAAAATATTTTGCTAAACGCATATGGCATATATCAACTTGCATGATACGTATTGGTTTTATTATATAAGGGTGGTGGTCATGTGATCTAACACAACAAACAAAACTTCTTAATCTAAACACTGTAATTTTATTCTTTTAGATATTATATGGCAGTGGTTCAAGCTACCAAAAATCAAGTATCTTTTATCAGGCAATTGAGACCGTGTAAAGATACATGGCATATTCAGGTTAGGATTCTTCGTTTATGAAGAAACTACAACAGAGATTCCGGAAACACCATTGAAATGGTTTTTGCCGATAAAGAAGTAAGTACATTACTTGAGCCATTTACACGGTCGTTTTTTTTTTTCTTTTTTTCTCAATCCAACTAATTTAACTTTATCTCATCACCGTGTAGGGGACAAGAATTCATGCTCAAGTTGGTGAACAGCTCATAAAAAATTGAAGGGAAACTAACAGAGGGCGATGTGAAGGTCATCCAGTTATTCAAACTGTACGATGCTATGGGTGATTATCGAACAACCGCGCATCCCTACAAAATTGGATTCATTCAAACTACTTTTGTTGGATCAGCGGATGACTTCCTAAGTGAAGTTCCGGAGAAGCATCTTGTGGATTACAGTGATATAATTGATGGAAATCTTGATAACAGTCGTTTGGTTGGTGAGTCGATTCATACGATTACTTCAGTTTCTGTATTTTTTGCGTATGCAACTATTTAACTGGGATTTTAATTTCTTCTTAACTTTATTATGTAGATGTTTTTGGCCAAATAGTTAACTTCGGATCCTTGAAAACAAAGTCATAAAAGGAAAAGATAATTTGAGGCTATTGATTGAGTTACGTGACCAAAAGTAAGTTTAAATACTTTGCTTTTTCCTTTAATCTATTTGCTGAGCTTTGATCGATCCATTAACCTAACTTTATATTATATACAGTGATGTCAAGTTGATGTGAACTCTTGATATGTACTGTTTTATAACCATCCTAATGTCACAAAGGTATATGGTATAACCTCTTTATGGTGTTATCATCAATGATCACTCTTCTCTCTGTGTGTGTATGAATGTTTTGGAGTGAATTATCAGTTTGTGGGGGCATCAATGGGAACAACGAATCTGAAGATACCATTATCAGCTGAGAACGAGAACTCGTTGCCTCAGAGAGCTTGTTGTGTGGTTGTGGAGTATCTTCCTGGAGAAACTCTTAAACAGTTCTTGTTCTGTAACAGGAGAAGGAAACTCGCTTTTAAAGTTGTGTTCAGCTCGCTCTTGATCTCTCCCGAGGGTAATGAACTTAATGAACACACAACTTCTTTTTTTATTTCATTCTTTATGAATTTGACACAAAGAATGTTCTTCTGCGCAGGCAAAGTTATTTGCATTCAGAGAGAATCGTTCATCGAGATGTGAAAACAGAGAACATGTTATTGGATTATCAGAGGAATCTAAAGATAGCTGAGTTTGGAGTGGCTAGAGTTGAAGCTCATAATCCAAAGGACATGACTGGTGAAACTGGTACTCTTGGATAATGGCTCCTGAGGTAACAAAGAAACATTTATCTAATTTTACAACAAAAAAAAACATTAATCTTTTTTACATGATTGCTTTTATTATGGTTTCAAAATCTGTAAATGCTTACACTTGTGTGTGGTTAGGTTCTTGATGGTAAGCCATACAACAGAAGATGCGATGTATACAGCTTTGGGATATGCTTGTGGGAGATATATTGTTGTGACATGCCTTATCCTGATCTCAGCTTTGCTGATGTTTCTTCTGATGTTGTTCGTCAGGTTAGTGTCTAATGGATTTGGTTTTCTTTATCGAGATTTTGTACTTCATAATTTTATATTATTTATGGATAATAATTTTAATTTTATTTATAGATACTATTTATGGATAATATTTAGAAATTTATTATATTTTCTTTTAATATGTCTACATAAATTTGACGAAAAAATTAAACATAATACTATTATTCACTTAAAATTAAAAATTACAACACATATACAATAAAATTCTAATTACAAAGGATAATATAAAATCTGTTAATTCTAAAACTATAAACTATTAGAAGTCGGATTTTGAATGAAAGTATCTTCTTAAACACACTAATTATTTTGGGACTTTGCAGTTATACATACACACAATAACTGCTTCTTGATACTGGATTTACTTTGTACCCTCTCGTCCAATATCAAATATTGAGTACTGGCTTTTCTCCATGGCTAAAGCTTTCTCCAAATGACAGTAGTATGATGATGTACAATCCGTTACTTCTAAAGTTATACACTATTATAATAATTTTTTGAATTTTCTTATCCCCGCACAGGGTGCGGGCCGGTCACCTAGTGATTCATTACAATGACTTAATAAAAAATTTAATCTTTTTGAACTTTTTTTGTGTTAAGGACAATGAAGCAAAAATGATTGAGAAGATTACCACAGATGTTTCAAACAAACTAAATGTTACACCGTCTAGGTATTTTTATGAGATGGTAGAACTTGAAGCTCATCTAGGGAAGCTTCAATCTTTGTTAGATTTAGAAAATGTTTAGCTTATGACCGTAGGAATTTCTGGTACTGCGGGCATTGGTAAAACTACCATAGCAAGAGCTTTATACAACCAAATCTCTTGAGATTTTTCGCTTAGGTAATTCATGGAAAATGTTGATGGAAGTTATATGAATAGTGATTGTGATGATTATGGTTCAAAGCTGTGTTTACATGAACAACTTCATTCGCAAATTTTGAACCACGATAGTCTGAATATATGTCACTTAGATGTGATATATAAAAGGTTATGCAACCAAAAGGTTCTTATCATTCTTGATGATGTAGATAGTCTTGATCAGCTAGATGCTTTGCTAAGGAATATATTTTTCAGTCTTGGAAGTAGGATTATGGTGACTACGAAAGATCAAGAGCTTCTGCAAAGATATGGCATCAACATTACATACCATGTGGGTTTTTCATCTAATGGAGAAGCTCTTCAGATATTATGAAGATATGATTTTAGCGAAAGCTCTCCACATTATGGTTTGAAAAGCTGGCAGTAAGAGTAACAGAGGTTTCAGGTATTCTTCCATTAAGACTCTGAGTTGTGGGTTTCAGCTTTACATGGGAAAAGTGATGATGAATGAGAGTTATAGTACATAGGCTAGAAACTAGTCCTGAAGGAGATCTCGAAAGAGTATTATGTACGTGATATGAGACTTTACATGAGAAAGATCAAGCACTATTTCTTTACATCGCAATCTTCTTCAACAACAAAGACGGGGGTTATGTGAAAGCCATACTGGTAACTGTAATTTGGATATAGAACGTGGGTTGAGAAACCTAGTTGATAGATCTCTCATAGACATATCTACTGATGGAGATATAAGGATGCACAAGTTACTACAACAAATGGGTAGACACGTCATTCATAGACAAGAACCTTGGAGGTGCTGCATTCTAATTAATCCTCATGAGATTTTTGATGTTCTTGAATATGATACAGTAAGTTTTCACTTTCAGAAGTCATTTGGTGAAGATAAACATCTTCCCTACTGTGCTAACAGTTCATTCTAAGTTTTAATATAGTTTAGAACACATGTTATAGACATGTCTATTGGACCAAGAGTGACAAAGACTCATATTTATGTAGAGGGTTTGATAAGCAAGGATGGGCCTAGTGTCCAGATTCATAAGGAGACAGTGAAGCCCATCTAGCCCACCAGTGTTACTCCACTAGCCATTAAAACATACAAAGTTTGTCTCAATCAAAGGATGAACGCACGCTCATGTCGTGACTTGGGTACGGATATTACAGCTCGATACACGCCAGCTCAATCCATCTTTACCTTTAACAGAATTTGTTGTCTAGATGCTGGCGTATGCTTAAGTGTGTGCATTAGGTTAAGTTGTCTCTGAATGTATATAAAGAGAAGAGTCTTTGTATTGTCTTTTCTAAGTTGAATGAAATAACCAGTGATGATTTCTTCTCCTTCTTATCTTGTATGATTCTCATGGTATCAGAGCTCAGTGAGTAGATCCATGGCAGAAACGCAAGAATCTCTTTCATCTCTTAGTATCTCACAGTGTGTTACTTTGAGTATTTCCTCTTCAAACTATCTCCTACGGAAATATCAGTTTAAGCCATTCCTTTCAAGTCATTCCTTACTCGGCTTAATCAACGGGTCCTTTCCTTGACTTTTACCAACAATCTCAGTCAGGATTGTTGATGTGGTTACAGAGGAAGCAAACCCTGAGTTCGCAAGATGGATTCGAAAGGACCAACTGGTCATGGCATGGTTGTTTGGGTCTCTCTCTGAAGAATCTCTACGAGCTGTGTACGGTCTTCATTCAGCTCAGGAGGTGTGGTTCAGTCTCGGAAAGAAGTATAACCGAGTGTCTGCTACACGCAAACTTGATCTGCAGCGAAAGCTCCAAGGTATGAAGAAGAATCAGAAAACAATGTCTGCGTATCTAGGTGAAGTTAAAAGTGTTTGCGATCAGTTAGACTCGATAGGTTATCCTGTTACTGACCAAGAAATGATTTATGGTGCGTTGGTGGTCTTGGAAAGTATGAGACTATTTGTACTGTCATCGAGCACTCCATAGACTCCATTCCTGAGATGAGTTTTGAAGACACAGTCTTTAAGCTGGTTAACTTTGATGATAAAATCAAGATTTAGAGTCAAGTTCTAGAGGTATCAACTCATCTGGATTTTCGTATTGGTAGAGGCTACTCAAACCATGGACGTGGCTGCTACTCTAATTGAGGTAACCGTGGAAGAAGCTCAGGAATCTCTGGGGGTCCAGGCTCATACTGTACTCGTGGGCGTGGGTTCCATCAACAGTTTTCAGGGGCTAACACAAACTCTAGACCTACCTGTAATATTTGTGGTCGATATGGACACTCTGCTGCACGCTGCTACAATCACCTTGATCAAGATTTTCAACCTTCTCAGACACAACACAATGCTCTTACAACGGTCAAGCTATCTGATTAGCAGCAACACAATGGGCAAGAATGGTACCCTGACTTAGCTGCTTCAGCTCACATCACTAATGACGGGTCCCAACTTCAATCCTCAGATCCCTATCTTGGTAATTATCAGGTCATTGTAGGCAATGGAGACTCTCTTCCCATAAATTATGTAGGATCCGTTGCTCTGAAAACACCAAACAGGTAACCTCTCCAAGATGTATTAGTTTTCCCAGCTATTACAAAGTCTTTACTCTATGTGTCATAGCTTACATCGGATTACCCCTGTGAATTTACCTTTGACAATTAATCTGTGCTAATTAAAGACAAGGTGACAAAGCACGTCCTAACTTAAGGTCACAGACATAAGGACCTTCATGTGTTGAAGGATGTTCAGTTTCAAGCTTTCTATTCAACCAGAAAACAAAGCAACAAGTGAGAGGATTTGGCATCAGAGGCTTGGCCATCCTCACATGGATATTCTTCATCAGCGTTCGAGAAACAAAGCCATAGTGATCAATAAATCCAGAACCACTACGGTCTGTGATTTGTGTCGGTTAAGAAAAAGTTGTAAACTCCCCCTTTGAATCTTCAGATTTTGTGTCTTCAAGTCCTCTAGAACGCATCCATTATGATTTGTGGGGGCCAAGTCCAGTTGTTTCCACGCAAGGATTAAAGTTTTATGTTATTTTCATTGACAACCATACAAGGTTCACTTGGTTCTATCCCTTGTGTCAAAATTCAGAGTTTGTCTCAGTCTTTGTAAAATTTCAACATCTGGTAGAGACACAGTTTCAAAGTAAAATCAAACAATTCCAGTGTAATGGAGGAGGATAATTTACAAGTAACACTTTTCTTACTCATCTCTCTAAGTCTGGGATTAAACAATTGATCTCGCGCCCTCACACACCGCAGCAAAACGGGCTAACATAAAGAAAACATAGACATTTGACAAAGTTGGGGTTGGAAATGATGTATAATGGAAAGGTTCCACATCATATATGGGTCGAGGCTTTCTTCACCTCCACGTTTCTGATAAATTTGTTGCCATCGTCTGTTCTACCTAACAACATGAGTCCTTATGAGTTGCTTCACAACAGGCCTCCTTTATACACGGCTCTTAGAGTTTTTGGCTGAAAGTGTTTCCTGTCTCTACGTCCCTATGTGCAAAACAAGATGGACCCTAGGTCTCTAGCCTGTGTGTTTGTGGGTTACATTGAAAAATACAAGGGGTATCGTTGCTATTCCCCTTACTGGTAGAGTTTTAATCAGTAGACATGTTTTTTTGATGAATTTTTTTTTTCTTTTGGTGATATATAGCAGTTTTCACAAGAAAAGTTCCTCTACTCTGCTGAATGTGTGGCAAGAAGCCTCTTTTCAGCGTCTCCTGACATAACCCCAACTCCTGTCGAGGAAATACTTCCACGATTGTCTCAGGTAGCAGTGAATCATGGTGTTGCTCCAGTTATAGAGCAAGACGTTCATTCCCCTCCACCTGCAACACCACCACACATCTCTGATGATGAGTTGGAGAATGAAGACATTCATGATCAACAAATGGAGGTAATACAACCACAACAGCAAGTTTGTCAGATGACCACAAGAGCTAAAGCAGGGATCATCAAAGTAAACCCCAAATATGCGATGTTTACTGTGAAAAATGAGCGCGCAGAGCCAAAGTCTGTAAAGTCTGCTCTCAAACATCATGGTTGGACAAGGGCTATGGGTACTGAAGTTGAGAATATGGAAGAAACTGAGACTTTTGAACTGGTACCTCCTGCAGAAGAACTTAATCCTCTTGGTTGTAGATGGGTTTATAGAACCAAATATAATGCAGATGGGACAGTAAGATGTCTTAGAACTAGTCTGGTGGCAAAAAGAAACGAACAAGAAGAACAGATAGATTATATCGAGACCTTTAGTCCTGTGGTAAAGAAAGCTACCATCAGAACTGTCTTACACGTTGCGGTTACAAAGAAATGATATCTGAGAAAAATTGATGTGCAAAATGTCTTTCTGCATGGTTATTTAAAAGAAACAACATATATGGTTCAGCCTCCGGGGTTTGTTAACCAAGACAGACCAAACTATGTGTGGAAGTTGAAAAAAGCCATATATGGTCTCAAAGAAGCCCCATGGGCATGGTTTGACAAGTTCATTTACTTCTTGCTGCAGTTTGGTTTCCAATACAATTTTCCTGATCCTTCTCTTTTCATTTACCACCGAGGGTCTGACATTACTTACTAGACGATATGATCCTGACTGGTAATAATGAGGATCTGTTACAACGGCTTCTGACTCAACTCAACAAACAGTTTTGGATGAAGGATATGGGACCACTGCACTACTTCTTGGGAATTCAAGTTCATCAATAAGCAGAGGGTTTGTTCCTGAATCAAGACAAGTATGCCACATACCTTCTTATAACATCAAGGATGAAGGATTGCGTACCAATGCCTACTCCCGTGCCACTGTAACTTGACAAGGTTTCAGGACAAGACGATTTGTCCCATGATCCATCTCACTTCCAGAGTCTCGCGGGAAACTTGCAGTATCTCACTCTCACTAGACCGGACATTCAGTTTTCAATGAACTACATTTGTCAAAAGATGCACTTGCCATGTATGTCTGATTACCATCTGTTGAAACACATTCTCCGCTACATAAAAAAACTCTAGAGAGGGGAATCAGCATCAAATCTCACTATAATTCTACTTTGCTATGTTACAGGGACAGTGATTAGGGAGGATGCAAAGATACAAGAAGGTCAACTGGTGGTTTATGTACTCTTCTTGGGTCTAATGTTATATCTTGGTCTGCAAAACGACATGATACAGTTTCAAAATCATCAACTGAAGCCGAATATAGAACCATGTCTATTGCAGCATCTGAGATAGTTTTGTTGCAGCAGCTGCTTAAAATTATGGGTATGCAACAGCAACACACTCCCCTGCTTATGTGTGATAATTTATAGCCGTCTGTCTCACTGCTAATCCTATGTTTCGAAAGAGGACAAAGAATTTTGAAATTGATTATCATTATGTCAGGGAAAGAGTGGCACTCAAAGCACTATAGGTCAAACACATTCCAGCCTCACTCCAACTTGCAGATATATTTACGTAGTCTCTAAGTCAAGATCCGTTCTTCAGGTTGAGACGCAAACATGGAGTCTCGTTTCCTCCCACTCCAAGTTTGAGGGGATGTATTAGACCATAGTGTGCCAAAGACTCATATTGCTGCAGAGGGCTTGATAAGCAAAGATGGGCCGAGTGTGTCGAGATTCATAAGGAGACAGTGAAGCCCAGCAAGCCCACCAGTGTTGCTGCACTAGCCGTTAACACAAACAGAGTTTGTCTCAGTCAAAGGATAAATAGACGCTCATGTCGTGACTTGTGTACGGAGAGACAGCTCGATACACACCAGCTCAGTCCATCTTTACCTTTAAAACATTTAGTTGTCTAGCTGCTGGCGTATGCTAAAGTGTGTGCATTAGGTTAAGTTGTCTCTGCGTGTATGTAAAGAGAAGAGTCTCTGTATTTTCTTTTCTAAGTTGATTGAAATAACCAGTATGATTTCATCTCCTTATCTTGTATGATTCTCAATATCCACTAATGCATGCAGCTTTTAAAGTTTTCCTAACAGTTTTTTCAATTTTGGAATTGGTGTAGGGAACTAGAACCGTGTCCGGCATATCTCTCGATATATCTAAAACCGGCGAAGTGTTTGCAAGCAAGGGAGCTTATAAAATGTGTAACCTTCAATTCCTGAGTGTACACAAAAGAAAACACGGTGAAAATGACAGAGTATGCATAACTCAGGATTTGGAGTTTCCACCTCGTCTTAAGTTAGTACATTGAGAGGCACACCCAAGAAAGAGTTTTCCTATGAGGTTTCACGTCAAAAATCTTGTCAGCTCGAGAAGCTCTGGGATGGACTCAGGTTTGATTTAGTTCGAATATATAGATTAGCTATCTAAGATGGGAACAGGTCCAGAAGTGGCATTTAATATATACACGATTAAAACAGCATTCCTTCGTTCCAACATTTGAAAATGTATTGTAATAATCTTTTTCATTCATCCGTAAACAACACTATTTGTTGAGATCAATAAATTAAGAGAAAATTACTAGAATAGACCTAAAAAAGTTTTTATCACAAATATAGACCTTAACAATTAAAATGACCAAAATATCACTTAAATGTTTTATTAAATATACATTTATAATCATTGGGTTAACTAATCTTAGATTTTTTTGTTTAGAGTTGAGGAGTGGGGTTTTGGGGATAGAGTTTTGAATTTAAAAATTAAGAAAACTTAAAATTTTCAAAATAAAAAGTGCTATTTTGGTCAGTTTAATTGTTGAGTTCTATTTTGTAATAAAAACTTAAAAATGGCTATTTTAGAGAATTGCACATAAATTAAACATTTCAACAAAAAAATTGTTAAAAATCAAATAAAATTGTATAAACTCAAAGTTTCTTCCAACTTGACCCTTAGAACAGAAAGATAATGATCACATATCAAATCGATCCAGATTCCAGGATTGACTACGAACACATGTGTACTATACAACACGCAAACATGAGAATTATGGTTAGACAAAACCAATCCAAATATCAACTATCACAACAATCATAACCAGCATATAGGCATGGAGAGAGAACAATTCCATCAAGACCCGATCTATCTTGCAAAGAAAAAATATTTTCTTAGAAACAAACAATCTATACTATTAAAGCAGAATCCCTTTTAGGATTCTGTCATTAATTTTCTAACTTATTTACAATACAATGTCATTTCCTATTTTAGAATATTTTTAATCATTTCATCAAATATATTTTAAATCAATCAGATGTCACTGTTTTTATGGCATATTATTTATGTTTGTTAAAGAATCTAAAAATTGATTATGAATGCAATATTGTTAAGATCCTCTAGCTTTATTTTGGAATTATGTTGCTGACAATTAAGATCATTTTTCTTTAAGAAAATCATTTTCCACCTGAAATATCACATTTATTATACTTACAATATGCTAATTATGAATTATCTAATATATTTGTGAAATGAGTATCCGGATGAAAATCTATGAAATGTGCCACCAAAATTTGGTAAAAACCTATAGGATTTCACTATTTTTTTTCAATTTTTTGTTTCTAATAAAAATTTAATTTTTAAAATCTTTTAATACCAGCAATAATTAACTTTATGAATAAAGATTTTTAACTTATAATATTAAAATCATATTAATGTCATTCTAATTTCTAAGAATAAAATATTAAAGTTACTTAATAATTATTGTGTATGGGTTAATGGTTTTATGATTATAGAATTTTATAAGTTATTACATCGAACATGCAAAACTTGATAATAGGTTGAATTAATATTAATATATTAACTAATGTATAGTATAAAAACACTAGGATGAACTTTGACTAATGTGAAAGAATTATAAAATACATATTATCTCAATACAGTTTTAGTTTATTAAAAATATAATAAAACATAGGAAAATAAATTAAATTAATGGATTTTATTTATATTTAAAAATGTATACTATTAAATACAAATAATTATGTATACTATTAAGTATAAAAACTCATTGTTAATATTAATAATTATATATATTATTGCATTTATTATCCCACATATAAATGTTTGATGTTATGTATATTTCACACATATTAAAATTAAAATAAATAAATAATTTTTTTCCCAATGTTTCGCTGTTTATTTTTACTTTTTAATACTTAGAATATTCTAAAATTTAAGTGAATATTTACAAAAAATTTAATATGATAATAATCTTAATATTTTAGCTCTGCAATTTATCATTACAAAAATTAATTCAGTTAGTTAAACTAAAATTAGGACTTCGAATAAATGTTTACAAATATCTGGACGGTTCATATATATATATATATTAAAATAAAATAAAAACGAGAAGTAAATAGATACATATTCAAAATATATATTTATATATAAAAATATTAGTTATATTAAGTTTTAAAATTATTAAATATTTCAAAATATTATTTATAACAAATTAGTCAAAAATCTGGATTACCATATTATTTTTATCCAATATTTAATAGTTATTTTGAATTTTTCGATAAAAAAATTACCTGAATACTTTTTGATCTTTAAATTTATTAGAGTTATCCAATATTTTGTAAAAACAAATTCTCAAATATAATTTTATCCAAATTATTCGAAATTATCCGAAAATTGGGAACTGAACCAATAACAAATTACTCTAAATTTTCTCAAATTTTTAACAATGTTATTCAAACCACACCGAAACAAAAATAGCCAAAATTAAACCAAACTGATAAATAACAAAACGGTACTTTCATATCTTTTGAACCGAAAAACTGAAAACTACGCATGAATAAGAACCAACCAAAAAAAACAATTGAACCGAAAATTAAACATTCATACCTAAACATATTAGTAAACAAATGAACGGATTAATAAATTTGTTAAAAAAATTAATCCCGCGTTTTGAAAGAGCGGGTCAAAATCTAGTTAAAAGATTATATATCATAGGCAAATATTTGTATTTTGTTAAGAATGTGATTATGTGAATCAACGAAGCCATAATGACATGTCCGGTCGGAAAAGGAGCTGATACATGTAGTTTTTAGATTTTTTCAGAGACATGTAATTATTTTACCATTTTGTTTCATTTCTTTATTTAATAGGGCATCATTTGTTAAATTAACATTATTGCATTCTCCACAATGGTGGATGGACACAGAAATTTTTTTTACAGGAGTCAACAATTTTAAATAAAATTATTAAATATGTCATCTGATACCTAAAATATAATTTATTTAACAAAAAATTATTCTACACACTTAGTGTATCATTAAAATAACTCACTGGATTTAAGTAACTAAAATTATTAAGAAAATGCTTCAAAATCTAAAAAAACTTATGTATATCAGAAGTGTTAAGTATAAAATACTACAATTTAAAACAGTGATAAAATTGGGATTTCTTGAGGTTATGTTGCGAAAAATGGGATTCAGTGAAAAGTGGACATTCTGATTCCTAGGTAATGAAATGTGCGCGGACGGTTTCCTATAGTGTTCTCGTCAACGGAAACCCCACATGCCATATAACCCCGTCCAGAGGATTACGACAAGGCAATCCTCTATTGCCTTACTTTTTCTTCCTCTGTACGTAAGTCCTAATCACAAACATTAAAAGGACATTTGCTCTGGTCAGATCACTGGTTTAAAAGTCGCCCATGCGAGTCCCCCAATATCTCATCTTTTATTTGAAGATGTCAGTTTTTTCGCAAAGCAGTTCAAGAGCAGTATAATAGCTTACTTAATATCTTTGGATCCTATGGGAATGCTTCAGGACAAATAATCAATTTCGAGAAATCGGCTATTACATTCAGGAAAAAAATTCATGTAGAGAGTATGGAAAAATTAAAAAACATTCTAGGTATCACTACCGAAAGTGGAAATGAAAAATAGTTGGGTATACCCCAACAACTCCAAGGATCAAAAACTCGGTTCCTCACGTATGTACAAGAAAATATTCACCCGAAACTTAATGGTCGGACTGCAAAATATCTTTCAAAAGCTGGAAGAGCAATTATGATTAAATCTGTAGCTTTTGCTATTCCGACATTCCCTATATCGTGTTACCTTCTCCCTAAGAAATTCTATAAAAAAATTACTAGTGCAATCTCAAAATTTTGGTGGAGCTCAGGCTCTAACTCAAAAGAAATGCACTGGCTAACATGTGATAAAATATTTCAACTGAAGAAAGAGGAAGGTATGGGATTTCGATCGCTCGAAGAATTTAATCTAGCTCTTTTAGCTAAACAACTTTTCTAAACAACTTTGGAGATTGGAACAAAATCTTAACTACCTTCTTACAAAAGTGCTCAAAAGAAGATCTTTTTGAAACTTGTATCCCTTCAAATCACCTAAGGCCTCATAGACCATCTTACGGTTGGAGGGGTATGATGGCAGCAAAAGATCTTGTCAACAAAGAACTTAGATGTGCAATCGGAACATGAGAACACACTCTAGTTTGGGAAGACCCGTGGATGCCAGACTTACAAGCAAGAGCACCTATCATCAAGCCAAATTTACTTGGGTCATGTGATGTATGCAGTAGGGATTGGCATTTTGGTTTAGTTATGGGGTTTGGTTTGGTTTGGTTCATTTCGATTCAGTTTATTCGGGTCTAAAAACATTAGTAAAAGTCAACCCAAATTAGTTTCTTTTGATTTGTGTTTGGTTCGGTTGTGGTTTAATTCAG
The DNA here is from genome assembly GCA_932364175.1 of Eruca vesicaria subsp. sativa. Lineage (NCBI taxonomy): Eukaryota > Viridiplantae > Streptophyta > Magnoliopsida > Brassicales > Brassicaceae > Eruca > Eruca vesicaria. The sequence continues at coordinate 464,225 of CAKOAT010057377.1, read as the reverse complement.
ATTGGATTTAATTTGGTTTGGTTTATGTTTAGTTCACTTTAATTTGGTTTAGTTTGTGTTTGTTCAGTTCAATTGAATTGATTTTTTAGTATTTTTTTGTCATCCTTTAGTTGATTTTTAGTTTTGTTTTAGTTCAGTTACAAAATATAACTTTTAAAACATAAACATATAATCATATATACTAAATATTGTTTTCTTCATATTTGAATGTATTGCTAAACATCACAATAAACATATTAAAGATGTAATCCAATAATTTTATATTATTATTTTTAAACATAATATAGATATTATAGATATTTTTTGGTTTTGATGTTACTGTATTTCTTCTATTTTTCTTTACGTTTCAAGAATACTCTGGGTGGATAGGCATTCATTGTCGAAATAAAAGTGTGTTCCTGAGGTTGCATTAAAAAGAACTATCAGAGATGATTAGTCCAACTAGAAAGGACTCTGGCCATTGTGTTGAATGTCCCCAGTTCAAATAAACGCGGGGACGTAAATAATATTATATGATGTGGATTTGGGCATGCAGAGATTACGGGGGTTCAGCTCCAAACCTCCTAGTACTAAAAATAAAATAAAAAAATTACATGCAACCACATTAAAACATAAACATACAATTATATATACTAAATTCTTGTTCTCTTCATATTTGAATGTAATACCGCGTAACAAAAAAAAAGAATCTAATGCTAAACATGACAATAAAAATATAGAAGATGTAATCTAATCATTTTATATTATTATTTTTATACATAATATAAATATTGTAGCTAATTTTTCGGTATTGATATTACTGTATAAAATCCGTATTCTTTTACTTTTCTTCACGCATACTCAAGGTAGATAGGCATTCATTGTCGAAATAGAAGTGTGTTTCCGAGGTTGCATTAAAAAAATTATATCCAGGATGATTAGTTCAAGTAGAAAGGACCATGACCATTGTGTTGAAGGTCTCCTGTACGAGTGACCACGGGACTAAACTAATATTACATAATATAGTTTTGGGTCTGTAAAAATTACGGGGTTCAACTGCCAATCTCCTAATACGTCAAAAAAAAAGGCTTAGATGCAATCATATATGACGAAATTAAGGAAAATGGAATGATGATGGTGTATTACATGACAGTAGCAAATATATACTTGTACATGAGACCAAGAACACTAATTATAAGACTAAAAGATAACTGAAAATTATAAAACATAAGTGTTAAGCTAACCTACCTGCCCACTCGGATTTTGTAACGATAACACGTTATATTCCCTGACTTTCATTGTTAAAGGTGGTTTTGATGACACAAACAACACCATATGTAGAAAAAATGTAACAGATGACGGTGCAAAAAGCTCTAAATTTCCTCTTATAATTAGAGCTTGATAAAAGCATGAGTAGCTAAATATACCCGGCAAATCAACGTTAATATTAGTTATAGATTCTCCTTTCCCTCAGCAGGTACCTGTAAGTGTTGAGTCTATGAACCCCAATTGACCCTTGGACCAAGGTTGACTGAAAATATTAGTTTTACAAGTACAGTAAGATGGCATGCATCGAACAGATGAATCCGCAAATTCAAAGAAATTTTTAAGAACGTTACCTTCTCCTCAAGTAAAACCATGTCCAAACCCATAAACTGGCCAGCTTTCTTCACATTCCTTGTCTCCTAGAAACGAAGAAGACGTGTCACAACTATCTTCTTGCAAAGACCTGCCTCTAAATAATATATTTGGATTTTAGTACTCGCCATAGGTGGAAGCAGTGGTTCTAAGTTTTTCAAGTTTTTGATTATAAAAAAGGTTGCGAAATCTCTAGATATTTTTACAGCACATATAGTAGCTTGGTTTGGTGGGGGGTCAATGAATCTTAATCGTAGAGGAGAGATGAATTCATTGCCCCCATGATCACCGAGAGTTACTTCATCGACTAAATTAGGCGGGGAGAGAAAAAAAGACGATCTGGCGGAGGTTAAGCTTCATAGCTCACAAAGAAGAACTCTTATCATCAATCAAACTTAGTTAGTGGTCTTCAAGTAGGCATTCTGCCACTTGGATTCAATTTTTGTTGAAAGAAACTATTAGTATTGTTTGAATTCTCAACAAATAGGTGAAACCACCTTTTTGAAAATGTTGCTAAACATTGAGCTTGGTCTCCCCAAATACCAAGAGCAAGGTAAGTTTGATGACGACCAGATCCAGAAGCACTTTTCATGACAACTTTAGCAGTAGAATTTCCTTTACCTAAAAAAGACTTTGATTTACTTGATAGTTGATACTATTATCAATGAGCACACGTAAAAAGTGAATATAGTATATACATTTGTCCAAATTCTCATATATATATAAAAAAAAAAAGAGTAAACCATTCTCCGGATTCTGGAGAGAGAATGTAAAAGCTTCGGTGGCCACGCATTATGGAAATTTGGTGTAGTGCGGATTCGAATTCGGATCCCTTTATGGATTTACGGAACGCCTTGACCACCCGACCACAGACGCGTAGTTAAAATTTTGTTTACGAAATTCTCAGATATGTTTACATGAAATCCAAAATTCTCAAATAAACCTTCAACACTCGAAACTAGTTTCATTTTCTTAAGATGTATTTTCATCAGGGAGATCTCATCTTTCTATATCTATGTGTTGGCCAAGTGATCAAACAAATATGTAAATAAATCGACATCTTCCTAATGAAAATCTAGTCTTTTAGGGAATATTTGCATAAAATATGCACAAAATACATTTCTTATTAACAGTACATTTAGAATAGATCGTATGAGTAGAGAGATAATATCAAATCTAAAACAGTGATTATCTTTAAAAATAAATAAATATCCTAGCATACAAAGTTCCAAAAAATTAGAGCACCCCCATTGAGAGTTCAAATGGGGGTTCACACGGAAACCAAAAAAATAAAATAATAAAATAACAAAAATCTATGAACTCCTCTCTCCTAAAGTTCACCCGGGTGAACCCCTCTCTCCTAAGGTTCAACACGTGTCGGCCCGGGATTAGTCTAGGTCCTTTTTTTTTCTTTTTTTTTTAAAAAATAATTCAAAAAGAAAATAGAAAATTTTTAATAATAAAAAATTGATTCAATGAACCCAAGAGGGGGTTGTGGATGCTCTTAATCGGTCTTTTGCTGTTCCCTAGACAGAGAAGACGTTTGATTAACCGGTTTAGAATAAATACGTAAAGCTAAGATTTACTGTTTTCCAAGTTTGTCTCTTGATTAGTTAAGACTCAAGAATCCTTTTAAATTCCTTTTGTAGATCTCCACTTCCCATATAAACTGATATTCTCTCAGTAACCTAACCCTAAATCGTTTACTCATCTACTCTCCTGTCGGTGTTTTAAACTTCTGATTTGTAAGTTCACTGAAGAACTCTAGGACCTACGTGGTTAGTTGTGTATTGTGTTTGGGTTCTCACGCGTCTATTATATTTTCACCAGTGTCCTTATTATGATCGTTTGCTTCAGGCTCAGGCTCAGGCTAGATCCGCTTTTCTTTTGCTATACAAGTCTTTTTTTTTTGTTTTGTTTTTGTAGACAAATGGAAGATCATAAGCAGACGAGTTTCACGTTCGAGATAGATAATTTCTCCGAGAAGAAAGGTCTTATATCATCACCAAAATTCTCAAGCGGTGGCTGCAAATGGTAAAACAAACTATTGCATATATGTTTTGATTCTTAACTTGTCCACTAGATTCAATAAATAATCCTCTTAAGCTTGATGTTATTAATTAGTTTTACAACTAAAGAAGAACATTTGCTCGTTTCTTTAGGTTTGTTAATGTTTATCCCAACGGATATCATATTGATGATCGCATGTCTCTGCACCTCCAAGTTGCAAATCCGGAATCCTTTCCACTTGGATGGAAGTGGCAAGCTAGTTATTCCTTTGCTATACTGAATGAATCAGGGAAAGAGCTCTACAGAACACCTGGTAATTGTCTCTAATCTGTATGTCTCTACATGCATATATGTTTGATTGTCATGGAAGAAAATTCAAATAGACCTATCTGTTTCTGTCTTACAGAATCGTGCAAATTGTTCCGGGCTCAGTTCACAGGATGGGGTAGCCCAAAGGCCTTCACTCTTCAAAAGCTTCAAGATATGAGATTTTTGCAGAACAACAAACTTATCTTAAAGGTCAACGTAAAAGTGATTCAAGCTGTTGATGAAGGAGTCGCAACTGGGACGGACATGTTAGAAGTCCGTGGTTTTAAAGTTCTTTATTCTCAGGTATAGTTACTCTTTATTTTTTTTTTCCATTTTCAGGATTGGATCTTGTAAACATGATTATATCTTCTTTCAGTTGCCTTCAGTAAACAGGCTTTTCAGAAAGCACCCTGACGTTGCAGTGAATTTCAAACTAAGTAACCAATTGGTGAAGACAACATACATGAATCTCCTCCTCGGTCTCATCGAAAAACTGGACAAGCCTCAAAATAATTTCACCGAAATTGAGCTAAGCAAGGTTCACAGCGAGTTAATCGATCTAACAAAAGTGGGGTTCGAGCTAGACTGGTTGAAGAAAAGGCTTGATGAGGTTTCTCTGGAGAAGAGTGGAGTTACTGATGGTTCTCGAGTCCAAGAACTGGAGGAACACATCAAGAATCTCAACCTTGAACTGGACACGGAGAAGGTAAAGTATGCTACTTGTGTTGCTAAATTTGCCTCGCTGGAGGAGACGGTGTCGGATCTTAGGGTTGAGCTGAGCAAGGAGAAGGAAAAATCTGCTACTTCTGCTGCTGAAGTTTTGTTGTTGGAGCAGATCGTGTCGGATCTCAGAGTTGAGCTGAGCAATGAGAAAGACAAATCTGCTACTCCTAAAGACTTGGTGGATGGTGTTGTTCATTCTTGGGAAGTATTGGATTATGCCGATATTACTACTGATGAAAACGTAGAATGAACAAATGTTATTACTGTTTTTATTTTCCTTTATAAATCAATAAGTTGCGGGTTTTATTATCGTCTCAGTCTGACATTTGAAGTGTTCTCATCTATGTGTGTTTGTTGTCGTCTCGATCTGAACCATTTCTATATACACCTCTAAATACTAGAGGAAAAAGTGTTCCATATTTTTTGATGAAAAATAGAGATTGTTATCTATACTATTAAAGCAAAATGCTTATTAGGATTTTGTCTTTATGTTTTCAAGTTATTTATATTGCTATGCTACTAGATTTTGACCCGCTCGACCGAACGGGTGTCGATTTTATTTTTTTAGTTTTTTTGGTTTATGATAAAAAAATGTATTTATAATATTTTGTTGTATTATGAATGAGTCACTTTATATTTTTTGTGTTTAAACCATCTGATGTATACTGATATTTGGTACCATATAAACAAAATCAAAATTTATATAATCCCTTGCAGCTTACAAATATCTCAACTACATTTGCAAGGTAGATCACGTCAAATAATTTCAAAAAAATATATTGATCGTGTTTCATGGTGAAAAGCCCATAATATAGGAAATGCTAAGATTTGGTTGGTGTTAGATCGAATTATATGGTATCATATATTTGAATTTACTTAAAAACTTATTGGTTATGATTAGAAAAAGGAAACGCTAGGTAGATGCTTTTGTTTATATTTGAACCAAAAATTAGGTAAGTGTACAATTTGATAGATTTTTGTGTGCGGGAATTTTGATTTCAGTTAAAATTCTGAATGTACTTATCTTTTCGAATTGACTTTTATAAAAGTATAAGATTTTGGTTGGTGATGAAATATAGAAAAATAGAAAGACATTATGCAAATTCGATACTTGTTATGAGCTCGTATTTTTCAAAGCTGCGCAGTCATAAAGTTTACATCAATATTTGTATTTTTTCCGCCATTGATATTGTTCTGAGCTTTACATAACATTGAATGTTGGTGTTGATATTGCAGGAGAAGTGTTGTGGCGGTAAAGGAAATCATGTATGTTCTTATATCCCATTTAATTATTTGCAGTTAGTTGGTATTACTTTAGGAAACCATTAATCATGTGAAAAAGACAAACATTTTTTCACAATTAAGTTAATTAAAATTTTCAGTAGCATTAGAGTGTAATTAGTGTGGAAGTTTTAGGGATATTTTATATTGGTACTTCTATTTTAATAAAATAGATATTATTTACTTAAACTAAACAACATAATGTTTCTTATATTTTTGGTAACTAATACTATCCAAGATTTTAAATAATATTAATTCTAATTTATGTAAATAATACATTTCATTTAATTTGAATATTAGTTTTCTTGCTTAGTATTATTTATCAATAAAATTTGAATATATATATATATATGGAAATTTAAAAAATATTATTTGCCATGTCAGTTTTACATTTTGAACCTTCAAAAATATTTTAAAATTTATTATAAAATTAAATTTTACATCTAAAATAAACAAAATAACTTTCAGAAGTTATTAAAAACGAAAAAGAAACTAATATTGTCATATCAATAAATTTTACTTTTCTATTACCTTTATTTCATTTTTTTCAAATAACTTAATAAAAAATTCCTCAAAGTTTAAGATATTACAAATTTTCAGCCTTATATAATATTAAAATGTATGAGTTATTTAATTAAAAAAATATTTTTTTTGTTTTTGTTTTCAATGAATCATTTGATATCGGATCACGGGTTAATAACGGATTTTGGATTTTACAAAGTTTTATCTAATTTTTAACTAACAACTTTTTATTAAATTTAACTGGATTAACACATTTCGCCAGATCTATCGGTTCAACCACAGTCTGAATCAGATATGAAAACATTTAATGGAAATTAAATATGATAGAATTTTTTTTTTAAACACAAACATAATAAATTTAAAATTATTTATTTTAATAAAATTTATAAAATCAATCAAATTTGATCAAAGTAGTAAAATTATACCCGCGATTTTAAAGCACATGTTAAAATCTAGTTTTATATTTATAGAAGAAGAAATAGCATTTTATAATTCTTAAATTATAGAATCATTTTTTATATTTCCAATATAGTCCTTTAAATTTCAAAGTTTGATAAATATAACTAAAACAATTATTCTTATAGGGAAACACAATTTTTATTAAAATATGATCATATTTTTTATTTATGGAATAGTATTTTAAGGAAATTCTTATTTAAACAAAGTACAATTTTATGAAAATATTGTAAAATTTAAAGTTAAATAGTGTTAGTTTTTATATTTTATAATTATAAGTTATTTGTTGTAAAATAAAATTATAGAAACTTTTGAGAATATTTTAGTATAGAGATAAAAATCTCTATAATATTATTTGAGAAGTCAGTTTCCTACGTGTCGCGCTCACGTTAACTCTCACGATGGTTGATTACATAGATAGCCTTAAGGAACTAAAAATATTAAATAAGATTGATATTATCAATGTATTTCCTATTTTTCATAATAATATTTTACTTAATTTTTTTTAATTTAAGTTTAGTTTCTTAAAACACATAAATAAAAAAGGAAATATTTATGATATATAAATCTTTATATATAAACGAAATTTAATATAAAAAAATTCGAATTTTTCCTAAAAGAACATATTTAGTGTATATTTAAGAGATATTAAAAAAACTAAAAATTGTTTTTTACAAAAATAAATATTTTGATCAAATAATTTCAAAATATTTTTACATAGCATAGCACTATACACTATTAATGAAATGGAAATATTACATTTTATCATTATTAAAATTTCTCTTTAATATTTAGTTTGCTTTTAATTTTTGTTTTTTTATGTTTGTGGAACTTAATATATAAATAATCAAAATAGCTAAGTAAATCTAAGTTCTCATTGTTAAGATTGTTTAAAATACGTTTCAGTTTTCCTTTTAAGAAATCTAAGGCATAAAAAAATTTAGAATTTATAATTTTTAACTATTGTAAATAATAATATGTGCTCATAAAGTTTCAAAAGTATCTTTATACTCATATTTATGTATGTAAATTCCTACTGATCGTACTTTCTTTTTTAATATTTCTTAAAAATCAACATATATCCAATTATTAAAAATATTATAAAAATAATTGCATTAAGCAATAAATAAAAATAATTTGATTTATTTAGAATAAAAAATAATTATATTTCCATTTGAATTAGAAAAATATATATAACTCAATATACTCACAAAACGAGTAACATAACGAATCTAACTAATATCCAAAATAAAATATCTAACTACAACAAGAACATATAATTTTAGAATAAATATTTATTTATTTTTATACATATAGATATAGGATGACTCAAAAATATCGTATATAAAAATAAATTATTAACCAGCTGTTATAGTTCAGTTTTTTTGTAAAATTTATATATATGAATGAGACTTCGGAATATTATCGTTATATTCATTTATGTAATTTTGAGTAATCAGTTTATTTTTAATTTCATTATAAGTATAATATATATTAAGCTATACATAATCTTACTAAAATAGATTTACATATATAAGATGATAATCAATCTAAATGCAATAATAATCAAAGTTTAGTATATTTAGAAGAAAAATACTATAGTTGAATTCAGAAAAAATAGATACAATGTGAACTATTATAGTTTTTTACAGAGGAGCCGCCGAAGAAGACCTAGCTGTGAAGTCCTCACCGCCTTGCCTTCCGCACGACCTACGGCTCCGGTGATCGGAGGTATGGGTCCCTCCTCCCCTCCTGTGATCTGGGATCCAGAACTCTCCCCTTCCCATGTGAAATCCTATTCTCAGGCTGCCGCTCGAGGTTCGCGTGATCCAGAAGTAACGTTATCCAACGTTGTCCGTTTCTCTCATGTCGCTGATCTTCAAGGAGGAGTTGCCTCTGTGGATTTACCGGAGGAGCTACTCTCTGATTCTAAACCATTGTGGTCTGCATATATTGTTGGTCACTTCATGGGGGATGCACCCCATATAGGAAAAGTTCATGCCATTGTCAACCGAATCTGGTCCTTCCCGGACAGGCCTGCTAAAATCGATGCACAGTTCATAAGTCCCCGAACAGTGCTGTTCCGTATCAACAATCCACAACTCAGGGACAGAGTCCTGAAAAGAACCTTTTGGCATATTGCTGATATATCTATTGTGGAGCGTGAATGGAGCCCCAAAACCGCCTCCGCTAAACCTGATCTCACTGCGGTTCCGTTATGGGTTGACCTTCAAGGGGTTTCGGATCATCTATTCTCCCACATGGGTCTTACTTTTTTGGTGATACTATTGGATGCACAGTGAAGCTCCACCCAAATACGGAACGTTGTGTTCGACTAGATGTTGCTCGTCTGCTGGTGGTTATGAATCTTGAGGAACCTCTACCGGCGAGTATAAAAGTTAGGGGCTCAGGGAATATCATCTATGTGAGTTATCCATGGCTGCCTCCACGATGCCTTGGCTGCCAAACATGGGGACACACAAACAAGACATGTTCTAAAAATCTGAATGTCACAGATAAAGATAACGAAGACGTGGTGAAGGAGCAAGAGCTTGGACTGCAGGAAGCCTTAGTGGAGACAGAGAAGCCTTCAAAGTCTATTCATCTTGAGAACCCTGTATTTGAGGTAGCGCAATTGGCTACGGTTGAAACGAGTGCTCAACATTCATCAACACAAGGCAATGATGATGGTTTGGAAGATACTGAATTAGTTGAGAAGAAATCTTGTGCTTCAGACAAGGAAGCAAGAGTCATTGACGTGCCTGAGAATGAGAAACCATGGTCGTTGGTTCCCCAAAGCTCGCCCACTGGTCGTCGACATAATGGTAAGCCGAGTAGAGGTATGGATACAGAGATTCCTCGCACTAGCTCACCGTCACGATTCCATGTGCTTTGCAACGATCTTGAAGAAGGGGAGGTGGAAGCGGATGATGAGAGCTCCAGCTCCAGCTCTGAAGAGGAAAGCTCTGTGGAGTCTAAGATAGCTCTTGTGAAAAAGCAACAACTGGAGAAACAGCAGGTTGGGAAGAATAAGAAGAATCAGAACTGGAAAAACCCAAGTGCTAATGTTGGGAACAAAAAAGATCAAAACAAGGGTGCGAAGAACAAGCAAACAAATCAAGTCTCCTCACGGAGACACTAATGTGATGATATTATTATTTGCGTGGAACACAAAGGGCTTCAACAAAATGCGCAAACAAACGGCATTACGTTCTTGGATTCAGTCTGCTAAACCCTCCTTTGGTTGTCTTGTCGAAACTTGTGTTCGAGAAGAAAACAGTATATCTATCTTAAACTCTGCTCTTCCTCACTGGAATTTTTATACCAACTATGATCATCACCGTCTAGGGAAAATATGGGTCTGTTGAGCAGAAGATATCTCGGTTACTCTTCTGCTTGAAAGTGCTCAATGTATCACCGTCTGGGTTACTTCCGATACCGGCGACCAATTTCTATGCTCATGTGTATATGCTTCCAACTTTGCCGCCGATAGGCAGCAGTTGTGGAGCGAAATGTCTTATGTTAAAGCGCATTATGCTTTACCTGGAGTTCCATGGATCGTGATGGGCGATTTTAGTGAAACTCTTGCGTCCTCAGAGCACTCTAGGGGTACTCTATCAAATGTCAATCTTCGTGGAATGCAGGCTTTCCAATCTGCAGTAGCTACTTGCAATCTTACTGATCTTACCTCTCTCGGACCTACCTTTACCTGGACCAACAAGCAAAAGGAAAAACCTATTGCAAAGAAGCTGGATTGTGTCCTTGTTAATGATCACTGGCTGCACCATTTCCCTCAATCATATGCTAGCGTGGAGCCGTCAGGTGTATCAGATCATGCTCGTTGTTGGGTTCGTCTGGGAACTCCGCCTCCTGGAAATAAAATGCCTTTCAAGTTCTTCAACTTCCTTGTAGAACACCCCGACTTCCTTGACACAGTTGCCACTGTATGGGATTCTACTGAGGCTCTGTTCCATTCTACCTCAGCGCTGTATAGGTTCCACAAGAAGTTAAAACTCCTAAAGCCATTACTCCGAAGCCTCAACAGAAATAAGTTTGGCAATATCCCGAAACGAACTCGGGAAGCGTTTGATGATCTCTGTGACAAGCAAAAGAAAGCGCTGGGTGACCCTACTGAAACTACATTTGAAGAAGCTACCGACGCCATGAATACCTGGAACCATTGGGCAGGGATAGAGGAACAGTTTTTGCGCCAGAAATCCCGAATCACTTGGCTGCAATATGGAGACCAGAATACTACGTTTTTCTTTCGGATTGTACAAAGCAGAACCTCGTTTAATATGATACGGCGGCTCACCTTACCCTCTGGCGAGGTCATCACTGATCTTCATCAGATCAAAGTTACAGCTGCAGCACATTTTGCAGATTTTCTTCAACAGGGCCCAGTCAACGCTACGGTGGGGGTCCCTCCGAATCTATCAGAACTCTTGGACTTCAGATGTCCTGACCATACCGCTCAGTTACTCACCCATCCTATATCAGCGGCTGAGATTCGAAATGTGTTGTTCTCTATGCCTTCTAGTAAGGCCCCAAGACCTGATGGGTTTCCGGCAGAGTTCTATCGCGCATCTTGGGATATTATCAAGGAGGATTTTGTCATTGCAGTCCAGTCCTTCTTCATGTATGGCTTCTTACCTCGAGGCGTTAATGCTACAATACTGACACTGATTCCTAAACATGGGGACGCAAAAGAGATCAAAGACTATAGACCTATCAGTTGCTGCAACAACCTATACAAAGTCATCTCTAAGATTCTTGCAAACCGGCTTAAGGCTTTGCTTCTAGAGTTGATCGAGCCGAACAAATGTGCCTTTGTTCAGGGTCGACTCCTCCTTGAGAATGTCCTCCTTGCTACTGAACTTGTAAAAGATTATCACTAGCAATCAATCCAGGCCCGTAGTGTTCTTAAGCTGGATATCTCGAAGGCTTTTGACTCTGTCAATTGGTCTTTCATCATGGATACTCTTCGCGCGATGGCCATCCCGGAAATGTTCATTCACTGGATTTACACATGCCTCTCTACTGCTGCCTTCTCTGTTTCAGTAAATGGGGAATTAGAGGATTTTTTTGGCAGTGAACGGGGTCTGCGACAAGGTTGCTCTCTCTCTCCGTATCTGTTCGTTATAGCCATCGATGTTCTGCCACGTATGCTTAATAAGGCGTCTCTCTCTCAGCGTATTGGGTTCCATCCCTCTTGCAGTAAAATAAACCTTACACACCTCAGCTTTGCGGACGATCTCATGATTTTCACAGATGGTGCAGCTACTTTGCTTAAGGGTGTATTTGAGGTTCTCTCCGACTTCGCAAGTATCTCTGGTCTGGTGATTAACCCAGAAAAGTCCTCTATTTTCATGGCAGGTCGCATTGATCAGGATTTCAAAGATGAGGTCCAATGGCTAGGCATCTGAATTGATTCGCTACCTGTGTGATACCTCGGACTCCCTCTCACCACGAAGACAATGACCAAAGCTGACTATGAGCCGTTGATTGATCAGGTCCGTACGCGTATGGTATCATGGTCGAGTCGGTCTCTTTCTTATGCAGGTCGCTTGCAGCTCGTTAAAACAGTTATTGGCAGCATAACGAACTTCTGGTGCTCTGTCTTTCGGCTCCCTAAGAGCTGTCTCACTACCATTGAAGGGATGTGTGCTGCATTTCTATGGTCTGGATCACCAAATGCATACGAAGGCGAAGGTTTCTTGGGATGATGTTTGCAGGCCTAAGGAGGAGGGTGGTTTAGGCATCAGACGCTTTGCAGACACTTCACGAGTGTTCGCACTTAGCTTGATCTGGAGATTACTTACAAACTCTGGTTCGTTGTGGGTAGCTTGGACGAGGGCTTATCTATTGCGTCTTCACAGCTTTTGGGATGTTAATGACAAATATGCAGGGTCTTGGATTTGGCGCAAATTGTTGAAACTTTGGGACCAAGCTGCATAGTTTATTCGGTCTAAGATAGGTAATGTAAGGATACATTGTTTTGGTTCGACAACTGGCTTCCGGTTGGAAGGATTATTCACATTACGGGTGATTCAGGAACACAACTTTTAGGCATTCCGCGCTACGCGACGGTATCAGAAGCGGCCTATAGGGGACAATGGAACATACGTTGATGTCGTGGCTATCACCTACGGGCGATGATAGCCTGCGTCAACTCTGTTCCTGCTCTGGCGGACGACGCGGCTGCTGATCGTCGCCTATGGCGTCATGGGGAGGAGGATTACAAAACTAGCTTCTCGAGCAAAGCAACATGGGAACAACTGAGGCCACACAGCCCAAAACTTCGGTGGTGCAAATTAGTTTGGTTTCCAGAAGGTATCCCACGATTTTCTTTTATCGCGTGGCTGGCTTTTCAGGATAGGCTCTCGACGGGGGCGAGAAGCAGAGCTTGGGGTTGCGTGCAACCGTGCCTCCTTTGCGGGGAACCGGATGAAACTCGTGACCATCTATTCTTTGCGTGCCCTTACTCTTTTACAATATGGATCGACCTAGTAGCTTTCCTCTTGGGCCCTCATGTGAATCCCGACTGGACTATCATGGTCACATCTCTCTTATCTTCTCGCCAGAGGGAGGTTGATACATGTCTCATGAAGCTTGCCCTCCAAGCTTGCATCCACAGCATTTGGCGTGAGCGCAATAGTAGGCCTCATCAGGGCACTCCTCTCACCACGAGTCAACTGGTTCGATACATTGATAAGACAATTTGTAACAGGATATCCTCTCTGCGAAAGAGGAGGCCAAGCTTCTACAGTGACATGATGCAGCGATGGCTTACCCGGACCTCTCCGATGCAATCATAATATGTTGTTTTCCTCAATATGATTTGTGTTTCATTTTCTGAAAGCATAAACCTCAGTGGTCTGTAATTTTTTCTTTTGTTGATAATCAATTTAAAATTTCAACCAAAAAAAAATAGATACAATCTAAAATATAAAGTGTAACCAAATCCACTATTGACCAAAAAAACAACTGTTGGGGTCAAAATCGGTACGACGGAATCAATGACCAAAACTCCTCGTAAAAATATAAAAGAAATCATTTAATAAAACTCGAGAATCGTTTTATAAAACTCGAAGAATCGTTTTATAAAACTCGAAGAACCGTTTTATAAAACTCGAGAAGCGTTTTATAAAACTCGAGAATCTTTTTATAAAACTCGAGAATCGTTTTATAAAACTCGAGAATCGTTTTATAAAACTCGAAGAATCATTTTATAAAACTCGAAGAACCGTTTTACAAAACCGCGAAAAACCGAAACCGCCGTGAAACGCGAACTAGCATCGTCCGAGCTAGTTCGCCCAACTGGCTTAGTTCGCCGTTGGGCGAACTAGAAGCTTCCCGGTCAGTCCACCGACCGGCAAGTCGGACCGGTGCGGCTCGGTTCGCCGTACGTCGCATCGACCATCCCAAGCCTCGATCTCCCGAATCCCCGATTCAGTGCTTACGACCTTCGACACGGTCGTACTCCGAACCATGTTCAAGATGTCTCCCGTTTCATCTCGATCCGACCTATCATTCAAGTTTTACGATTAAAACCGTAAAACTTTGTTTTCTCGGAAAGAACTCGAGGAATTCGATAACGTTTTGATGGTTTACTCGCAGAAGGAAGATAAATGTCAAGTTTGAAGACAAAAGGCAAGTTTGGAGATAAATAGAAGATTTTCGCGGAAGAAAAGGAAGGATCGAGAGAAATGGAAAATTCCCGATAAACTCAGTTTCAGGCAAAATGGAAAGACTAAAACCGCCTAAGAGGGAGTATATAAGCAAGAGGCATAGGGCAGAAGCTGCGACACAATTTTCAGAGCTCTCACCACCAAAATTATCATTTAGGAATATTTCCGTTTTCTGTTAGCGAGCTGCGTCTCAACTAGGGTTTTCGTTCTTAGACTTCTAGGGATTTCGCTGACGGCTCACGCAGCTAAGGCCACTCTCGTTGTAACAGTTCTTACGCAGATTCGGAATAAGAACCTCTTTGCTCTCAATTTCGTTTATTCTCTTTTAAATTCTAAGTTCGTCGTTTTCTTAATCTTCGTTGTGCGGTTCTGCAGATAGCCGGTTCCTCTGGAAACTTAGGGTTTTCCCGAAGTTTCCTTATTTACGATTTATTGACAGTAGGTGGATTTCGGTTCCCACAGTTTGGCGCTAGAAGGAGGGGGGGTCGGATCTATCTTACACCAAAGCCGCAACATGTCCAACGAAGAAACGATGACTGGTGACAACCAAACTCGCAACGAGCGCGACAACGTTGAAACACCACCACCACAAGATGCTTTCCGAGTTTAACAAGAAATTGGAAGAGCAGGAAAAGCTCATCGGTTCGCTCGCAAAACGGGTTGAAACCCTAACCGCAAAAACCCGAGCAATTCACCCCCGTGGAACTAGTAAGATCCGTGGAAGGAGGCTCGATTTCGGCGCTCCTACGGATCGTCCCAGAACCGAGCAGGGTAACTTACCGGAAAAGGATTCCGAAAAAGGTAACCCTGACGCGACGCTAAACAAATCGGAGAAACCTCCTACTCACGAACAGGAGACCGAGGGCGACGACATCGAAAGGGTTAACCTGGAGACAAGCGACCAGGCCGATTCATCGGACGAAGACGCTGACGTCCATCCTAGGAGAAGAAAAACTCGAAGTCCTCTACCGGAGTCTTCTCCCGAATGTTCTCTTACTGGAGACGAGGAAGAACTAGACTTCGCGCGATACGCAAAAACTGCCGAGGAGCGATCTCCGGTTACTCGCAGCAAACGCCAACAAGATCGGAAAACTGCTGGCAATCTGACCGAGATTCGAGATCTCCGCGAATACATCACTAAAACGGCCGCAGCGGTAAAAGCGGTGAAATCTCGGATTCATCACGCTACCAGCGCCGCACCCGAAATCGATCGATTACTGTACGAGTCTCGGAAAACGCCTTTCACGGCTCGCATCACCGAGGTCAAACTGCCCGATCCCGGAAAACTTAAGGTGCCGATTTACGACGTGACGTCTGATCCCAAAGCACACCTACAGACATTCCAGATCACCATGGGACGAGCCAAACTCAAGGACCACGAAAAAGACGCAGGTTACTGCCGTCTCTTCGTCAAAAACTTAGAAGGTGCAGCGCTCGAATGGTTCGCCAAACTTATGCGAAATTCGATCGGAAGTTTTTGTCGACTCAATTCGGAATTCCTGAAGCAATACTCGATGTTCATTAACCCGGAAACCTCCGACGCCGACCTTTGGAGCTTGGTGCAGAAGGAGGACGAATCTCTCCGCGATTTCATGGGTAGGTTCAAACTCGTCATGGCTAGGGTTAGCGGAATTAGCGACAAAGCCGCCATCGACGCGTTAAGGAAATCGCACTGGTTCAAATCGAAATTCCGCAAATGGATAACTCTCGAGAAACCGCGGACGATCCAGGACGCGCTCCATAAGGCTACTGATTACATAACCATCGAAGAGGAGACAAAAATCCTGTCCGAAAAGCATAAGCCGACGAAAACGTCCGCAAAGGAGAACGCATCCGAGCAGAAGCAGAAAAAGAGGAATTCTCGTAACGACAAATTCGTCCATCACGAGGGACAGGATCTCCAAGGGGCGCATAACTACGCCATTAACTCCAGATCGGAGCAAGGACGGACTACGGGTAACACGTGGACGAGAAATTCGAATTACGATGAGAATACTTTCTACGACCTCCACCAAACCCGTGGACACTCCACCGTGAACTGCAAAGTTCTCGGCGCCAGACTTGCTGCAAAACTGATCGCAGGAGAACTCTATGAGATATCCAGCGTCAAAGATCTCATCCGCGACTCGAACCGTCTCCCGAAAAACGACAGGAACTCACGAGCAGAAACTCTGCCTCAAGGGAACCAGTCGGGTGAAAAACGCGGACGAAGACAAGACGAGAAGGGTAACGATGCTAACCGCCGAAAAATCAACATGATTATCGGTGAATCGCAATATTACGACGACACCGTCCCGTCAATCAAATCCTACCAACGTAAAGCCGAAACCGGCTCGAGTTGGAAGGTGCCGACGGATGACTCTCCGTAAGGGGTGATCTCATTCGACGACGCTGAAACCGGCGGAATCGACCAACCTCATGCTGATCCCCTTGTCATCGACTTAGTGATAAGCGATTTAGAAGTTGCTCGAATCTTGGTCGATACCGGAAGTACCGTCAACGTGATCTTCCGCAACACGCTAGCACGCATGGGAATTGACCTCTCGGAAGTCGAGCCAATTCCAAAACCGTTGACCAGTTTCTCTGGCGAGACGTCCATGACCCTGGTATCAATCCGAATACCGGTCGCAGCGAAAGAAGTGACGAAAATCGTTAACTTCGCGGTAATCGATTTCTCGGCTATCTACAACGTAATCATGGGAACGCCTTGGATAAATTCCATGAAGGCGGCTCTATCGACGTATCACTTAGGCATCAAATTCCCGACTCCCACGGGAATCGCAGTGATTTGGGGATACCAAAGACAGTCACGATCCTGCTTCCTGACCGAACACAAGCTGAGACAATTAGCGGTCGCAATCGTAAAACCGAAACGGGAAAAGGTTACGCCACCGCCCGCGGAAGACAATCCAAAGCAAGCAACGGTCGAGAAACAGCAAATCTCCGCACCTATCGCTTCTACCCAGCCGGAGGAGAAAAGCCCGGAGAAAGACATCAATCCGACAACTGAAGTGATCGAAAAGTCTGCGACAGCCGAGTAAGCATACTCGCACAAACAATCAGAACTACGAGATGGCTTGATTTCCGAAAGGAATACGTAGGCAGCTCACCTAAAGACGAGTTCAGCTATCCCCCCTTCCAAAACGGGGGGGAGTGGGTGAGTATACGAGTATTCGTATACTCCCAAATTTTTAAAGCTTTCGCTTTGTAATCAAAAAATTTTCGAAATTTTTAATAAAGACAAAGTTAGAATATATCCGCTACTATCGAAAACGCAAAAAAGAATTCCAAACATCCGGAAAATCGTTTCCGCAGTAACAACTATTTAATCGTTTTTATAAAACATGCATATCAAAATATTTTCGGAAAGAACCGGCGAGACGTCGCCTAAATTCTCAAGAAAATATTCCCCCAAGTCCATCCGCGACTATAAAAACACGAACGCTCGGCGATTGGTCCCGTCGAGCACGCTAGCCGTCCTAAACAAACGCATCGACCTATCGGGCCGCATACATCTGACTAGGATAAAATAGCGCGCTATAAACGAAATCTAAATTTTTGGTCAGCACTTCCGGGAAACTTAGAAATTGTTCCCGGTGAGATGCTCGATTCCAACCATACGAATCGTATAAGCCGAGAACCTATCGCGGATTCTAAATCGGTATGGAGTCAGGTTAAAATCGAAACAAGCAAAACGAAAGCCGACTAGTCATCGAATAGCCTCAACCCGAAAGTAAACCTAGGTCTTGCCCTAAACCCAACACACTGGTCGCTAACGTCTCAAGGCATGAATCGAGATCCTAAAGGCATGTCTCTTTGCCCACGTATAAACACTCGCGAAAAACGAAACCTTCCGAGTTAACGAAACGGACGATTTACACCAAGAGTTAGATGCGAGATGACAACTCGTATTCTTCTCTCTACATCTAAAAACGAAACACGAATTTCATACTTAGAAAAAAATTTCTTCTTAGAACGTCCATAAATACACACCGCCCGGCGGTAGGGATTCAAAGCCACCAATGGCCAGTCCCGGGAAAACAACAACGTAATCATAAAAACAATAACATCACACATTGAAGTCATCAAACGCGGACTGATCAACTTCACCCTCTACATCCAAAATCCCAGGTCCGACCTCGGCCGAATCCGGCGACACCGCGATAGGGTTCCACTGATCCCACATGTGCGCCCTAAGATCAAAAAGTTCGGGCTGCATGTCTTTCTTCTGACCCACATGCCGCGATCGTGCGGAGTATTCTTCAGTAAACGAATACCCTTCGTTCTGAGTAAGGGACAACCCATGAACGACACCGCGACATTCGCGATAATCACCATGCACCCGTAGAGCAACTTCAGCATCCGAACAACCAGTTGCAAAGCACTCACGACGGACCTTCATCTCAGCAGCAACCTCTCTTTTGCCTGCACGACGAGCACGACGAATTTTTTGGTCAGAAAGCTCCTTGGCGCGGCAAGATCTAGCTGCACACTCTTCCCTCACGCGAGCTATTTCCCTCTCGACTGTTTCTTCGGCTTGGTTAGCCTCAGCCTCCGCCCGAAGACGAACAACTTCTTTTTCGGCCATATCTGCTCGGAACTCGGCAAGACGAGCTTCAGCATTACGGCTGTCTAGGGCCCGGCTCATGACAAGGAAACCCTACCAAAGAAACGAGTTAAGCAACATCATTCAATGATAAAATCGCTCAAAATAAATTAAAATAATAAACACACGTACCTCTTTAGCTTTCTCGGACCCTCTAGTAAACTCCGGGACTTGATCATGATAAACGCCTGGAAATTGGAGGTCGATGACCCGCCCGCTTTCATCCAGACACCTCCTTCCGTTTGACTATCAAGGAAGTCCTTGAGAATATTGTCAGGAGAGACCGCACGTTCAGAATCGTCATCTTCAACAACCGGATTTTTATCCCTTCGGAATCTCGACCCGCTTCTCCTCATTAAGGGAACGTATGGGATAAATTCTCCTGTAAACGGTTCCTCTCCATAACTCGGCGAGTCCGCACAAAGCTGAGATTGGGAGAGAGCAACCGCCCGGCGGACACGCTGCGGAGAAAAACTGCCCCAGCCAACTTCCCCGCGCTTAAGTATGTCAGTGATATTCGAAAGATCTACCGGATGCGGAGGTAAAGGGTTGGTCTCTGCGGAAAACGAAAACGAATAAAAGGGGGGACAGCAAAAGGAGGAAATTTTCATGAACTCGAATCACGTACCTTTCCGACCCCATACGGTCATGAAAAACGGGATGCAATCCTCCTCGACCGACGCATTATCAATGCGAACATAGAAGAAGTTTTTCTTCCAAGAAGGAGAGATCGATGAACAACCAGTGACGATTCCTTCACGAGGGTGAAAAGTGATCCTCTGCGTCATCTCCGTGGGTTTCAATAGACCTTTGAGATGGTCAACGCTGAGGATGATTCCCTGCTCGTAGCTCAGTGTCAAAAGACCAACAAGTTGTTTTAAACTAGGGGGAGTCAACTGACTGATCGATAGTCCCAGCCTATGAAGATATCGAACAATGACCTCCGGGATCGGAAACCACAAGTGGCATTGCTGCAAAAAGGCGTTGTAGCACGGTAAAAAGCCGTCAGGCGCAGCCTTGTCGCTCTCCCCGGCAAGTGGAAGGCGAACCTCGACCGCTTCTGGAACTTGGCAAAATTCTCGCATGAACTCAATACTATTAGGAGGAACCGAGTTCGGATGTCCGGATGCTTGATCAGCCTCCAACGAAACTGGGACCCAAATCCCAGGCCTAGCGGATCCCGACTCGTCTCCCAACGCCCAAAAAGCCACACGATCTGCCAGATCGATCGAAGGAAACGACCATTCCCCCTTGGGAACTGAAACTCGAGGTTGCGAGCTCGATCCTTCGGAGTTACGAGAGTCAGAGCTGGTTGAGGAGCGATTTCTCCTTTTTGAAAACATACTTGAAAGCTTTGGGAGAAATAGATTCAAAGGAAATAGAAAGAAAGTTTCTTGGACAAGTTATGAAAGATGAAGTAAAGAATTCAAAAATTCACTCCATATACTTATAAGAAAAATTTTACTATTCACCTTTGGACTTTTGGCCATTAAAGTTCCGCCTAATTCTACCAAACTCGCCAAACAAGCTCGATCCGTTCGCAAGAACTCAAACGATTCTTACGAACTGGGGGGCTAACTGTTGGGGTCAAAATCGGTACGACGGAATCAATGACCAAAACTCCCCGTAAAAATATAAAAGAAATCATTTAATAAAACTCGAGAATCGTTTTATAAAACTCGAAGAATCGTTTTATAAAACTCGAGAATCATTTTATAAATCTCGAGAATCGTTTTATAAAACTCGAGAATCGTTTTATAAATCTCGAGAGTCGTTTTATAAAAATCGAAGAATCGTTTTATAAAACTCGAAGAACCGTTTTATAAAACTCGAGAATCGTTTTATAAAACTCGAGAATCGTTTTAGAAAACTCGAAGAATCGTTTTATAAAACTCGAAGAACCGTTTTACAAAACAGCAAAAAACCGAAACCGCCGTGAAACGCGAACTAGGATCGTCCGGGATAGTTCGCCCAACGGCGAACTAAGCCATGACCGGCTTAGTTGGCCGTTGGGCGAACTAGCCCCGTCCTGGTTAGTTCGCCCAACGGCGAACTAGGCCATGACTGGCTTAGTTCGCCGTTGGGCGAACTAGCCACGTCCCGGCTAGTTCGCCGTTGGGCGAAGTAGAAGCTTCCCGGTCAGTCCACCGGCCGGCAAGTCGGACCGGTCCGGCTCGGTTCGCCGTACGTCGCATCGACCATCCCGAGCCTCGATCTCCCGAATCCCCGATTCAGTGCTTACGGCCTTCGACACGGTCGTACTCCGAACCATGTTCAAGATGTCTCCCGCTTCATCTCGATCCGACCTATCATTCGAGTTTTACGATTAAAACCGTAAAAGTTTGTTTTCTCGGAAAGAACTCGAGGAAATCGTATAAAACGGTAACAGTTAAACGAGAACACCAAACATTGCCTAAACTATACGATTTATTCGATATTTTTCGTTAAAATCATAAAAACACGTTTTTAATAAAAAACGTTGAGAAAATCGTAAAAACGGCATCGGATCAGGAAACGGTCTCGTATAAAGTCGAAAAACGGATTTTATCGTAAAACGGTCCGAAAGGTCCTAAAACACGATAAAAACCCATCTCGCGATATTAACAAAACTGAACCCGATGATACGATAACGTTTTGATGGTTTACTCGCAGAAGGAAGATAAATGTCAAGTTTGAAGACAAAAGGCAAGTTTGGAGATAAATAGAAGATTTCCGCGAAAGAAAAGGAAGGATCGAGAGAAATGGAAAATTCCCGATAAACTCAGTTTCGGGCAAAATGGAAAGACTAAAACCGCCTAAGAGGGAGTACATAAGCAAGAGGCATAGGGCAGAAGCTAGGACACGATTTTCAGAGCTCTCACCACCAAAATTAGCATTTAGGAATATTTCCGTTTTCTGTTAGCGGGCTACGTCTCAACTAGGGTTTTCGTTCTTAGACTTCTAGGGATTTCGCCGACGGCTCACTGAGCTAAGGCCACTCTCGTTGTAACAGTTCTTACGCAGATTCGGAATAAGAACCTCTTTTCTCTCAATTTCGTTTATTCTCTTTTAAATTCTAAGTTCGTCGTTTTCTTAATCTTCGTTGTGCGGTTCTGCAGATAGCCGGTTCCTCTGGAAACTTAGGGTTTTCCCGAAGTTTCCTTATTTACGATTTATTGACAGTAGGTGGATTTCGGTTCTCACAACAACCAAACGATTAAATATAATATCTCCCAAATCATATGTCTAACTAAAATAATATAATATTATTAATATAAATTATACATACAAATTATAAATTAATTTATAATTAAAAGTAAATATCTATTTAAATTAATAAATTAAAATATATTATAATATATTTACTTAATAAATATTCATATCTGTGTATGAGGAAGGGAAAATCACCTAGTAGAAGAATATATTTTATATATATCAACTCTATGTTAGAGATAAATGTCAGTTTCAGAGTGCCATAACTAATGATATGGTGCAGAGTTGCTTGGACAAGATCGAACCCTAGACATCAATCTATGTTTTTGCTAGTGTGATTTCTGTAGAAAGATTAAGAATGTAATGTGGTGTTATTTAATCATTGATTTTAAATTATATCATTAGGTGTTACAATCTACAAGATTAAAAACTGAAATCATTTTAAATTATTTAATTTATGTATGTAGATTTTAAAACCTTTTCAATAATCCTTAAATTATGGCTACAATAATTTACACATGAAAATCTATTGAAATTCATTTCAAATGAAATCATATAAAATATTTTAAAATCATGTAGTTTTGAATAATACATTAAATTGATAAAGTTTTTGAAATCTTTATTAAATAACATCGTATATATACTATTATGTATGAAGTAATTTGCTTAGTTGTCAGATTCGCTTATGAGCCTTAGGGCAAAAACAAATTTTAGCCTTTAACTTTATGTTAATTTAATATAATTTATATCTTTTTTCTAAAACTTAATCATTAATATTTTGTGATGAAAAAAATTTTCTGTACACATAAACATTTTGGGGCCCCATTTTAAATTCATTAGCTAAAATTTTAAAATTTTCAATCTATAAGTATACATTTATTAAAATTTTGGGCTCCTTAAATATTAATATACGGGGTACACAGACTTGAACCCGGGGCGGTCGTACCGTTTGTCTCCCCTCAGTTAGCCGGCCCAGCATATGTTAATAATTTTATATATAATTTATTCTATAATAAAAAATTAATTAAATAATATTATATTTATATAAAATAAGTTAATTCTTTTGTATTAGATTTTTATCTTGAAAATATATTTTTCAATTAGAAAACTTAAGTAAATTTGCATATTGATTTGTAACTTCTCCATTATTTAGGTAATTTTTCTTATTTGTCATGTTTTTAATAATTACATATATAAGTAAATTTACTTAATTGTCAACTTCTCCTTGGTTTTAGGTAACTACTTATTTTTCATGTGTTAATAATTTCATATATAGTTTATTCTATAGTAAAAATGAATTTAAATAAATAAAATTATATTTTTAGATTGGTATGTGTTAATAATTTCATATATAATTTATTCAATAATAAAAATGAACTTAAATAAATAATATTATATTTTCTGAAAATAAGTTAGTTCTTTTGTATTAGATTGTTATTTTGAAAATATGTTTGTCTATTATAAAATTTAAGTGAATTTTCTGATTGATTTGTCATTTCTCCGTTATAGAGGTATTTTTTCTTGTTTGTCATGTTTTTAATAATTTCATATATATTTTCTTATATAATAAAATAGATTTATATTAACAATATTATATTTTTCTATAAAATAAGATAATTCTTATGTACTATATTGTTATCTTGAAAATATATTTTTCTATTATACAAATATTTGATTCATCTACTAATATAAACATATGACTTAAAATTATTATACAGTAAGATATTTAAAGTTATATTAAAAGGTAATCCATTTAAAATTATTATATGTTAAGACCTTTAAAATTATATTAATCAATGAATCTTCACACGCTTTTCCTAGAGTTATTACTCTATTAATATATTTCATATAGCTTGGATTATAATAAAATTAGCATTCTTATTTTTGATATGAAAAAAAAAAAAGAAAACATAAATAAAAAATAGGAGGAAGAAATAACAAAATATGTTTGTTATATTTTGGTTCGTTTATATTCTTATGTATTTAATTTTTATTGGTTTGTCGAGATACATGTATTTTTGTGTTACTATATATGTTAATTAATTAATTTTACGTGTTTCTAAAAATTTAAGAAAAATTGAGTAAGGATGATCAAGAAAAATGATCAGTTTTACAATTGTTAAAGTCAAAGATGAAAAGTATAATGTAAATTGAAGGTAAGAAAAATTATTTAAAAAATACTGATATTTATTTTTTCTGTACAATAAAATTTTAAAATATAATATAGTAATATTTTAATAAATTTAATACAAATTAAAACAGTTTCTTGTTATTTAATATTGGATCTCACATTAATATTAAGTATATATGCCTAAATAATGACATTTCGTTATTTAAAATTTTAAAAATTGTTTTTATTTTATTTTATATAGTTTAATTTAATCATAATAATTTAAATATGTATGTTTTAAAGTTTTTTAAAATAAATAAAATAATATCTGTTAAAAGATATCTAAATTATGCTTAGTTTTAATAAAAACAATTTGGTCTAATGAATCAGTGTTTGATAAAATAGTGTAATGATCTAAGATAATTTAAGGAAGAATTTGTTTGCTTAACCCTTTTGGGTTTTATGTTAAACACTAAACAAAAAGAAGTGAGAAAGTATGATTTGTGATTTGACAAAACTATGAGAGAAATTGTTTAGACTACTATTTTACTAATACATGTTTTCATGTTTACCTTAATCAGATTAATAGGTTAAGGTTTTAAAAATAGTTATAATTTCATTGGTTGTGATTTTTATTAGTTATTTATTTTAAGGAGATCTAAATAATAAAAGGTAAGTATATAATTAACTAATGAATTCGACCAATAAAAGTACGAACTTGACACAAATTGCCAGAAAAACTATGTATTCGAGCTTGGCAAAAAAAAAAGCTGTACTTTTATTGACTTTTTAGTTTATTAAGCAAGTTAAGATTGACTGAGCATACTAGCACACCGTGAACCAATAGTTAAAATAGTGTTAAATGAAACAACGTCGTTTTACATGATTTGAAAACACAAATAGATAGACCCGCGGATTCGAAATCGGGTTGTTTGGGATAAATGGAAAGGTATTTTACCACTGGGCTGATGACACTTTAAACGGAATTACTAACAAATTAATTTATTTTGGTACTGACTGAAAAAAAATCTTTAAAAACTTAAAAAGATCTTTAAAATTCCATAAAAATTGAAATAAAGAAATTTTTATAAAATTAACGTTGAAATTAAAAATAAAATTTTCTTTTTTTCTAAAAAATAAAAAGATTTCCAAATTTTTGTTTTTTTTTAATTTCAAAAAGTTAAAAATTCAAAGAAAATGAAAAAATTAAGTTACAATTATCAGCTAAAATTAAGATCGCACTCATAATGGGTACAATATTTATTTTAAGCATTTTAATTTAATTTTGAATATGTGGGTATCTTTTTGTGTGTATAATTAATTTCAATGTTTAGCAATTGTTTTTAATAAAATTGAAAATTTTGGAAGACTTTTGATTCTTTTAACAAAAATAAAAATTAATTTTATAAAAAAATTCTTTATTTCTTCAATTTTTTTTGCAATTTTCAAGATTTTTAAAGTTTTTAGAGAATTTTTTTATATTCAATCAGCACCCAAAAAAATTAAATGTGTTGGTAACTCCATTGAAAGTGCTACTAGCCCAGTGGTAAACCACCAGTCCGTTGGATCCAAACAATCCGAGTTTGTTTCCGGTGGTCTACTTTTTTTTTCAAATCATGTAAAAACACTCTTTTTTTTTCAAATCATGTAAAACGACGTCGTTTCATCTCATTTGAAAACGACGTCGTTTCACTTAGCGCCAACAATAAACGATGTCAATTTTTTCTGTTGAATTTGCTGACGGCATGTTAAATTAGCAAGTCAATGATAATATTATTAATTAATATTAAAATCAATGAAAATTTTGTTCTTTTTTGGTTAGCCCAAAAGTTCATGTTTTTTGGTAATTCGTGCAAAGTTCGTGTTTTTTTTTTGCCGAATTCTCATTAACTCATACAAATTGCCAAATAACACAAGGGATATTATAAATAATGATTTATGTTTTATCAATTTATTTATTTTTATGAGTTATTTTATATATAATGAAATTTTTGATTTAGTTACTATTTTGAAATTAAAAATTTAAAATTAAAAATTTCTAATTATTATTCAAAATTATAACAGTGTAAACATAATATATATTTCTTCATATAATCTAGCTACTCGCAAAAATTGCGGGCAAACACCTAGTATGCTATAATTGAACAACTTTTCTGGTATGTAATCGTTAGATACATTTTAACAACTTGAGAATCAAAACTTATTAAAGCTATTTTTCAATATTTCATTAATTAACTATATTTCATATTTGTACCACTTCTCAATAAATAACCACTAATTTAAATTCAATTTAAATTCTATCGTCTATGTTGATGAATGTAATAAGATTTCCTAAAATGCATTATACAATAAATATCAAAATATCTGTATTATATTACCAAAACCTAGCTATCAATCTTTTTGATCTATTAATAATACTGGTACCTATAAAAATAATTTGAGTAATGAAAGGGTCCAACAACCTTATATATGTATATTTTACAAAATGTTTCACTTTTAGTTGTATAGATATTTTAAACATTGATCATATATCATATATATGTTTTATACACCAAATTGTGAGATGAAGAAAAAGATCAAATATTAGGTGTATGAATGAATATGAAGAGAGAGAGAACAAAAGAACAATGATTAGTTTTAGGCCTTATATGTTATATGTGTACATATATTGTATCTAATATATTAAGTTATAATTTTTTAAAAATATTAGTCTGACAATTTTTTTTGGTTTCAGTTCTTTCAGTAGAGGCATTTAAGTCTAAAAAAAAATCAAGAATTTACTTTTTTATCTTTGCAAATATGACACTTATTTTTGTATATGGAATGAAAATTCTCTATATTTATATTCAACCATGTATTTCCCCTTGGTCGACAACAACAAAAACATTAGATAAAATGATATTTTTATGTTGACCATAAAATGATATTTACATAAACAGTGGATATACAACTCTATTTAACGTACATAATGTTATTTGTCATATAGCAGTAAAATTCATTATGTGTATTGAATGAGGATATTTGACTACAAGAAAACTTCTACTTTACTAGGAAAATTTAAAGGAAAGAGAAGGATCGTAAACTTATGTCTACTATACGTCGACTTTACTAGGAATATTGCATTCCACGTACTTTCGTCGTAAAGTAACGAAAATATTGTTTCGTCGTAAGAGATAAGTTATTTTGTGTGGGCTTTACGAGGTATATGCTTTTCGTCGCAAAGTAAACTTAAAATTAGCTTCTATTTTACGACAAAATGTTTTACATCTCTTTAACGATGAAATCTCGAATCTATCTACTTTTTAGGTATAAACGTGTTTTTGGTTGGGTTTATCAACTATCTTTCCTCGTAATTTCCTAGTAAAATCTCATCTATCAATTTCAAAAATTACCTATATATATGTCATCTGTCTTTCAAATGAAACACACCAAAAAACTTAAAACGTGAAAGAAAAAAAAAGATATCCGGTGATGGAAATATTTTTGAGTTGCGGAGTTGGATGTATAAGCACAGAGATGCTAACGGAGAATGATGAAATAATTTCTTGACGGGCTGGAGAATTTTATACATCAAGCATATTCTACACCGCTCACGCAGGAAAGCGGTAAGATGTTCTGTCCATGTCGAGAATGCAACAATACAAATTTTCCCCATGTGAAAATGATTGGAAGCATTTAGTAAATAGAGGTTTCACGCCACATTACTATATTTGGTTTTAACATGGAGAATGTTATAATTGTGGGAATGAAGCTAGTAGTAGTAATAACAATTTTCAGGATAAACCGGTTAATCATTTGCATAATGAAAATAGTTACCATCAAGAGGAGCAGATGGTATATTATGATAGGGGATATGGTAGCTTATGAAGTTTAAGAACCTAACATAGATGCAGATTTTTTTTAATGAAATGTTAGCTGCTTCGAATCAGCCAAGCTACAATGGTTGTAGAGAAGATCTCTCTAAATTATCGTTAGCAACTAGAATGATGGATATTAAAACTGATCACAATCTACCTGAAAATTGTAGGCAGACTCGTTTCAAGAGTATTGTCGGAAGACAAAGTGACATGTGATTTTTATTATGAGATTCAGAAATGGATTATAGTCTTGGGTTTCCTTAGGAGAGGATAGATGTTTGCATTGATAATTTCATGATTTACTAGGGAGATGATGATAAGTTAGAAGAATGTCTATCCTGCAAGAAGCCACGATTCAAACCGCAAGGACGAATGGTGAGATCACTCATCCATCAGATGCAAGAGCTTGGAAACGTTTTAATACGGTACATCCAGATTTTGCTAGAAATATTTGGAATGTGTATATTGAATTGTGCACAGATGGATTTAGTCCATTTGGAATGTCTGGGAGGCAATATTCATTGTCGTCAGTCATTCTTACGCCATACAACCTACCACCAGAGATGTGCATGCAACAGAAGTTTCTATTCTTAACCATTTTAATACCTGGTCCAAAGCATCCAAAAAGGCCTTTAGATGTTTTTGTACAACCACTGATAAAAGAGATGAAAGAATTATTGTCAACAAGAGAGGGTGAGGACGTATGATTGTTCAACGAAGACAAATTTTACGATGCGAACAATGCTTTTGTGGACCATAAGTGACTTTCATGCTTATGAAATGCTGTCTGGATGGACTACACATGGAGATTATCTTGTCCATATTGTAATGGAATGACATATGTGTTTCAATTGAAGAATGGTAGGAAGACATGTTGGTACGATTGTCACCATTGATTTCTTCCCATTAGCCATTTGTACCGAAGAAACAAGACATCGTTTAGGTACAAAAGGGTTGTAAGAGACACTCCTCCTCCATATTTAACTGGACAAGAAAATTGAAGTGCAAATCAATTACTATAGAGCTGAAAAAGCAGTTCAACGTGGTGGTTAAAGTCATGTTCCCGATAATATGTATGATTATTACGGAGTTCAGCACAACTGGCACAAGAAGAGTATATTTTTGGAATTGCCATATTGGAAGGATCTTCTTTTGCGCCACAACCTCGAGGTGATTCATATAAAGAAGAATTTTTTTAGAACATCGTGAATACAATATTAAATGTCCAAGGGAAAAAAAAGACAGCATGAAATCAAGGTTGGACTTACTTGATATTTGCTCAAGAAGTGAGTTACATATAAAAGGCAATGGAAAAGTTTCAGTTCCGATATTCAGATTATCATTAGAACAAAAGTTGGTGTTGTTCAACTAGGTGGTATCTGATGTCTTGCATATTTCCATTGTTTTATCCATTCACCCATATGCATTTTGATCATATAGACTAGGATTTAGTCATTTCTAGGTTGCATTTGGCATACATGAGTACTTATCGGGTAATGGAGTATCCTTGGAGTTCTTGGAGGTGATTGTATGGATTTAGGGTCCAAAAGAGGAGTTAGAGGTGATTCTTGTACGAGCAGAGGCCCGAACAAGGTTCCAGAGTGACTCCCTGACGTCGCTCCACACCAGAGCGACGTCCAAGATCGCTCCACGCAGTCGCTCCAGCCCTTGAACAAAGAAGCAGCCAAAGCGACCTGACAAGGTTGCTCCAATCCGGAGCGAGCACCCGCAGCGAGACCCTCTAGTCGCTCGCCTTTTTATATTTTCTGGAAGCCGAAGATGGCCTTGGAGCGACGTCCGGGAGCGACCTGGCCAAGTCGCTCCAGCCCCAGAGCGACTTCCCAGAGTGACAAGGCCAGGTCGCTGCGCGTTTATTTGTGACGAAAACTTGTGTAATTTTAAGGACCTTTTGGTCATTTTTTTCATGTTTTGACATTTGGAAAACCTAAGTTAAGTATTCTGTAAGCCTGTTAGGCAGATCTATCTTTCATTTTGAAGAGAAAAACAGAAAAACCTATTGGAAATTTATCTCTTTTGAATCGTTTTCATTGTTCTTGCTATTATGTTTAGTTTGATTGTATTATCTACTCATCTTACATGATTAAGATTGAATCCAATATGGGTTTAAGAGGAATCATGAGGATTAGTGAGTAATCCACCTTTGGATTCATGGGATAGGGAGATTAAGAGTGATTAGACTAGGATTGGGATGTTTAGCGTAAGTTTCTCTTGTTACGTGTACTTTACGATGAAACTTGCATTTATTTTAAGAGGACACTAACGTCGTTAGTTTGCAAACAGACGATATATCGAGGAAATATGCTTTACGACGGATGATTAACGACAAAATGAATTTCGAGGTTATTTCATCGTAAAGATCCTTTTATGATGAAATAACTATAATGTGCGATAGCAACAGAGCAGCTAGCCAATCAGTCGTGCCCGCCTCAGTAGACGCTACCCGCAACACAGCAGGCAACTCCTTCTCTACAGCTTGCTTACTTAGGAAGAGCAGCTACGCTAACAACCTAGCAAACCAACCTACGTATTTCTATCGTCATTAAGTATATGTTTTCTTTGGAGTGTTTACATCTGTATTTTGGTTATAATATATTCTCTCTTTTCTTTGTTAACCATATTTATATGATACATTACATTTTGTTATCCCTTATATATTAAAAGAGAAACATTGTAATAAATTCGTTCGCACCGTAACTGACACGTGTTGGCCTCACAATCATTTGTAATTAATGCGTTCACACACTAATTTTTTAATTATTTTTTTCCTACATTTTTAGCCTTTGTATTAATAAATTAAAAAAACTTTTTACGTGAAACTAATTAATAATATCTTTATTATAAGAAAATTACAAAATCATTAAGATTCGCATCAACTAAAATGTTGCGATGAAAATGTTTGTAGAAATTGAAAATTTCGTACCTTGCCGAAGTTGGTCATGGTTGAGGCTTCAGTACACAATAACAACAAATATGGTGATTGATTATGAATTAAAGAAATTGAAGTGAAAAACACCACACGTAACTCGGATCTTTAGTTTAGTCAAATATTAAATTTTTATAAAGTTTTCATATCAGACTAAGAATTAGAAATAAAATAAAATTAGTAGAAAAAAATCAGAAAGAAAAAAAGTTTTAAAAAATAAAAATCACAAAATCGATTAAAAAGAGAATTCAGGTACCAAATGAAGTTGTTACTTTGTAATATATATTATTTTTATTGTTTACGGGACAATTTGATTTTTTTCATATAAAAAATGTTATTAATTTTTAGTTTTGCTTTTATTTTACTTAATTTTATTTAAGAATTTACTATCATGTGTTATTTTGAACAAAAATGTTTTAAATCATAATTAACGGTATATTCATATATATATATATATATTTATCATATACATATATGTACACATTGACATGAGCGACTATATAACTAAATATTCACCACAAGTGAGAATTGTAATTCTTATTAAAGTTGAATTTTTTTAACGTTTTCTTTCACTATCGCTTAAATTGTATAGAAATATTTTTTGTTAATAATTTTATGTTATTTTTCTTCAAATATTATTTAGATTTTATTTTACATGTCTTTAGAAATTATAATAGGAAACTATTAGTTCGACATAAAAAGTGTATAACATTTATATAAAACGAAACCAAACAAATAACAATAGTTTTTGGTTATCATCGGAAAAATTAAAAACATCAAACATTTAAACCAAACAAACCAAAATAAATATAGATTTAGAATGATAGTTATATTTTAGGACATTAAAAAAAACGTAAAACTGAACCAATATTCATGTTAAACAAACATAATATCATTTTTATCTTGAAAGTAACAAAAATAATAATCTCATTCCGCGCAAGACGCAAATTATTACCTAGTTTTGTATTAAAATGCCAAAACATCTTTTAAAAAAGGATCATCACTTTATAAGTGTCAAATTTATTTACAAGTTTTTACAAAGAGTTATGAGAAGTCGTTTTCAGCTTTTATATATGGCATGAGACCTAAATAAAAATTGAATTTGTCTAACTACTCAACAGATCTCGCTAAGCAAACATAAATACCCATAAAGTCAAACATTCCAGTATCACATTTACACTTCAAATCTTATAATTTTCCCGATTGTTTTCGGGTGTCTTCTAGAACATCCACACATTACCAGAACCACCTCACATCCCATTTATTATCAAGCAACAAAGTCACGGGTTGGTTATAGAACACTAGCAAGAACCAATATGGTAGGTTTAAAAGCAGTATGAATATATGAAGTAATTAAACATATAAGGAGTATATATGAATTGATTAAATGGATTAATAAGAAGAGATAAAAGTCAACGCGTAGCCGAAGCTTTTAGATAAAAGAGGTCAAACATGGTAAAAGACCTGGTCAGACACGTCCGCGTTTCGTAAATGACCTCGTGCTAGGTCCCGCGTCAAAGCCGAACTAGTGGAGGTTGTTTTCGTCAAAGCAGGCACGCTTTTTACATTGGACCTCATCTTTTTTATTTTATTGTATTTTATTTTTAAGTAAATGAAAAAGAGAAAATCATAAATGTGTAAAAATCATGAAAATGGTTGTCATGTTCATCGAATCATTCAATACGTCTCCTCTCATTCTTCGTTGTCAAAATCCTCAAGAACCTTCTGACTTCGCTTAGCTTTTCTCTCTTAAGCCCCGCCGCGTGAAAACCTTTAACTCCGGGAAAGAACCGCCGCGATGTCTTTCCTCTTCCGTAAGAACGGGAGCAGTTCACGGAGACGAATCAAAGAAAAACTCCGTGGTCGGAAGTCAGATCGCGGGAAGAGAGGAGAAGAAGAAGAAGAGAGAGTCAGCTCCGATTCGTTACCGCCACCGCCTTCTCCTTGGGGTTTTCTCTTCCCGGAGGATTTCGTGCGAATTGACGGTAATCTCAAAGCAGTTATTGTAGATGAAGAAGGATTAGATGTGATTTACTGGAAAAAGCTTATTGAGCTTGAAAATAGCGGCAAAATTAGGAAAAACCCTAAACCTAGAAGAGGAGAGAAATCCGATGGTGGATTTAGAAGAAATGGAGCAGATAATTATGAAGGATTCTACGGAGGATCGGGTAGTAATCAGAAGGAAGATGAATCGATTGAAGAGGGGTTTTCGTTTCCTGTGAAGAACTCTCAATCTCATTCATCATCAGGTGGTGAAGTTGGAGATCAGAGTGCTAATAACGCTAGTGTTGATGGAGGGAGATACTACACTTCCTCTTCCTCTGCCTCACCATCACGACCTTCTTCTTCCTTTACAGGCGGAGGTAGTGATTACGGAAAACAATCCAAGTTTCAAGCTCCTGGCCGTGCCTCATTTCCCTCTTCTCCTGCGCGGATTCCGGCGAACCAAATCACTGGTGGCGGTGGTGGTGGTGGTGGTGGTGGTAGTGGTGGTGGTGGTGGTGGTGGTGGTGGTGGTGGTGGTCATTATCCTCCACTTCCGCTTCCTCCAGCTCAATTAGCTGCCGCAATTGCGTCGTCATCTGTATCGTCACCACCTCTTACAGTTAATCAAGCATTACCAAATGTCCCAGCTAACCAAACTTCACCACCTCTTCCACTAGCTGGGGCACCACCTCCAACGCCATCTGCTGGCGCGCCACCTCTCCCTCCACCGCCATCTGCTGGCGCACCACCTCTCCCTCCACCGCCATCTGCTGGCGCACCACCTCTCCCTCCACCACCTGTTCCGGCTAAAACAGCACCTGCACCACCACCACCTCCTCCTCCAGGTAAGAAGGCACCAGGCCCGCCGCCACCGCCTCCAATGGGGAAGACTGGGCCACCTAAACCGCCAGGTAATGGGAAAGGACCGGCCAAGGCGGCTGAGAGTTCGTCAACCATAGGCAAAGAGGATCCGACGCAGCCAAAGCTCAAGCCTTTGCATTGGGATAAGGTTAACCCTGATGCTAGTCACTCAATGGTGTGGCATAGGATCGATGGTGGCTCCTTCAAGTAAGCATTTCATTAGAGTCACTGAAGTGTATATACAATCTAGAATGTGATTAAGTACTGAATGATTATGAGTTCTCATGGATGTGTATTTGTTTCTTGGGTTTAGCTTTGATGGTGATCTCATGGAGGCTCTGTTTGGATACGTTGGTGCTCGGAAGCCAAGTGAAGCAAACAATGTACCACAGAAACCGACTGTTTCAATTACGCAGACTTACATTCTTGACCCTCGGAAATCTCAGAACAAAGCAATTGTGCTTAAATCTCTGGGAATGACTAAGGAGGAGATCATTGACTTGTTAACAGAAGGCCATGATGCTGATCCTGATACCCTTGAGAAGCTTTCTGGTATAGCCCCAACGCCGGAAGAACAGACAGAGATCATAGAGTTCAGTGGGGACCCAACTAAACTTGCTGATGCAGAATCTCTACTGTTTCACATCTTACGAGCAGTTCCTTCAGCGTTTAATCGGTTCAATGTCATGCTCTTCAAGATTAACTACGGTGCAGAGGTTACTCAACAAAAGGGATCTTTACAGACACTTGAATCCGCGTGCAACGAGCTCCGTGCTCGTGGGCTATTCATGAAACTTCTAGAGGCGATCTTGAAAGCAGGTAACAGAATGAACGCTGGAACCGCTAGAGGA
This sequence comes from Eruca vesicaria subsp. sativa, assembly GCA_932364175.1. Classification (NCBI taxonomy): domain Eukaryota; kingdom Viridiplantae; phylum Streptophyta; class Magnoliopsida; order Brassicales; family Brassicaceae; genus Eruca; species Eruca vesicaria. The sequence continues at coordinate 429,209 of CAKOAT010057377.1, read as the reverse complement.
AATGCTCAGGCTTTCAATTTGACAGCTCTAAGAAAACTGTCGGATGTGAAGAGTGTTGATGGGAAAACTACTTTACTTCACTTTGTTGTTGAAGAAGTTGTTAGATCTGAAGGAAAAAGGGCTGCAATGAGTAAGATCTCAACTGATAATACAGATGCATCTAGAGAAGAACAAGAGATTGAATTTGTAAAACTGGGTTTACCCATTATCGGTGGCCTGAGTTCAGAGTTCACTAATGTGAAGAAAGCAGCTGGAATTGACTATGACTCGTTTGTAGCCACGACCTTAGCTTTAGGCACCCGACTGAAAGAAACAAAGCGGCTATTAGACCAAAGCAAAGGGAAAGAAGATGGGTGTTTGACAAAGCTGAGATCTTTCTTTGAATCGGCAGAGGAAGAACTGAGAGTTATTACAGAGGAACAGCTGAGGATAATGGATTTAGTGAAGAAAACCACGAATTATTACCAAGCCGGAGCATTGAAAGAGAGGAACCTGTTTCAGTTGTTTGTTATAATCCGTGATTTCTTAGCGATGGTTGATAATGCTTGTAGTGAGATCGCAAGGAATCAACGGAAGCAGAGACCAGCAGTAACGGTGGGAGAAGCATCAAGTTCAACAGCAGAAGCAACAACACCGAGAGCTGCTGCACCGCAAAGGAACGCGGTGAGGTTTCCGATTCTGCCTCCAAATTTCATGTCAGAGCACTCAAGGTACAGTTCAAGTGAGTCAGACTCAGATTCTTGATAAGAAAAAGAAAGATTCTTTGCTTTTGTTATATGTATATAGATGTTAGGGGAGCTTGTTGCTTTCTTAAACAAAAAGATTCTTTAGGTTATTCGAAAATGGTTCTTATGACTTTACTTCTTTTGTTGTTGATTTGAAAAGTTTATTCTTTTTTTTGGAAGACGAGACTTGTGACAATTGGTCTTTGTTTGTATTTCATTTGTTTTAAGCTCTATTATTGGATATCAAATTTCTGATAGAACAAGAGACTCCATTAAAACTGATTTCGCATTTTTGTCTTTATCGACAATCAGAAGCAAACTTAAATACAGACACAAAAGGTTCACAAGAATCACATGATGCTCTTTATGTATGTAACAGATACTTGGACAATAAAACTCGCAAAGGCCTTGAACAGAGTCTCTGCCCAAAAGATATTTATTTCATAGCTTCCTATCAAACCACTTTGTCATGCCACGTGGCAGTTTAACGAACAAGAGCTTCATGGAAGCGCAGCTTTGACTTCTTTTCTGTCAGGTCCAAATGACTGGCCAACAGAAAGAAAAAAAGGTCAACAATGAAGTTCATTAAACATAACGGAGAGAAGTGAAGTGGGAAAATGTGTAATTTAGTAAGTACCTCGGTACCAAATCCCTTAACATACACATTGGTAAAAAGCTCAGAAGGCTCTGGCATTGGGCAATCCTGAAAGAGATTCGACCCGTAATGTGTCTATTGCTTAGCTGAATGAAAGGGAGAAGAAATGTTGACTCTTATTATTACCTTAGCTTTGGCAATGGCGTCATCTACTTCTTTCCTGATTTCCTTCTCCATATCCTGCAAGAAAGCACATTCTTAGCGACTTGGATCATAAACCAAAAATCTGAGAATTGTTGTTTTGATGATAGAGAATAACAAGGGTGAAGAAGGAGGATCAAGATAAAATACCTTAAGCTCCTTCTCAGTTGCTAGGTCATGAGAGAGTACCAGCTTCTTTATTCTCTCAATTGGATCTCGTTCCTGAGTCATATGAATAGCACATTAACGTTGAAATTCACAGTAACTAAGTCGTCCACGGGCTCTGCGCAAGTAAATAGACTAACGAACCTGTCTCACACCAGATATCTCATCTCGTGTACGGTATGTGCTCCCAGGGTCAGACATGGAGTGACCATGGTACCTGTATGTATCCATCTCAAGAATCTGTATACAAGAAATGATGAATCGATTCTCAAGTAATTCATTTGATGGGAGAAGAAGGAAACGTTAGCAAAAAACTGGCAAGGCAAAGCTATTACTATTTTATATCCGTAAATGCATTAGCAATGCAACGGTTCTTTGATGTTCAGTGTTCATATGAGTCATTTCTAAACATGTGAAGTTGTGAACTGTAGAGAAAATAAGAATCAACGAACCAAGTTGTCTCCCCATAATCCCAATAATATTCAGATACTGGAACTTTCAACTAGAAAACGCAAAAGGAAAACAAAACGTTTTCCTCCTAGGATGCAACGTCCCAATGGATAGCTACGTAAGATATTGTTCAAACCAAATTGACAAAATGTGACGGATGACAAATAGAAACAACAGAAAATGTGAGAGAAGCTTACTATAGGTCCATTCTTCAAGGCATGTTCCTTAGCAAATTTGCACGCTTGTTTGACAGCAAATGCATCCATACCATCTACCTGTTCATCCAAAAAATAATAATTCCAATTCAGAACCCAATCAATCTCAAAACAAGTTGATAACAAAAGCAGAGTACAAGAAACCAAATGCATGTCAGCTTTAAACAGATAGGATACTGAATCAAAATTGACTGTAGCAAGCTACTTATACTAGCAACCACCTGTTTATCCACATGGAAACTAAGCAATTCATGTGAATCAGGAAACACTAATCCATCCGCTAATAGAAAAAGAGACCAGCACGCCAGTAGATATTTCTAACAAACTCTTTAGTACAATGCATATGAGAATCAGTTCCTAATCAGTGAACAGGAAGTAGTAGAAAATACACAACTTGTAAGAAGCTAGAATCTTACTTGAAAGTTCAAAGATTAACCACACGAAAGTTACAGACTTTATATCTGCAAATGGTTCATAATACATTTCTAAGTCTAACAAAGTGAGATTTTGAAGCTTACTTTCAAACCAGGAACATAATCACCACGCTTATAGTAAGATGGACTCTTGGCAGCTCTCCACTCAGCAGTTCCCATCCCATCTACACAAACCACATTCACATCCAATAAGAAACCTAAAAGTAAATAATCAAAACAAACAAACAATTTTAAAAAAACGACTTAACAGTGATTGTTCTCGCAGACGAGAATAGCAGGCAAATCCCAAAGAGCCGAAATATTCAAAGCCTCAAAAAGCTGCCCCTGATTGGCCGCACCATCACCATACATAGCAAACGTCACCGCCTCCTCCTTCCCATACTTCTGCGCGAAAGCAATCCCACACCCCAACGGAACCTGAGCACCAACAATCCCATGCCCACCGTAAAACGACGAATCCTTCTTATAAAAATGCATCGACCCACCTTTCCCTCTCGAGCACCCGTCTCTCCTCCCCATAAGCTCCGCGAACACCTCGTACAGCTCCCCTCCCCGCCCCAGGAAGATGCAGTGGTCGCGATACGCCGTGATGATCGCGTCCTTTTTAGTGATCGCCGCCTCCATCCCGATGGCCACGGCTTCTTGTCCGTCGTAGAGGTGGCAGAACCCTCGGATTAGCTTGGCTTTGTAGAGGGAATCGGCTGCGATCTCCATGCGGCGCATCAGAGCCATGGTGCGGAAGAAGGTGAGGAGCTCCTGGGTGGAGGATTCGACGGAGCGGGAGGGCGGGTCGCATAAGTGGGCGGTGAAAGGGAGGGAGGTTTCGATTGTGATTGGTGTGGTGTCGGTTGAGATGAAACGGTTGAAGGCGGCGGAGAGGGGACGGGAGATGGTGTTGGATCGGGATGAGAGGCGTGATAGAGCCATTTCAGAGTTTTTTTTCTTTTTTTTGTTTCACTGCGAATCGGTTTTGTGAGAGACGATTCGAGTGAAGAAGAAAGATAATGATGATACAGAATTTACGAGTTCAAGGAGATATTTGATATGATATAGAGACTCTACATGTGTCTGAAGGTTTGCCACTCGCAGTCGCCTCATGCCAATCACGTGATACCTACAATTCACGATAACAACATTTTCAAATAATAATAACAATATTTATACGAAAATGTGACTAAACCTAGACATTAAAGACTAACAAATGTAAAATGAGAAGAAAATTGTAGTAATACATAACTCTATAATTTTTTCAACAAAAAGTTTGGAATAAAATAAAGACAAAATGATTATGATTATACCTCTAAATTATTTTTATTTTTAAAAAAAATCAAAAGAAATCATAAATAAAAATTATACAGTTAATTTATTTAACAAATATCTACGACAGATGAAATTCTGTTGAATTGTTGAACATTTATATCTTCACATATACACCGCATAATAGACTATATGATTTGCAATTTATTGAAGATTTTCTATTAAAATATGATTATAAATATATCGTGATTCTCTTTTTACTACCTAAATATTTAATTTCATCACTTTGATAATAATACAGTTATGTATTATAAAATATCTAAAATTATATTCACTAACATTGATAAATAAGACAAATCATATCATACCAAAGTAATTTAAAATTATTTATAATGAATAATCTAATTCTTTATTCTTTTTGCTAAGAATGTCAATATCATTAGAAAATAATGTAAGGGTAATACAAAATAGAGAACCTAAATTAGAAAAAAAAAATTATGGTAAAAGAAAAGAGAAAAAGAAAAACAAGGAAGAAGAGGATGATGTTAAGCCAGGTGGCTTATCCTATCCAAACAGAAATAACTTAATTCTTCTTTTTTTTTTTTAGCAAAATGTTACTTTCATTAAGTGGGTTAAGCAGAGTTTTGGGCTAGAACAGATGACGATAGGCATGCCTTAGCAAGCCCATCAACTGGCCTATTACAGATTCTAGAAATGAAAACAAAACGATAAGAAGCAAACGGAGAGTCGATGGAGAAGGCGAATTCGTCGATGTCGGCGAGAACCCCGAAGAGCTCCGTCGTGCACCGGCGAGTGGTGATTGCTCTTACGAGCACTTGAGAGTCTGTTCGAATACAGATATGAGAGTGGTTGAGGGACGCCGCCTGAAGCAAACCTTCTCTGATGGCAAGGGCCTCTCCCATGCAGGGAGATGAGACATGATTCTGGTAGCTAGCGCCTCTGGAGAGTTCTGTTCCTTCGTGGTTGGTGAAAATCCAGGCCAAACCCGCCGCTTGTAGATCCGATCTCCAAGAAGCATCGGTATTACAAAACACAGTGTGAGGGTTGTTTGCGGGGGGTTGAGGTGATGGTGGGTCCATAATCAATGAAGCAGGGGAACTGGTATGTGCTGTCTCCCATTCTTTCTTGATTAAGATGGCCTTAAGAGCTGGAGAGGCTGCTGTGATCTGCCGATTTTCGAAGAGTAGCTGATTTCGAGCGATCCAAATTGTCCAACAAAACCAGGGTAAAGCATTACCTAAGACGCCGAACGGCGGGAGTGGGATTAGAGAGCTTGAGGATTGGAGTTTTTCAAAGAAACATGAGTTCGGAGATAAGTCGAGGAGCGTGCTCCACGGTCCAAAGCTCCACACTTCTCTTGCAAATTGGCATTCGAAAAAAATGTTTTTTATTGTCTTTGTGGCTCCACATCTCTTACATGTCGTGTTCAAGAGAAGGCCTCGTTTCTGAAGGTTTTCCCCTGTTGACAGAGCGTTTGCTCCTAACTTCCACAGAAAGTACTTCAATTTTGGGGCAAGGGGCGGGGACCAAATCAGCTTTCTCCAGTTGCAGGTAGCATTTACCAAGAGTGAGTTAGTCGATTGGTTTTTCGCAGCTTGGATAGAAAAATAACCTGATTTAACTGAATATGATCCATCTTTTTGTAGGGGCCAAATATAGGAGTCATGTACTCCTAGGACGCTGGGACGAATAAAGAGAATGTGAGATGCTAGATCAGGAAGCAGGTTCTCCACTAATGTAGTATTCCACTCTCGAGTTCCTCTGGTTAAAAGGTCGGAGACCATGAGATCTTTGTCCTTAAGGAGTACAGGTCCAAAAGGTTTGAGGTTGGAGGGAGGGCAAATCCAAGAGTCCTGCCACAACGAGATGGTCTCTCCATTTCCTACGGCCTTGCTCAGGTGTTGGATAAGGAGGTCTCTTCCTAGCAAAATTCTTCTCCATCCATGGGAGATTGCTGGAGGAAGCTTGCACTTTTAGAAAGGAAGTTTTATGGCAGTACTTCCCGAAGAGGATCTTAGCGAGGAGACAATCATGATTAGTAATAACTCTCCATCCGATTTTTGCAAGTAAGGCCTGATTAAAGGCTTGTATGTCCCTAAATCCCAAACCTCCCAAGCTTTTGGGCTGTGTCAATTTATCCCACGAGAGCCAGCAGATCTTCCTTTCCCCATCTTTGTCATCCCACCAGAATCTGGTCAAGAATGATTAGATCCGCTTATAGAGGCTGACAGGTAGTTCGAAACAGGTCATAGCAATGGATGGAACGGCTGATAGTACCGATTGTAGCATTGTAGCTTTGCCTGCAGTAGAGAGGAATTGTGTTGACCAGTTGATAGCGATTTGTTTCATCATGTCTATTATCGACATAAATAGGTCCTTCTTTTTATGTCCAAAGTGCTCCGGTAGTCCTAGGTATTTACCAACTCCACCTTCTTTGGTAATACCTAACTGCAATTTAACTCTCTCTCGGGTTTCAAGTGGGGTTTTACTCGAGAAGGAGATAGATGATTTGAGAGCATTGATTTTCTGACCCGAGGCACTTTCGTAATTATGCAGGATGTCCATGAGGACCGAGCACGTGTGTGGATCAGATTTTGTGAAGATCATTGTATCATCAGCGAAGAAAAGATGGTTGAGCTTGGGGCTGTTACGAGATACTCTGATGCCTGGAAGGGTTCCATCTTCTTGTCCCTTTTTGCACAGACCAGACAGTATTTCACTACAGATGATAAATATGTAAGGAGACAAAGGATCACCTTGGCGAATGCCCCTCTATGGGATAACCTTTCCTGGTGCTTCATTATTGAAGAGGAATGAGTACGAGACTGTGGAAATGCAGTGCAAAACCCAATCAAACTAGGTTTGACAAAATCTCATTCTTTCAAAAACTTAATTCTTCTATGTTATATTTATCACTAGGTGGAGACCCGCGCCTTGCGCGGAGTAAAAATATATAAGAAATATAATTTGAATTTATATTTTATAGGATTTGGTGAAAAATGTGAGCCAAAGCAGATCAGTAAAAGTAGTGCTTAATCCAGAATGAATTTGGTTAATATTCGGACGGACTTAAACTCTGGTATCTAGAAAACCCAACGCGTACTAAAATATTCCGAGTAATTAAATATGTCTGGATCAGATTTATATACTTAAATATATTAATTATTTTTACATTTAATATAAAAATATATACAAAGTATATAATTTTTTTTGAAATTTTTTAAAAATCTTGAATATATAAAAATAAATAAATTTCTAAAATTTTAGCACACATTATTCAATTTTATATTTTATATATTATTTTGGACCTTAAATTATATATAAATTTTGAATTTTTAAAAATAATTTAAATGGATTTTCTGAACCCGAACCAAGCCCGCAAAGATCCGAAGCAAACCATATTATTTTTTATTTTTAGATTTTGAGAACCTAAAAGTATATATGAATTTGAATTTTTTAAAATAATTTAAACAGATTATCCAAAACCGAATCGAACCCGAAAAAAATCTGAGCTGAGCCTAAACCAATCTTTCAAAGATCCAAACTAAACCCAAGCCGGAATTGATAAATATCCGAATAAGACTAAAATTTTGAACCTCAAAATTCCAAAACCCGATCCAAATCCACAAAAATTTGAATATTTAAGTTAAACCAATTTTTATGTTAAGATTAGGTATTTTGGCACACATTATTCAAATTTATATGTTATATATTATTTTAATTTTTATATTTTGAGAGCCTTGAATATATATGAATTTTAAATTATTAAAAATAATTTAAACGATTTATCCGAACCCAAAAATATTTTAACCGAACACTAAAAAAAGCCACAAATATTCAAACCAAACTTGAAATGAAATATATAAATATTCGAATGGGGCAAAAATCGTTAACCCAAAAAATCTGAAACCCGGACAAACCCGCAAAGATCCAAATACTTAAGCCAAACCAATTTGTATGTTATGATTAGATATTTTGGCACACTTTATTCAAATCTATATGTTATAAATTATTTTTATTTTTAGATTTTAATAACCTTAAAGTATATATGAATTATTTTTTTAAAAATAATTTAAACATGTTATTTGAACCAGAACCAGAGCCGAACCTGCAAGAATCCGAATCAAAAACTTTAAATTCATATGAGACAGAAATCTTTAACCCTGAAAATATGAAACCCGAAACAAACTGATAAATATGTTTCATCTTCACACCAAAAAATTGAAGTTGATAGATTTTTGGGCTCTATTATTTGCGAGGGTTTGGTTCTTGAAACTCTGAAATAGAAAATTGTGATTTATAAGGTCTTCTAGTATTAGCGAACATTGCAACCAAAACTGAATTTAGTATATATTTCAAAATGTGAATGTTATAACTTGGATCTGAAGGCTTGATTTCTGGAATTTCTGGTTCACATAAAAATTTTGAGAACATATTTTTGTTTGTTGAGAATAATAGCAATGCATATAAATTTTGTTTAAATAGAAGTGTATGAAGTCCTAGGGTTAATGTGATTTCTAACCTATAACTAATAAACAGATATAGGTACTAAATGAAAATATATAGTTTAATCTTGATTGTCCATAATTTAAGCCTTATACATTTTCATTTAACTATAGGGATTAATTTTGGGATAATTTATAAATGAAAATATGTACCTTACGAATGTCAGAAGAGTATATTATTACTTATGCAGAGAATCAGTTCTTACCAAATTACACTCTTCTAAATAAGTAAAGTTTGAAATTAACGTGTCCAGAAAGTTTAGCATTTAAAAATTAACCTAGCAGTATATTTTAATTTTCAATACAACTTTCATATTAGAGCACATCGAGCTTGTTGATCTTGTTTATTTTATTCGTATAAATTGACTTTGCTGTTTAGTTTTGTATGCAAATTACTTGAAGAATGGAAGAATTATGCATAGAACAATTGAATGAAGTTGAATTTTTGGTTATTCATGTGTCTGTAATTTTATGATGGTCCATTGATACGAATAAACTATGCATTATGAAGGATATTGTTCATAATGGTTCAAGTAAGATATGCGTTGAAATTATTTAGAATTCATTCCAAAATATTACGATGTAGCTGAATATGATATAAGATATGGAAGACACAGTGAAAATTAGGAACACAAGAGAATTATCGTTTATAGGAACGTCACGTATTTGTTAATAAATAATGTCATGTATTGTTATTTAAAAATGTAAATATATTATATGGTTACCAATGGCATAATTTGTAATTCTTCTAGTAAATGTTGGTCTTTTAAATAACTTAATTGAGAAGGTCTCTAGTGATGACACCTAAGTTAAAATGGCAAACTTGTAAATAAAATACAAAACAAAGGTTAGGTTTTTAAAATGCTTCTTGATTAATAAGTAAGAGATATGCACCTTAAGCACCATAACTTCAAGGCATACTGAAACAGTCTGATACAACAAAACCTCTTTTTAATATGAGATTTTCATACGTGCTTTCAAAAACATAGAATTGTGTCTTTTTAATGTATCAATTTATTAAAACTGAAGTACCTTTTGGTACTGTTTTGAAGCAAGGATAGCAATAATAAAAAGAAGTAAGTTTGGAAGCATTAATAGCAGTATCTTTTTACTATTTCCTTTTATTTACATATTTAGCCATTATATTTGCAATAAATTAAATCTTTCCTTTTTGTATTTTCTTTTATTTACAGATTATACCACTACATTTAAAAGCAATTTAAACTAACTAATTACAATTCTAAAGTTGGTGGTATTATTGATAATATAAGAATATCAATTACAATATAGTATATATTATATAAACAATTTTTAAATATAGTATTACTTCATTTAATTTAATCAAATAAAAAAATTCTGAGAGTTCAATTTTCAAGAAAATAATATATTATAAAGTTAATACTAATTCATAGAAAATTAATGCAAAAATTTATTATTTAAAATAAATTAACAAAAAGAAATAACAGATTAATATATATGATTCGTACAATTACATTAATTTACAAAATTCTTAATTTAATATTATGTACAAATAAAAAAGTATTATCAAACATCTATATTTTAAAGTAATATATTTTATTCTATATGTAAATTATAAAATATAAAAAATTATATAGGACTTTATTTGATAAAATCATCCGTTGATGAATTTATCTTAAACACAAGTTATATCAAACACCCGCGCGGGGGCGCGGGTCAGTATCTAGTTATATTTTATAACATCTAATTTTGAAGGAAAATATAATCTGCTTTTATGAAAGTGTGGGATTGTTTTGTTTGAAATATTATATTTTTATAATATATAATTTCGAATGGAAAAAAATATAAATTGTGTTTTTCTGTATATATGTAATAGTTGTTTTATATATTTAGGATGATATTTATTATTGAGATATCAAAACATGTATTAAAAGGGGAATGAGAAGCCTTTTGGGGCTGTCCACGTCGACAATTTTAATCGACCAATCAGCTTATTTCGTTCATCTACGTCACTTTACATACAAACATAAACTCTTTGGGCTTTAGACTTGCAGGCCCGTATGCTGTTTTAAAATTTCAACCCAAGCCCATCCACTTATGGTATTGGCAAACCTACTTTCGACCAAAAGTGGTACGTTCCCCCATTCAATTCACGATCCCTAATTTGCCTCCACCCATCGTCGACTTTAGCCCTCCCTCATCTGTCATCGTTTTTTATCTTAGCTTCATCTTCCTCTTCACTTCTCCACCCCCTTTAATTCCTTTAAATATCTCTTAGACGGATTGTTTTCTCCAGTAAAAATGTATTTGATTCTTCAATATATTATTATACTGAGATGTCGGAGTCCGGTGTTCACAAATTGATGAAGGAAAGTACCAAATCGGCGAGCTCTTCCTCTGGTCAGGGCAAACTCATCGGCAGGAGAGGAGTCTCATCGGCCATCTCCACCGTCGTTAGGGGAACGATTCCTCTCACTCGAGGCGATCGAGGAAAAGCTATCGCCACCAATGTTTTTGGGCCAGTGATGTCATTCAAAGAGGTTTCGTCGGGGCCCCATGAAGGCGAGGTTAGATTCCAGTTGATCCACTTCTGGGAGGCTCGGAATACACGGTCGAAGGTGCTTATCGGCCTTGAGATGCTCCTCATAGACGAAGAGGTACAACACAAAAAAATTTTAATCTTAGTTTACAAATTGTTACTTCGATATGTAATTCCCAGCTTACTTTTTTAAAAAATCAAATCCAGTTAGAATACATGTGTGACGGTCTCAATAATTCGGACTAAATTAAAGCATCCGTTTAAAATTTTTTTTATTCATTGTTTTTCTTAAGTTGGTTTCCAAAACAATAGCTTACACATTATAGCCACAGTAGATTAGTAATACGGTTTGGATCCGTACACTCAGTGTGTTATACGATCAATACTTTTTGGATCTCAGAAAATTCAATTATGACAACTTTAGCAACAAGATAAACTGAATTATATGTAATCGGTTAAGTTTTGAATTCTTTTTGGATCTCAGAAAAATTTAAATATAAAAACTTTAGCAACAAGATAAACTGGATTATATGTATTCGGTTAAGTTTTGTTAATTATATCTCATGTATGTTTAAAAAAAAAACTCTCTACCTACTCTAATTAAATTTCTTTTACGTTATCAACAGGGAACTGTGATCCAGGGGTTCATCCCTGAAGGTAGGATGGAGACTTATTTGCCACACTTGAAAGTTGGTGCCATTTACAGTCTCAACAAGTTTTACGGCTCCAGCAACAAGACTTTGTACCGGGTTACTGAACCAAGTGTCACTATAACCGTGTCATGGAAATCTGTTCTCTCTGTTCTCGAGAACCCTACAGCTCATTTTCCTGAGGACCGGTTCAGGCTCCATGGATACAGAGAATTTGAAGCTGCCTCAGACCTGAAAGGTGATCTTCATGGTAAGTTATGGCCATTTAAAAATCCCATCACTTTTATATTGCATAATGTCTTCACTTAGTTTAACATGTTATTATCCTTTATATTCTAAGCTTATGTGATGTAAATCATTCATTTTGGTTGCTGGCGGTTGCAGATTATGTTGGTCATATCAAGCTTGTGAATGGGCAGGTTCCTTCCGACCAAATTGTTCTAGACGAATCCGAGATAGCTTCCACCCGCATCGTTTTGCTTCATGTTCAGACACATGAGTAAGCACTTCTCTATCCTATTCCATATTCATTTGTCGTATGTCTTACCATACTAGATTGGGTTGTTGCAGTGATCCAGTGATGAAACTTTACCTATAGGACCAGGCTGCGTCAGACTTTGTAGGAAAATTTAAGTCAAGTGGAAACACTGCCAGGGTTATCTTGGTGACAGCCTTAAACCCGAAACGGTTTGGAGGTTTGTTTTCTAAGTCCTGCTACCTCTTCATGGCTCATTTCTGGTTAGGTTAGCTTATAGTGAGTATTATCCATGTGTGACATAGTATTGAGTGTTACTGGTTCAAGTTATATTAGGGGAAATTGCCAGAAATAACACTTTCAAGATACCACTTTTCAACTTTACACTAACCAACTTTACCTTTAAAATTTTAATAGTCAAAATACTATTAGAATTTAGGGTTTTGGATTTAGGATTGATAGTTTAGGGTTTAGTGTTGATTTTTTAGGGTTTAGGTTTTACTTTTTAGGGTTTAGAGTTTAGGGTTTAAGGTTTAGAATTGATATTTTAGGGTTTAGGGTTGATTTTTAGGGTTTATGGTTTACTTTTTAGGGTGTAGAGTTAAGAATTGATGTTTTAGGGTTTAGGGTTAATATTTTATTTAATATTTATTTTATATATATATATAAAGAACAAGGATATAAGAGTCATTTATCCTTTAATAAAATGTGTATTATTGAAAATGTTCCTTCGTTGATGGTAAACATGAAAAGTGGTACCACCAAAGTGGTATAATTGAAATTCTCCCTTATATTAGTTGCATTTAATGTTATTCCTACGTAACATAACCTTGAGTGTTACTGCTTCAACTGATTTAATCTGCCTTTAGTGTTCACTATATATGAAGTATTGAAAATAATATATGAAGAAATAATAGTCGATTATTCCAGATATGTCATGTTCTCTATATTTCATTTTATGGTGAAACTTTTCCTGTAATATAAATTTTTTAAATTCACAGGCATCCTCTCCCTATGCTGTATGGCTCCTTCCCGAGTGTTTATGGATAATGATGTAGAAGAAGCCCGGTACTACCTCAGTTGGTAAGGGTTAGAGCTTCTTTACAATCACTCAAAATATTAAGACTTTCACTATTGTAATTTTCTGTTTTACATTTACTTCAGGTTGAACACCCACTTAGATGTGGCTAACAGAGTTAACGCAGAGGTTGTCACCAAGCTGGAGACAGCCACTGTCGGGGAACTATTCTCCTATATGAAGCGGCCATCCGCTACGGTATAATATTAACGATGATAGTACTTGCAATAAGATAATCTAAAATAATCATTTAATGTTAAAATTTTTTCGCAGGATGCTTGATTTGAGTGCATTGCCACTATTGATGATGTTGTTAATGGGTTTGCGTGGTATTATATAGGGTGCGGTGTGTGCCATACGAAGGCAACAAAGGGCCCTACAACGCTAATGTGTATCAAATGTGGGAAGAGTGATATTGTTGGTGTCCCCCAGTAAGTTCTCTGCTTTTTAGTTATAGTTGTATCTAGACCGCCAAGGTTATTATTGTGTTTCTGTCACAGGTACCTGGCCAAGATTTCTGTTTATGACAACAATGACCAAGCTGTGTTTGTTCTACTCGGTGATGCTGGTGAAGAGTTGACTGGTAAGAAAGCGTCTGAGTTGGTAGAGAACTATTATGAGGTAATTTGAGACATGTATATCTTTTTGGTTGAAAACCGTTTTTGTATTCTGATAGATGTTTAACTATATATTAGGAAAATGAGAGTGTAGGAACGTCCCTGTGCCGCAGGCTCTGCTTAATACCATTGGAGAGACTCGGAAGTTCCGTGTGAAGGTATCAAGTCACAACTTCACCGGGAAGGTCCAGTCTTTAACTGTGATCAAGGTGCTTCCTCTTGAAACCCCAGTACCGGACACCAGTGTAGGTGAAAACGTGGACCAGGAAACAAGTCATGACAAGGAGGACCCTGCAGATGAGTTGGTGAAAATGAGCTCTGATGGGATTGTCTCAAGAGATGGCAAGCGTGCCAAGTGTGGCTAAGGAATTATTATTACCGGTTATGTTTTATTTTCTGATATGCTTTGTTTTTTACCTTTCTTAAACTTTGTCTTTGCATCATTTCAGCAACAGTGTTATCTCTTTTGCTACTAAATTCTATCTATAGATTAGTTGAAATTGGAAAAAAAATTGCATGCAAGTTATTAAATTATCTAGGGCAACAAACGTATATATATACTCAGTTTAAATAAACATCTCAACCCTTTATGAGATTGTTTCATGAAAAGGTTTTAGTTTAAAAAAAAAAAAATAGGCATGATAACAAAAAAAAAAAAACCTTTCACGTATCAAACCAGCACCCTATTCTACACTTTCAAAACACTTCAGCTTTGGATTGTATTTTTACAAAAGTTCACAATCCTTAAATCATTACAATGCCTTGGAAATTTAGGACTTCCTGATTGGGCTATCTTATTTTAATAGAAAATCTCATGCACGAAAGATATTGTACAAAATATCATTTAAAAAAAAAAAAATGACCCATCAGAAATATGATCACCCCAACAACAAAATTAAAAAGTGAAAATAAATAATTGGATCAACACAACTTTGAACATCATTATCAATTAAAATAAATATTTGATAACAAAAACTGAGACATCACTATATTATTAAACATGACTTACTCTTGATCTGATTAAATTTATCAATGTTATAAAATATATTTCACTTTCAATATTTCTATCTGAATCAACTTAAAAATATTATGGCATCGTAAAGAAGAAAAAAAAATGTGTGCTAAAAAAAAGAGCGAAAATAGAATCCGAGCTAATACAAAATATCTCATTTATTTGACTAAACCAATATTTAAATTATATATCTATACGAGCTAATACAAGATAATAAATTTTGAAGCATAACAAAAAACTAAAAAAAAAAATATTCCTATCAAATGTCTATATCTATAACAATATTTTGACAGATAAATAATATACCTATTATAGAAAGGAAGTACATGCAATTAAAAAAAAATACCCTACGAACATAAATTATAAATTAAAATAACCAATAATTAAAAACGAGGATTCATATAGATATAGATAAAGGACAAAGTCTACACAAAAATATTTAAATCTCTCCCACACCAAAAAGATATTTAAATTAAGAATTAACAACTCCCTATCACTTATCTACTATAAAATTCCTCATTATAAATATAATCAACAGAATTACAAATCCCAAAGAAAATACCAATTAAATAGATTTTGGCTTATAAAAAAAATAAAATAGGCTCCTAAAAATAATCACTATTTATCCGCGCGTAGCGCGGAAAACCCCATAGTAAAGGTAATAGTATATAATCTAATGCTAATTTACAATGTTTATATTTAGAATCGAGAAGTTTTGAAACGATAAAATATTAACTTTTTGTTGAAATTAAATCAATGCTATTAAAGTTAAAAAGTTTATTTTATAATTCTTCTGGTTTCATTATCGATATAATTAAACAAATTTAGTTGACAAAATCAATAAAATAATCTAATGAATAATGTATTATTTTTTCAAATATGTTCAATTTGTTATTCGTGTAGACGAAATAAAGTGATTTTAATTGTATAGATTCATATAACATTGTACTAAACAATCTGGACTTTGATGAATCCACCTCATAAGATATTGTATTGCTCGGCCCAAAATACACCTTATAAGTTTGCAGTGATGTTTAGAGATCAATGATACTTAAAGATTTACTCTTATAAGTTTAGTTACTCAAAGCTTGTGTCTGACAGTCTTGTCTAAATCTGTAATACTATTTAAAATTATTAAGCTTTCTTTATAAGCTTGTTGATAAAAAAAAAAGCTTTCTTTATAATTAGTGTTTAGAGTTTGTATATATGTTAGTGTTTAGGGTTTGTATAGTTCAGTGTAATCTTTCTATGGTTTACAGTATAAAGAATTATAGTTGCTGTAAACAGATATTGATAATTAGAATATAAGATTTTGAATTTCAAAGTTATTATAAATGGTCCTACAGTGTGATTGGTTTCTAAATTCCTTGTTTCAATTGGTTACTAAGTATTTAGTGGCGAGTTTTATTTTAAAACAATTTTAAAATAGATAGTGACATATTTTTGTAATTAACTTCAAAAATAAATGACAGAATTCTAATAAATTTGATTTAATAGTATAAATATCATTAAATGTCACAAAAATTACTTTAGCAATTTCATGCTTTTTTTAATGGATATAATAATAATGTTCCAACCGCCTATGACTAATAGACGTCTCAGTCCCGTTCATTCGGTCCGTGAACTTTATTCTATGCGGATCCAATGATGTAAAATGAGAAAATCTATAATTGGTGTAAAATCATAACAATATTCACGCAGGATTGTATTCCTGCAGAGACAGCGTTATACCAAAAACCCGTAGTCATGGTCGTTGTATTATGTATCAGTCAATGTGTGCAAGGAAATGAGGAATATTGGGAAGTCCAATATTTATACATTGTTGCCACAACTAATAATAATACTATTAAGGCTATCCATTTTCAGATAAGATTTTTCATCATCCAAAATGAATGACTAAAGATTAAAGAATATAGACCGATAGATGACGAAAAGATGAGAAAACTGAAATGAAAAAGAAAAAAAAAATAACATGTGTTCGAATGAATGAATAAAAGTCTCCCACTTTAGCATTGTCTGGTACATATATAATCTTCAACACTATACACCAAAACCGGCGGCTCCAGACGGTTGACATGTGAATCTCTTTGAGCCAAAAATGATGCGCGAATCTTATCAAAGACAAGTTTGGCCTCTATTCTCTATGCTTGCATATTTCAGCCCAAGAACTTTCACACCTGCACAACAATAGACAAGCATAGATCTATTTACGTTCATCTCGAATTAGAGAGTACGGATAATTTGCAACATTGATCACCTGATGAATAGTATTAAGGCAAGAAGTTGGGGGGGGGGGGGTACTTACGTGCTTGAAGCAGTTGTCAAGGCAAGGCAACAAGTCTCTGTTTAAGACACATGTGAAAACGCAATATCTTCTTTCTCGAGATTTCACTGCTACCAGGAGTTTTATCCTTGTCAAATCAATTTGGTTTCTTCTGCTTGCGTCTATACAGAAGATCTGATGTGTTTGGTTCATACTTGACCTAATAACAATTTGGAAGCTCTCATTAATCATATTCCAATTAAAATACAGAAAGATTATTAATACGATATAGAAAGTAATTTTACCTTGGAAGAACTGCAAGCCATCTTGCATTCGACCTCGTTGATAATCTTCAATCCTTCCATTGCACGCAACAACCCTGAAGATTCATCTGTACCACTCATTTTTGCCTTGTTCCTGGAGATAGCACATATTAAGATGATTACTATAAAATGTAAAAGGTAAAGCTATTATCATTGCTTCTTTTTTTTTTAATTCACCTCTTCAGAAATAGACCAGGCTTTTCTTCATCAGGTACAAGCGAAAGAAAGTCATTCTGCAGATAGTTTGCAAAACCTGGTTCCACTGCTACAGCTGTAACTTCAGGGTGATGATCGTTCCCGTTGTTCATAAGTTGAATCGCGAGACGGGTTTTTGCTGGTGACTGCATATATAGATTTTGCAAGGATACATTAGGAGCTTGTGAGACTACTATATACACAGGTGTCCGAAAATCTAGAGAAACATACATATTCGATCCGGTATATGTTCTGCTCATGGAGAAGGGCTCGTGCATTCTCATGGTACACTATATCAAAAAACCTTCCTGGTTTTTTGTAGTTCTCATATGTGTATAGTTGCAGTAGCTTGGCGTCCGTCTCATCAGCTGCAACTGCATGAAGCTGAAGGATGTCCAAGCAACTTTAAAGATCAGTACATGAAAAAAAAAGGGTACGGAGACATGAAGCAGAGCCAAGACAAGAACAAGTTGCAGGTGAAAATAGAAGCTTACATGCTTGACAAACTTCTGAACTAGCTTGTCTAATGTGAAGAGAACATATGATTGTGCTCCAATAATAGCTCGGCACTCATCTTCAAACTTTGTATTATCACTCGAGCCGTCGAGTAAATTATAGAGAGCGTCCAGGAACCTGCGCTTCAGTTTATCAGTAAGGAAATGAACTACTGTTTTAATTTAACACTACCAATACTCCTTAAAAAGTTAGAAGATACACCACCTGGTATAAGGATTAGGAGATGTGTTATCTGGATCTGGAGCTTTCCATTTCCTCTCTGAATGTGTCTTTGCAGATTGTATTCTCTCGTACAACATCTGGACAAAAAATATAGTTAGCAGTTTGAAGTTAAGACAATTGACATTTGAAGAACTTGAGAAGTTTGTTTCGTGGTCCTTACTTGATGAAGCCTAAAAAGCACATAAAAGGAATCATTCCCATAGAAAACTCGAGAATCATTCGGGGAGTTACTTTCACTGACTTGTAGTAGTGTCACAGGCACATGCTTTGCAAGAGGCTTTACAGGTTTCAGATACCGTTCTGAAAATGTGAGAAAGGAGCCATCTCCACCCTCATTAGAATTAATCATCCCTACAGCCTCGTTTTCACTCTCAGCAACATTATCAAGCCGGTCACAGTTCATAACTCCTTTATGCTCTTCATCGGAAGAAGCTTGGCCACCAAACTTGCTTCCTGAGGCAATATTCTCCTCTGACAACTTTTGAGTAATTTTATTTTCATCATTTTTAGGGGGAATATGGCTCTTTGCTCCGGCTTCGGTACAGACTGCACCTTCTTTGTTCTCTTGCTCTCTATTACTTCCTACATTGTCTGGCAGTTTCTGAACAGACTCAACGCCATTGTCTTTATGAACCTCAAAGTTGTCTTGCTCAAAACTTTCGGTGGGAGATAATTCACCCTCTTCTCGCTCAACCTTCTGCTCTTCCATTATTACATCACAAACCTTGCTATGATTCTCTAAGCCCTCCATTAACAAATCCTTTCTGGGTGGTGACACCAGTTGGGGAGGCTGGCTATCCTGTAGAACCACAGACATAAGATAGATGAATATCTTTCTCAAGACCCATATTAAAATGAGCTTTGGATTTGTCATGCTTTATAAGACATCTAATTGATGCATAAGGAAAACAACTTCCATTAATATTCCCAACATTTAAATGCGCTCTTTACCACCAGCAATCCGAATTTATGAGAATCTTTGACTAAATTTAGTTGGCTAAAAGTGTATACAAAGACAAAAGAAAGGAGAGACAACCAAGTTACCTCAATATTCATAGCTGCGCCAACATGCAGTTTATCTTGCTGAATGGTTTCTTGTGCGACAGCTTGTACTGTTGGCTTTTCTTTGGTAGGTTCTGTTGGAGGTGTTAGAAGTTTAAGGTTTGAGACAAGCGAAACGTCACAGGTGTTGTCCTTCACTGCCTCACATGCATCTTGCTGCTCTTGGTTGTCTTTGGACTTTGCAACATCTATCATTACCTCAACAGTTTGAGATCTAGAAGGAACGCCAAACATGGGCTCCAAAAAGGTTACCCACAGCTTCATTACTTTATCCGACTGTTCAGTAGCACATATTTCTTCGCAGTAATACTTGATCAGTTGATAGAGGTCAGTATGAACTTGTATATCGGAATAACTGAACTCCAAGTCTAGGGTGAAAGAGGGCTTAGTTCCGACAGCAATGGCATGAAGCGGGTCTTCTTTATGCTTTTTATCACTGATATCTTTTATTTCTGCCACTAAACCTGAATTTGGTACATAACAGACAAGTTTACTCATTTGAAAGTTTGCACATAAAATGAGGCTTTTATTTAAAGCATTCTTATATAAAGCTTCAAGTGCACCCAAACAAAATCAACAGATCTACACAAATCTCATTTAGCTAAGTAATTTAAGCTAAACAAACTTAGTTTGGAGTGAAAAAACATACCTTTTGTGCTCAGATTCTTGGAGTCCTGCTGCTTGAAATAAAAGCTACGGTGATCTAGTGATTTGTGATGATTCTTAGCATATACATCAGCCCATACTTTCCTGAAATCAAAGCGACACCTAGCCCATTCTTCTTGTTTCTGCTTCAAGCGAGTTAGTATCACCGGTAAGGCGATATGAGAATTCTTCTTCAAAATATCCATGACATCAAGCCCACAATCCCCGTACAGCCGTTCAATGCATCTTAGGTTCAGCTCTATTAAATCGTCAAATATGTAGGGCATTAGTTCAGGGAAGGGAATAATAGGACATACATAGGCACAACCAGATAGGATCAAATAACTACTTGCCTGATAAATGTTCTTTGATACAAATTGGTGTAGACACTGTGTTGTTGTTGATCTTCTCCAGAAGAGTTTCCACACGCTTAATGGCTGCATTCACAGACTCTAGTAACATGTCCAACTCAAACCTGAGAACATATCAGGAAATTAACAAATCAGATAGAAGTTGAATTAATTTAGGAATTCTATATATCCACACAAATTTCAAACAACTTGGTGAAATGAGAAGGGAAGACTAAATCAAATAATAAAACAAGCACCAATGTTACTGGAGGATTCCTAATCGAGATACTGAAAGAAATACATAAACCTAACATACTATATACGTCACTCTTACCTGTCATCTTCACACCGAAACAAGCTTTCTTCATACTGGTTTTTACGCATGTGTTTGAACGAGTAATCCTCGCTACCCGATGTGACAGATACCCAGTGATCATTAAGGACCTTCTCACCTAGTGGATTTCTGTAGCTTGAAGTAGGAATGGGATACTACACAGGAGAAAGTAGACCATATGATCAAAGAGTACAAAATGCTGCATCAAACTGAGTATTGTGAATAAAATTATCTAAGGTTTCGGAAGCACTCACATCATCTGGTAGGTGACGATAACTTGGTGTACACTGTACACAGTCAGTAAGATCCAGTTCATTTATACCCTTGATCATATTATTTTTTTGGCTTCCGTTTCCAAAGACTGCATTTTCATGACCAACCTCGTTGTCTTCTACCTGCCGGTATCCCGGCCATTGCCCTTGATTAAGGGATTCTGCCAATATTGACATAACATCACCAGATAATTTACTCATCAATCTCACAAATCTAGACATCTTTCCCTTTTTATGAAAATCACTAAAAACGCGAAGAAACATAAATAACAAACAGCACAAGTAATCCAAATACTCACTTCCCCGAGAATTACCAGCAGCCAGAAGATTCTCATCACCATCTTCACGTTGATCAGAGTGAGAGGTATTCTCATCAGGCCTACTCTCAATTCTTATTTTCTGCGACATGTAAAAGCCCGTATCAACATCTCAGTCAAACTCTGAAACATCACGATTCTCAAAACACACATTTGATCTCATCAATTTGCTACAAAATGTGTCTTAAATCCTATCTAGCATTTAGTTTATCACTCTTACCACAATTTGGGAAAGGATGTTAATACTTCCCAAACTAACCATTTATGGCAGTAATACAGGCTTTCTACCACAAACATCATTTAGAAAGATGAATAAGAGGAAACCTTGTCAAAATGCATGGAAGGTACTGCATTCCTTCCGGAAAGAGGGT
Organism: Eruca vesicaria subsp. sativa; assembly: GCA_932364175.1. Classification (NCBI taxonomy): domain Eukaryota; kingdom Viridiplantae; phylum Streptophyta; class Magnoliopsida; order Brassicales; family Brassicaceae; genus Eruca; species Eruca vesicaria. The sequence continues at coordinate 407,421 of CAKOAT010057377.1, read as the reverse complement.
ATTGAGCAGAACCTGATCCTGACTTATTAGGTAAGAAATTAACAAACTCAGCAAGCAGATCTGCATGGCTCTGGAACAGCAGGGTAACCTGTACAACAGATGATACAGCTATTTAACAAGAAACCGGGCTTTATCAGATAAAACGCATAAACTGTAAACATACCTCTTGATAGACAGAGGAGATGGACTTGCCATCATTTTTATACGTGTTCAAGATGTCCAGAAATCTTTTATACGCACGTTGATCATTCCCAAACCGCGCCTGCAGCAGAAATAAATCTCAACTAAGGTTAACTGTTTTGGATAACTAAAAAAATCAGAGATACATACCTTAATCTTGTTGACAAAGTGGATAGCTTCTCCGTAAGCCACATGCTTCTTCTGAGGAGGGGTTATTCTGTAATCCTTGGGCAAGAAGGTATTAAAACCTAAAAGCAAGTCGTCATAGCCGTTGAACAACTCTTTTACTCTTGCTATGACGGCACTAGTGTCAACTCTACAAACCAACAAGAGATTAAATACACTTCCTAATTCCTATTGTAGAAGAGACAAGGTAGAGAAGGGTATATTAATTTACCTCTGAGCTTTAAACTCCTTCATGAGTGCAAGGAAAGAGTCATACTTGTCTTTCTTGTCTTGGAACATTTCCTTGACAGCTTTGAGATAGGTCAAGGCATCATCCGTTGTTAGCCCTCCCATGTTTCTTCCTCCACCTATCGTTAAAGGCCTACCATTTCTGCATTACACCAATCATAAATTAACTTACTTTCCCCCTTCAAATGCAGTATTTTGGTTTTAACTACAGCAACAACGAAAACTAATATCCACACCAAAAAAAAAACAGCAAATTGATTAAATGATGATATATTATCCGCCTGTCGAATTTGAAAAAGAAGACAAAACCAGAGATTAAGAAAAAAAGAGCTTACGTTTCTCCATGAGAGGGAGCAGTATGTCCTCGTGTCTGAGCTTCAACGTAAACCTCTTCTCTAACCCTCTTCATTTTGATGTTTCAACTTTTGCAATAATAACAAACACTTCACTACCCTGAAACCAAACCAATCAAAATTTGACAAGAAACACATTCAAAAATCAGAAACCAGATCTATCGAACAGCAATCAACGATGAGATAAGGAGATTCTTCGATATTTCAAACCTTGAAGAGACAGGATCACATCCACTTCTAGGTTCCTTCCGCCGAAGAAGATAAAACGTAGAGTGGATCGGCGGCGGGAGTTTGCCGGAGAAAAGGGGTACGAATCTTTACAAGAAAGCGAACAAAGAAGGTTGCTTAAGGATTTGGATCTCTCCCTCTCTCTCTCTGAGATACAAATACTTTTCGGGGAAGCGAAAGAGGTTACCCGCAAATTAAAAATCAAAGGCTGAAAAGCTCGAGCGAGCAAGAGAGGGAAAGAGAAGGAGCCTGTGAATGTTTATGTATGTATATGCGGAGAGGTAATGATCAAGTGTGGTTTGTATCTTGCATGTACTTCTGTATTTAAAGTTTCCAACCTTCTATGAGATCATATATAATCTAGTTACAATGTATTTTTGCAATTAATAGATTTTAATGGTCATAAAATATTTTTGCAATACATAAAAAATAATCTTTCTTTATTTGAAAAAAAAATTGTCAACAAAAAATGATTTTTGCAATAAAAAGAAAATCCTATTTCTTTAAAAGTTGTAAACACTTGTCAAGAATCATAATTTTTATACATTTTATTATTACCAGACTCTTATAGAAAGTGAATATTTACACAATACTCTTATGTAAAATAAACATATGCATATATATTAAAGGTAATAAATTATTTTGCAATGAAATAAAATCATATTTCTTTAATGTGTTTTTTTCTGTAAAGTTGTCAAAAGAAAATTAATAATATTTTTTTCTAAAATACCTTGTTATCACCATACTCTCATAGAAAACTTCGTATTTTCAAAATATTCTTATGAAAAATAAAAATAATCTCTATCTCATACTTGTATTATTCTTAATACAATTTTCTTTATATTAAATAAATTATTTTGTGTTTAACAAGGGATATTTTTACTGAAGATTAATGTAACATATTTTCATTATGGTCAAAATAAAAATGATTTCTACAGTAGTCCCGTCAAAGTATTGTCTATTTTGCTAAAGTTCATGAAAATGTAAGGAAATTTGGCTTGTGATATATGAATCACCCAATCTATATTATAAAAAAGTTGAAGCTATAAACCATTGAGAGTGTCCACATAAGATTTGAAATCTCCCATCATAATATGACAAGTCAATTTTTTAAATTAATATTTTTAAAATATCAGTACTTTCTAGAGGTGTTCAATCTGGTAAAACCAAACCATTTAGAACCGAACCAAAATAGAGAAATTGGTTTGGATTTGTAAAACCGATGATACCGAATGTATGTTGTTTTTGAGAAACCGCGGTATATGGATATGGTTGGTTAAACCGATTAAACCGATAAACTAAAATATAGTATTCAGTTATATGTAAATCAAATGATATCATTGATAATATATACATAATTTATCTTATTGATATGTTCTTTATATTTAAAATGTTAACTTTAGTAATTTATTAGCTTGATCTAAGTTTGAATTTATTTTATTAAATTAAATAAAACATAACTTTTAAATACTGTGCTAATATTTAGTTATTTGATAATATTGTTGTATTACTAAATTTTCTTAATTTTTAGTTTATAAAAATTATTATTATTATTAACGTATTATGTTTACTAATTATTTTAAATAGTATAATAAAGTGGAATTTTTTATGTTTTAAAACTGAAATATATTTATATTTTAATATAGACGATATCTAATCATATTAAGTAATATTTTAAAATATTATTAAATATAAATATACTTATGCATTTTGGTATAAAATTGAATAAACCAAAAACCGATGGTATATAAACCGAACCAAACCAAAGTATATATGGTTTTAATATGGTAGCTATTTTTTATTAACCGAATACCAAAAAACCAAAAAAAACTGAATCGAAACCAAATCGAAATCCAGATTGACACCCATTTTCAAAAACAAAATTGTTAATTTCATAATAAAATAGAAATAATATCAAATAAGGTAAACTACAAAATTAAAAACATTATACATATATTAACTTAATATACATAATAAGGTTTCAATTTTTTTTTTTAAATACAAGACTTTCAAACAATTATAGATTGATATATAAATTTAAAAAACATAATTTTAATATATAGATTATATGCAACTGAAAATATTCACAAATAACATATACTATATATAAGTTGATGTCATGAATTGTTCATGATTTTCACATTATTTTAAATCTCCAAAAACATGAAAATCATTTTTTAATTTGCTATTTCTGAAAGTATAAATATTGCTAAAAACTGTTCATTTCATAGTAAAACATAAAGTAATATAAAAATTAAACCTAAAAGGTTATGGAAAAAAAAATATCTATATATATATATATATATATATATATATCACATTAATGTGAAACTGATTTTTAAAAATCAACATAAAAATAACTAACAAATATAATTATTAAATGAAAAATTAGAAGACTTTCACACAAATAAAATAAAAAATCAATATCAAATAAGGAGAGTTAACAAAAGTAAACATTATATATAAATTAACTTAATAAATATATTATTTTCGACATTTAACATAAACTAAAAGAAACTGCAAAACTTAGAAACAAATATTTTAGATTATTATTTTCAAAAATGTCAATATTAAGCAAAATTATTTATTTCAAAATAAAATATAAAATCAATATACAAAGTCAAACTTACAAAATTAAAAAAATTATACATAAGCTACTTAATGTTTGATTTTTGAAAAGTAACATAAAATAACTAATAGCGATCATTTGAACAAAAATTGAAAGCATTTCAAAAAAATAAAATAGAGATTAATATCAAATAACGTAAATTAACAAAATTAAAATATTATGTATAAATCAACTTAATATGTCTAACATTTTATAAATTTAATTTAAATTTAAATTTGAAGCACTTATTACTATATAAATTTAAAACATGTGATTTTCAAATATTTAGTTATATGCTATTTAAAATACTGACAAATAACAATATGATATATAAGTTTACGTTATAAATTATTAAGAATGTCCACATATAATTCTAAAGCACCAAAACTAAGCCAAAGCATTTTTATTTTCTATTTCTTAAAATATCAATATTACCAAAAATATTTTTTTTTTCAAAATAAAATAGAAATCAATATAAGAAATAAAACTTGAAAGGTACAAACATCCCCTAAACATTATTTGTGAAGTGATTTGCATATAGGTCATCACCATATTCATTCTCAACAAAACAAAGAGGACAAATCTTTTAAAAACTATGACATGGCATCAACATAATTTTAATATATACACTTTTCTTTATTAAAATTTCTATTTTTGGGAAAGCTTTTTTTAATTGGCAATGGCTAATAATTGTTATATCGTCATTAAATTAAAATTTTTATATAAATATTTATTTAGCAAAACTTTTGAAATATATTATTAATAACTAATAATTCATATATCATCAGTAAAATAAAATAAAAATATATATCACATTAATAAAAATAAACTATATATATTTACAAATACTTACATCAACTTATATATCATATTTTAAAAAATTTATATATCATCAAAATTAAAAAAAAAATAGAGCAATACTAATCAAATAATTGTTTTGATAGCTAAATGATTAAATTTTATTTAAATGATATAAATTTTATTTAAAAGAGTTAAGTATAAGAAAAAATTACAAAAAGCATTGATGAATTAAACAATGCAAATATAATATTATTTGCAAAGTGATTTGTATATGTGTCATCACTACATTCATTTTCAACAAAAAAAGATGACATATCTTTTAAAAAATATAATACAGCATTAACCTAATTGTAATATATACACACTCTTCTAGAGCCGGCGCTGGATGGAAACTATAGAACCTTGTGTTTCCGGCTGCCAGGAAAATATGTACTTTAGCGGCCACAAAAAAGACAGGAAGTCTTCAGTAGCACGGTGTTTGGGGTGGTGTAATGAGGATTAGAGGTTGTGGGTTTGAATACTATGGTCACATTTTTTTTTAATTTCTTCTGGCCATATAATTACTAGGAAAATTTCTATTTTGCAATTTTTTTTTTGGCAATGACTAATAATTGTTATATCATTATTAAAATAAATTTTATGCATATATTTATTTAACAAGAATTTTGAAATATACTATTAATAACTAACCGTTCATATATCATCATTAAAATAAAATTATATATAATTACAAATATTTACATCAACTTATATATCGTATTTTGCATAAAAATGTATATGCATCAAAATTAAAAAACAAAAATCTAAAGCAATACTAATCAGATAAAAAAATTTGATACCTAAATGATTAAATTTTATTTACAGAGTTAAATATAAGAAAAAAATACAAAAATACATTTACGAATTAAAAATGTAAATAAAATATTATTTGCAAAATGATTTGTATATGTGTCATCACCACATTTATTTCAACAAAAAAGATTACATGCCTTTTAAAACATATGTCATGGCATTAACCTAATTATAATATATTTACACTCTCCCTTATTAAAATTTCTATTTTGGTAAAGTGTTTTTTTTTAAATTGGCAATGACTAATAATTGTTATATCATTATTAAAGTAAACTTTCTATATAAATATTTATTTAAAAGAATATTGAAATATATTATTAATAACCAACAACTCATAAAAAAATTTGAAATATATTATTAATAACTAATAACTCATATATAATATTTATTTAAAAATAATTTTGAAATATATTATTAATAACTAATAACTCATAAACTCATAGAAACTATTTTTAAGAGGACCAGAGTATTGTCCTTACTTTTTGATGAATGATTGTGAGATTCTTATAATACTTTTATTGATTTGACAAATTTAGGAACAATCATGATGAGTTTCAAGATGTATAATGAAAAGTAAGGGATAACTATATATGTTCTTTGTTTATTAAAACAAAGATTTACATTTCTATTTGCAAATGCATGAGAAAACAAATTACAACTTAAAATTTTTAAAGTTTTCATGATATATATATATATATATATAGGACAACAAACATAGGACTGAAAATATATACAAATTCTTGACAATGTATTGTTATCGCTGTGATTTTCTTCTTACCTTTATGAGTAAACTATACCTGAAACTGCATTTTCGATGTAGGCATACTACATACTGTATATAGATGGAGAGAACCAACCAATATATTTATCGAAACATGCATATTTATTTGAATCGAATTTTTGTAATGTTTATCTTGAATTATGGTTGATAAAAAAAACTTCTGGTTGATAATGGTTATAATATTCAATGTACAAATACTGAAATTTTGTAAATATTGTTTTTTTCTTATATGTCATTTTATCGTTTAGATTGATCAAATTTGAATACATTAATTATTTACTCTATGAACCTGGATGCTATGAAAGTATGAGTCAAAAGACCAAAATACGTTGAATACAATATGTGTGAATAATTAACCATATGTGTATTTTGTTGACCCTTATAAACTATGTGACCTTAAATTTTTGGAAGTGACATCATGAGAAACAATTCTAAAGGTTTTCATTGCAAAAAAATCACACATAAGACATAACGATATAGGTAAAATTAATAAAGTTAGTAATGCCATATATGAGTTGAAATAAGCAATTGGCCAAATATGTAATCAGGTTAAGCCGACCACTGTTTCCTTATCTCGGATTTTCTCTTAATATATACTAACTAGGTTGATCAATATTCTATAAGATATTCCACCTTCGTGATCATACAATCTCATTGATAACATATCCAATTTTTATTCCAATAGTCATTCACTAATCTCCTTTTCATGGTCATAATTTAATAAACATTTATGAAATTATTAGTTCCAAGTGATAACCTAACAAATAACAAATAAATAGTTTAATTCAATTAACAAATAAATCACATCCCGCCCGTAAGACGGGACAACCACTACGTTTAATAATATAGTAAAGACTAATGGACTCACTTGAGTTAAAAAGAAGTACAACAACCAAAAACAATAAAATACTAAGTGTTTTCCTGCACCATGTGCAGAAATAAAAAATTTAAAAATAAAATTATATTTAAAAATAAAATTTAGTTAATTTTTAAATTTATTATTTTGTTACATTATTAATTTTATATTAATTATATGTAAAACTAAGATAAAATAAACAACTTTTATTTAAATTTATGTTTAATAATATATATGCATATATTTAAAATTTAAATTTGGAATTTTTTTAATATTTTTTCTTTTGGTTAAAATATGTTAAATCATATTCTATACAATTAACAGAAAATTTTGTTAGGTATATAATTATCAAAATATAAATTTAAATAATATTTATAAAATTTATAGATGTTATAAATAAACTAATTGTATTTGGATTAGCAAATTATAATTTTTGTAAAAACCCGCATAAACTTTTTGAAAAACTATTAATAAAAATTATATAATTATAAAAATAGTCTTAAAAAATATTTCAAAGTTTGTGAATTTTGTTATATTTGTATTTCTACTATTATATTATTTATTGTTATGTTAATGATAATTTATGAGTTATTATCATATTATAAAAGCTTACCAAAAATATATATTAACACTAAATGTAAATGTACATGTCACAATTAATTTCAAGTCATGTCATCATTTTTAGTAGACTTGTCATCATTTTTTGGTGAAATTGATTGTAGTGATAACACATGTCAAAATTACTTTGCAAATAGTATATAAGGTATAGTTTATGATTCATTTCTTTTGTTGAAAATGCTTCTTTTTGTTGTTGAAAATGATTCGCTCCTCCTCCCCCCTCCCCCATTTATTCAGTGTGTATGGTACTTATATGCACATCTCTTCATCTATATATCTATAATAATAAAGTTGGGTTATCTGCCCCCACAATCGTCCACGTCGCTTCTTTTTGATATGGGGATTTTATGCCACGTGTCAACACGTTGTTGGTTATTTGCCTCTCACTTTTTTTTTCACCCGTCGAATCTGATTCAAAATTGGGCATCGTTATCATTTTAGGCCTAACGAAATCAGGGTTCTTTCCCAATCCCCACCTTTCTTCTTCCCATCGGTGTTTCACCCCTACAATTTCAGAAACACTCAGACAAACCTTTTGATNGATTTTATGCCACGTGTCAACACGTTGTTGGTTATTTGCCTCTCACTTTTTTTTTCACCCGTCGAATCTGATTCAAAATTGGGCATCGTTATCATTTTAGGCCTAACGAAATCAGGGTTCTTTCCCAATCCCCACCTTTCTTCTTCCCATCGGTGTTTCACCCCTACAATTTCAGAAACACTCAGACAAACCTTTTGATCCGTAACTTCTCGCATCTCTTTAAGTCTGCCATTTATTTCCAGTTTCCAATTGATTAATCCACACCTCCTTCATTAAGATTGATGTGAACCTCTTCGTTTTCTTTATAGTACACGGCGCCCGAAGGTGGTTCAGAGGATTCAAAAGACTTCTTGAAATCATTATCATAAACCCTAGAAACTGAGCATCCACCGATGGCGGTTAACCAGATCCCCTTTTCCGATTTGAAGTATGGATGTGGTAAGGAAACAATTGTCAGTTTCTGCGATTTTGAGGTGCAAGGAATCTGAAGAAAGTCTGTGAGCTTCTGAGGGTGGACCTGGTTTTTCTTGACAACAAGGTATCGACCGTTTAGCGTCTTTCTTTAATTAGTTTTAGATAGTTTTGATTGAGGTGTGGAGCTGATGGAGCCGACTGCTATTATTCTAACAAAAAACTTCAGGCTTCAGAAATTTGAACGGCTTAGGTTTTGGCTAATACAAACGTAGATTTGTCGGTCTGTTTAGCCAGACATGCTTTTCCCGATCTCTAACAATGATAGGCTACAACTACTTCCTTCTTTATTAACCGTTTGTTACAAATATTACCTTGCAGATTTTTTGGGTGATGTTTGTGGCATCAACACCACCTTAAGCGATGAGAATCAGGCCATTCAATGTGTTACGGTCTTGCAACGTAAGACTTACGAAATTGTAACTGTTGTCTAAGAAATCATTGGACGTTGCTCTCAAACATGAGGGAAATTTTTTTTCTTAATAGATTATATGGATCTGATGATGGTAGTAGCTCCACAAGTTCCAAGAATGGGGGTGTGAAGAAAATTGAACCGGTGACTTTGACGCTCTTAACTCTTCACCACAGGTTGGTGAACTCCATGCGTTTTTAGCTATATGTTAGCTCATACACATGACCCCCCTATGCTTATAACTTCCTTCCTCATGTGGACCATGTAGACTGCAGAGTTTCTTTGCACTGCCGAGGTCAGTCACATTGACACCACTCATGGATGGGGCTACAGCTCCCACTCTAAATGCTACCTAAAACTGCAGCGTGGATTCAGGTGTTTCACATGTGCATGGTGGATGACGACATGCAGTTTGTGATGTCAGGTATTTTAGTTAAACTAATATTTAAACTTAATATTTGTGGAATATGCTTTGTCATGCGTTTTTGATAAATCCCAAATCAGCATGAGCTGTACCAGAGAGGAAACCCAATCTCCGAGGCTTTTTTGCTGGTCAGGTATATCAGATACAACCAACCTTTATTTGATACATTATAACCCGGGAATCAGTTTTGAACTCATGTATTTCTTTCGTTTCAAGGTTAGGAAAAGTAATGCAACCCTTGCTTTACTTAACAAGATTCTCTTGGTGAAGCTCAAGGCCAAGGAGTGATTAAAGCTTCAAGTTCTGTACAAGCTTCAACAATCTAGCAGATCTTGATTCAATCAAAACACAAAATACAGATGAGATTAATAAACATTCTTTCTTCAGTTACCGTTGTTCTTTAGATTTCTTTTATGAACTTTTTGTTTTACATTAAAATTTGTGATACTGCATTTTCCATGTGAAATTGAAAGAAAACGACTTACTTGGAGTAAAAAAAAAGGACAGAGAACCCAGATTTCTAGAGAGAATCAGAGAACATTCTTAGATGATATAAGCATCTGAAAAAAACATTTAAAGTTCATTGTGCAGGCGTTGGTGTACATGAATATTGAAATTTGGAACTTAATTTCCACCAAATTGTTCTCCACCATTTGCTGCTTTATAAGCCAATTGAGCTTAGATGGCTGCAGCAGCCATCTGTTGCATTCTCAGAATTCCAATGCGCTTTGAAACAACATCACACATGAGAAGAGAGAATCCAATTATTAATATTAGCATGTTGATGGTACAAAATTAATTGTTACTTAATGTATTATTCACCAGAAGAGTTAGTTGGTTAATCAGAATTGTTTTTCAAGTACCCGTAGATTACATCTTCACGCTTCATTGTAGATAATAGTTTTCGGGTCTTTGACAACAAAGACATATCCTTAATATTTTCTTTCGGCTTCAACTGCTTCATCTACGAATGTAAACATATCTAATATCAGTTTGATGTATTAACTATCTTCACTAACACTTCAACCATAAGGTTTTCGTACTTCTCTCCACCATCCACCAGTAACCCCAAAAGTCAAGAGAATATATTTAAATTAATTACTTTCTTTCGTTTATGGTTTTTAGAAGGAAAAACAAACACCTAGATGCATATTACCTTTTATAACCTGAACGGTCAGCTGCCGTGAACGCCCTAAGATTTTCAATTATGCTTTCAGCATCCGACAGCAAGTCCAAAATGTTTTCTACAAACAACCAATAATATTGGGTTGACAGAAACAAGCAGCGAATTACGTTATAGTGTGTGGTTAATTAACCAAAAGGTAAAATAATAGTACAAATAATTTCGTTCCACCACCGAGAGAGGCTCTCTATGCTGATATAAACATNGCCCTAAGATTTTCAATTATGCTTTCAGCATCCGACAGCAAGTCCAAAATGTTTTCTACAAACAACCAATAATATTGGGTTGACAGAAACAAGCAGCGAATTACGTTATAGTGTGTGGTTAATTAACCAAAAGGTAAAATAATAGTACAAATAATTTCGTTCCACCACCGAGAGAGGCTCTCTATGCTGATATAAACATCGTAAACATATTCATATAAAAAAATTGTAACACGTATTTTGAAAATCCTAATTAGTTTTTTTTTCTTCTTCCAGTTAACATGGTTTATGATCTTCAAATATGACAATACATGCATAGTTACATACCCTATTCAAATTGTAATGATCAATAAGTATTAGATTTTCATGTGCGTGCTTGACTTAAAATATATATATTTTTTACGGTGAATCGACTATTACTTTTCCACACCATATAGTCAACAGTTTAATAAAAATTGTATAAAATAAAAGGCAAAACAAACATATAAAAAGGAAAATAATAGAAATTAACACAAGTAACACAATTTTTTTTTAAAAAAATTCTTATTATATCATAGTCAAATTATAAAAGTATTTAAAACAATAAAACAAATTCATTTTCATGAAACAAAATTGATAGTCTAGCAGGTATACAATCTTTAAATGGTACAAAAATAGGTAGCAATTTAAAAAAAAATTCAAATTATAAAATTTAATTTATTTAAAATATAAAGGTGCAAAGTTTAATAAATCTTAAATATTTATTTATATTGTATTATCATTTGCTTACCCGCCCGTAGGGCGGGTTAAACCCTAGTATACACATAAGACGTAGGTATATGCCCACATTTTAGATGCTTTACCACATTTGGTAAACAATATTTCAGGATTATATTATCCAAAAACAATATTTACAATAATTTACAATTTGAATAATCTTTGTTCCATAAAAATTATTTACATGGTTGACTTAACTGTGATTGTTTAGTAAGTTATAATAGTTTGATTGACTCCGAGAACAAAAAAATCCAAAAGGTATATTCTATATAGATATAAAAATCAACTATAAAAAACAAATAAGAATGGTGTATGTAGGTTGTTCTATTCCGGTCTGGATTTCCAGACCACCTCAAACTTGAGTAATAGATCAGCCGTTCGTTGTCAAAAAAAAAAAAAAAAAACAAATAAGAATATAGTTTGATTTGCGCACATGCGCGGATATTTATTTCTACAGTTATATAGATCTATATTTTTATAAATAATTTGGAAGTAAATATTTTTAACATTTTCTAGTATTAAATTTTTTTTTGATATACCATTCATACACAGAAAATAAAAATTTATATGTTATATGGAGTAAATGTTTTATTGTATCTAACCGTCAACTGGATTAGTAATTTATAATTTAGGGGGTCTTCAATCCAATAAAATCGAACTGAAATAGATCCAACGGTTTTTGGATTTAGTAATAGTGAATATACTGAATGGATGCTATTTAAAAAAACATGGTATATTGATATGGTTGAGTATATAAAACGATAAACTGATGAAATCGATTAACTAAAATATTAGTATACTTATATTTAAAATTTATAATAAATTGAATAATATATACATAATTTATTTATTAATGTGATATGAATACGTAAACAATTCTTTAAATATTTTTATTTTATTCTAAGTTAAAAGTGTTATTTTCTTTTTACTCATTTTGTCAAATTAATTAAAATAGAAATTTTTATTTTATTGCTAAATATTTACTCTTTAATATAGTTATTTAGTTTTATGTTTTCTAATGAAATTAATATTTGGGATTTTATAGTTGGAGAATGTTGTTGTTGGATATATATTGTAAGGTTTGGAACGATGATGCTTCGAAGACGTTAGATATCTTTTGGATGACTCATGAGGATAATTAGGACATCCATATTAGTTTATCATTCCTACAAGAATGGATGGTAAAAATCCACATTGTTCAACTTTCAAGACTTAGGTACATTTTATAATGATTTTCATATGATGTAAGTAATGGTATTCCATTTTGCAGGTTCATTCTTTCAAAAGACACAGATGTCTTGATTTATCACTGGAAGACACTGATGCAGCATCTATGGCTGTCTAATAGCATGTGAAAGTGGAACGGTAGAACATGACACCAAATATAAAAATAAGAAAAAATTAAGAAAAAAATAAGTAAAAATTAAGATTTAAAAAAATATATAGATAAAATTATGATAAAACTTTAAAATATTAGATATATTGCTATATTAGAGCTTATAATTTTAAAAGAAACATCAAACATAGTTAATAACTTTTGAATTTTCTTCTTTAAATCATTAAATATATCATTAATATTTTTTTGAACAAGGTCTACAAATCATTTGATGAATTTATTGTTCATCAGGCAACCCTTTAATGTTGGAGATGAGGTTGCGATTGAAGAAGTAAAGGTAAACAAACATTATTTCAAACTTTTTATATATGCTTAACCATTGAAATGAGAATGTATTTTAAACTGTTTGGTATTGTGATCCAGATGTATGTAAAAAAACTTAAGTTGACAGAAACACTCTTCAGCAGAATGGACAAACAGTACCAGCGTCTTAGTAACTTTGGATTATATGACAAGTTGCTGAAGAACAACAGCCGCAGAGAACTCCCAGCTTGGAAGATTGATGACAATGACATTGTTTGAGTCTGTGAACTTTGTTTACATTTTCATGTTCTTGCTTTGTTTGAGTATGTGAACTTTAAATCTTATTTTGATTTGAGTTTTTTTTTCAATTTGAAATATGGAAAAGCATGCAGTACTTCAACAATGTTTTAATATTATGGTCTTCTAAAGAAGATTACGTTTAGTTTAATCGTCTGTAACAACTCTCAATAACGTTTTATGTTCTCACAAAAGCTCTAACTGATGCTCACACATCTTAGTTTCTGTGAATATAATGTCGACAGATAACAAATGGCATAAGTCTTATCTATTCTATTAAAACAAAATACAAAACAACACTACCTATTTTAAGTGATTTTTTACAGATTTTCACTCATTTTTAATTAATTCTAATCATTTTATATATTATCTTTTTTAAATAATCACTTCATTTATTGTCTTTTTTAAATAATCACTTCATTTCTTGTAATCATTTCACTTTATTGTCTTGCCTGAATAAGGAGTCCGTATGAACTCGATTTTGATGTATGAAAATTTGAAAATATCCAAAAACTAATGTATCTGAAACATGTACGGATATTTGTACCAAAAATAAACATACTAACCGATTCGATTCTGGTATTTTGAATCCAAACTAAAGTTAACCAAATAACCAAAAGTGACCATATTACCTGATTTGATTAGTGCTCAGTTCTGATGTATAAAACTTAAAAATATTCAATTAATTAAATGATGACACATATAAAACATATAGCTTTAATTATGAAAAAACAAAATCTTAGTTTATAAAAGTGTAAAATTTAACATCCGCACGAGTTTGTAGATCTAGATCAAAGATGGTTACATGCGGAATCGGGAAGGTTCATGGTGGACATGAAGGTGTCAATGATCTTAAGGCTATGGGAGCTCGAACATCTGATATGAGGAACAGCCAAAATTCTTGTAATGAACATGATCAGCAGCAGTTTACAGTGAGACTGATATAGATTAAGCTACATTTAGGGAAGGAGATGATTACTGTTCTGCAATGTCTCAAATTTGTTCTCTTTATGTCACCTCCCAAATGCTACTCTATGTACAATTGACTAAATCTGTTCGTGGTAAACTAGGTAGGGAGAAGAGCTGGATAAGATTCAGCAGATGAGGAACACTCATGATAACTTCAATAAATTAGTTGAAAAAATGACATCAACATGGTTTGGTATTCAAGACATCACGGGTGCAGTTCAACACTTCTAGTTATGCTTCCAGATGGTACGCATAGAAGAGACGTCAATGTATGTATAGTCGAGGATCATAAATGTGCTAAATTCTAATTCCTTTAATATTGATTCTCATTAGATATTAATTGCTATTGTTTTATATTTAATATTTCAAACATATATGCCATTCAGTGTCATCGCTTTGTTTACAGTGTACATTTTGGAAATCCTCTTCTATAACTGGGTTGATAATAAAGAAGAATTGGGTCAGCTAGATTTTTAATAACTCACTACAAGAAAAATGGCTTTTATTAGCGGACGAAAACCGCTATCTAATGATACGATAGCGGTTTTTGAAGCGATGTATCATCGCCCGTAATAATAGGTAAGAGACATTACATAGCGGTTTTTCGCGTTGCTATCTTTTCTTTCGCTACTATAGCGCTTTCCTATCTGCAATAAATGATGTTTTAATAGCATCTTATTAATGCTATTACTGTTTTTATTAATAGCGTTTTATTTGTGTTATGGTTAAATCTACTACAGCATCTAAATAATGCTATTACTATTTTTATTAATAGCGTTTTCTTTCTGTTACGGTTAAAAATATGATAGCAGTTACATAAGTGCTATATATAAATATTTATATATTTAAATATATATATTTATAAATTATAAACATATATTTATTATATTTATATATTTTATACCCTCCAATTGAGGATTATGAAACATAACATAAATTTGTATTAGACTTGAAAGATTCTTACACAAAGATATTCTACATAAGTTTTCTCAGTTCTCACACTACAAATATAAAGAGATCACACAAAAGCAACAGACTTGTCTTAGATATAAACAATCTTATCATTAGGCCAAGCCACGGTGCTTCCTACTGCATCACCTACGTATTCGATTTCAGAATTTGGCCTCCATACTGGTGCCCCATCGAACTCAGAAACCTCTACCCAGATCTTCGAAGCATTGGGACCTAAAGGTACAAAATGCACCTTCTCTGTTGGATCAGTTGAGAACACCCGACCTAATGCAACTCTATGTCCTGAGTTATTACAGTCCAAGAGAGCACACTTCTGTTTACCACCTTTGTTGCTACTACCACTGCTGTTACCACTCTAAATCCAATAAATGTCAAACACATTCATCAGAATATCATCGACAGAAACATTACAATATCTAATTTCATTTGGAGTTTTACAAACTAACCTGGTTGGATTTCTTGTTTGATTCAGTAGGTGAATGTGGATCAGGTAGTCTTAGCTTATCTACAGGCCAAGCAATTGTTCCATGTACTGCATCACCCATCTTTGTCATCTGAGGCGTTGGTCTCCATAGAAAGGCATCACGTTTAAAAACCAGGTCAACTCTAAGAACTGCAGCATTCGGTCCCAGAGGGATTTCATTCACCAGTTCTCTTGGTTCAGTTGTCAACAATACGCCCTCAGCAATCAACTCATCTTCTAATTTCCTATAATCATATATTTTGACTTTTCCTAAAGTTGCAGCTATATCCTGAATCATGCATAATCGATAATTAAAATCAGTAATAGATATAAAGTGATTATGAAACAACACAAAACACATTCCATTTACCTCTGACCCATCGGTCTTGCCATTGTTTGATAAGTCAATACCATCGTCCAAGATAAGCTTCTCAGATGGCCATGCAATTTTGACTCCAACTGCCTGAGTAAGTGAAACACAAGCTGTAGTAGGTCTCCATATAAGCGCTGTTACTACTGATACAGACTTCACTACTACCGCAGCCGCATTAGGACCCAATGGAATTCGACCAATCTTATATGTGGATTCACTAGAGTAGAATTCTCCTTCAGCAACAACCAAATCATCATTCGAAACCCAATCCAGTATCTGGCACCTTATTCCTCCCTTGCTCACATCGCTTAACTCAGAAGTAGAATCATATCCGGTTTTTTTCTAAGGCAACAAACCCCAAAAAAGTTAAATAAAAACCTTATAGACCACATAAGTTCAAATAATTATAATACAACAATAAGGGAGATACCTTTAACCCGGCTAAGTTCTTGACCACATTTTGCAAATCTTGAACCTTGTTGATTAGTTCTGCTTGAGTAGCTTCAAGCTTCTGGACATGTGAATCTCTAGCATGTAAGAATGCCAATTTGGTGGCAGTAACCCCTCGGCCCACCCCCCTAACTCTTCCTGGTTTATCTTTACCTAGAACCTGAGAGACAGCATCTTCACCGATATTATCTGCTGAACTTGACTCCATTTCACTGTCAATTCTCTTTATCCTCTCCTGCAATCATAAATTCAACAATAGATGTGACTTGGTTAAGATCAGAATTTATTCTACAAGTTACAACAAAATTAAGCTTACAATTGTATCTGCAAATTCTTCACGCACGGGTCTTCCATCTGAATGTGTGTGACCAGCAACCCAAACCTTAGTTCTCGTAACTTTGTTAGGATCAGAAGTGTTTTTTTTCTACAAGTTATAATAAAACGGTTGTCAAGAGTGGTTGTTAATTTTAAATGATCACTAACTAACTCTTTCAAAATGAAAAACATACCATCTCCTCTGCAAGACGAACCATGCCTTTACGGCTAGTGGTGTGAGGAATTTGACCCCTCCTGAGATCCCTGTATTTATCACTTTGTTCCTACCAAAACCAAAAAAAAAAAATCCAAATTAATCCTACTTCAATATTCTGATTGATCAAGACACAATAGATATTACCTTAAAAGCAGTAGTACATCTTACTTTCACCCAATTATTCCAAGCTGTAGAAGATTGTATGTTGTTGGGTTTAATTTTCTGTATTTCAGACTTGTTTTTGATAGCTCTAACTTGGGAAAAAAGTCTAGATTTAGACGCCCTCCACAGACAACCCATCTGTTTAAAGACGACCTGTAACACATATTAAAATTCAATAAACATTTGTATTCATTTTTCATATTCTTAAAGAGAGTTCAAACAATTACCTGAATTTCCTCCCACAAAGCGTCTTTTGTTTTCTCTTCGAGATGTCTCCAGTCATCTAGCAGCACAGAAACATGCTCTCTCACAAGAGGACCAAGGAAGGAAGACAGTGTCACTGATCCACTACCAACGTGCTCTCCAAGACCATTAAATTCCACCTCTACCTTGTCCTCTATATGTTTTGCCACCTTGCGCATTTTTGTAGGACCTCTTGTCTTCTTGACTTGGTTATCTGATTGTTGGGTCTGTGTCTCTGAAGGAGTGCTGACTCCGGGTATAGAAGAAGGAATGCATTCTTCATCATCTCCTGGTTGAGTGTCATCTTCTTCCTCCTCATCTGGTGGTTGAGTGTCATCTGGTGGTTAGGTGTTATCTGGGTCAAAGTGTTCACGATCTAGGTTCCCTACTCCCTCTACGGGTTCTGCTTCTTGTTCGACTTCTTCAGAGTGGGTTTGCTGTGACTGTAGCGTCTGATCATTCTTCTTGTGTTTCTTCCTAGTTAAAGAAACTTGAGGGCTAACATCAAGGCCTGCTTGGCGTTTACTTCGACGCGCTTTATCAGTAACACCTTGAGAATTCATTCTACCTGCTTACCTGAAACAGCAAAAAACTAATCATTACTCATATATTAGAACACCCTCACAATCACTCTTAAGACAAAAACTCTCATCATCAGATGCTTCATCTTCGATATCTTCTTCATGTTGTACTGATAAGGTTGCAGAACAAATATCCTCTTCAGTCTCTAACTCATGGTATCCTCTCGGGGGTGTTTTCATTACAACATACCACGGTGAGCTCTCATCCTCTCTAGAGTAGAAAACTTGTTTAGCTTGAGAAGGCAGAATGCAAGGATCATTCACAAATGATGTCTGGTTCATATGAAGATTCACTAGTGTGAAACCGTCTTCCTGTTTCACACCTCTCCCTTTATGAGCCCAACTACACTTAAACAGAGGCACCTGAAACATGTGGTAGTCAAGCAATATGATCTCCTTAACGACTCCATAGTATGCCACCATGTCTGCCATTTGGTTAGAATCTTTGGCACTAGCTCCGCACATGGAGAAAGCTTCATTTGTAACCCCACTGTTCTGAGTCTTCCGCTTTACATCATCCGTCTGGTACCGATGTCCATTGAGTATAAATCCCTTGTACGTCTGTGCAACATTTCTTGGTCCAAAAGCAAGCCATCTCAGCCTTTGTGAATGTTCCTTTGAGTTATTTGGTATCTACAAACCATAAAAAATAAGATATAAATATCATGATTGTGTAAACGTAAATTTTGAGACAGTCGTAATCAAATCATACCTTCTCTTTTATCCAGTTAGAAAACCTTTTTGTATGGTATTTCCATAATATTGTTTCATTTCTTTCGCATCTAGCATGAGTAGCTTGGAGTTCTTCTAAGTGCATCATGAGAAAAAAAATCTTTTTCAGCTTCTGTAACAGATGTATAAACAAAATCAAAGATTGAAGATTATGATCACGTACTGAACATAAGGATCCATCACTGCAGTATTCATGAGGATATACCGATGAGCTATATCCCTCTCTTTATCAGTCAGTGTCACTTCTGTAGATTTTTGCAGTGGCCGCCCTTCAAGTACATTTTGGTTAGCCTCTACATCTTCATTTCTTGTCAATACATCTTCGACTGGAACAGATTTCTGCAAGAACTCCATACAGAATGCAAGGCATTCACCAGCTAGATAACATTCCGCCATACAAGCTTCAGGTCTTGCAAATTTTTTGACATAAGCCTTCAGTGTCTTCATATGCCTACAAATCAATAAACCTTCAGTGTCTTCACACACATTAAATGTCTACAAATATATACTGTTAATCTATAACATTACCTCTCGAATGGATACATCCACCTAAAGTGAACTGGACCACCCATGCGTGCTTCTCTGGCCAGATGCAGTGGAAGGTGAAACATGATATCAAATAATGAAGGTGGGAAGAATCTCTCAAGCTGACACATTGTCTCTACAAACTCTGCTTCTAGTTCAAGTAGCTTCTCTGGATCAATAATACGTTGGCAAAGTCTGTTGAATAAATTACATACACGCGTTATTGCAAGCCGAGGTCCTTTTGGAAGTAAACCTCTCAACGCGACCGGTAGCAGATTCTGCATAAGAACATGGTGGTCATGTGACTTCATGCCGCCAATAGAAGGAGGATCGAGTGAGACACAGTTGGATATATTGGCACAGTATCCATCAGGGCCTCTGAAGTTGGATAACCTTCTGCAGAATTTTCTTTTTTCTTCCTTAGAAAGCCAGTACGCAGCTGGTGGCAAGTAAGTCTCTTCCCCCTTACTTGTGTATGTAAGTTTCTTCTAATACCCATCTCTTCTAAATCCTTTCTTGCTTTCAGACCATCCTTAGATTTGGCACTATGCATCAGAATAGACAACAACGCATCAGACACATTTTTTTCGACATGCATGACGTCGATGTTATGCCTCACAGGCATATCCTGCAATTGATTGTACAAATATTTATTAGAAAATAATATTCAAAATTTCAGAAAAACATATTTATCAGAAAATAATATTGTAACATACCTTCCAGTATGGCAAGTAAAAAAAAATAGATTTTTTCTTCCAACGCCACAGCTGATCATCTTCTTCACACTCTTCAGCTGAGTCAACATCATCCACATCTCCTTCATTCCTTTTTCGTTTACTCTTCTTAGGTAAAGCTTTCCGAAAAACGTTTTTAAAGCCCCTAAGACTTTCAAAGATTTCTGCACCACTCTGTATTCTCTTTGCAGTACCAACCTCCACTGTATTGTCAAACCATCCTTTCCTTCTTCTGTAAGGATGACTAGGCTTGAGCCGCTTCCTGTTTCCCATATAAACATGTCTGCGACTAAATTTTAACCACTTATGAGGCGTATCCTTCCCACAGATTACACGCTTGCTTCCCTTTCACTTTATACCCAACTAATGTCCCTAAACCAGGATAATCAGTGATGCTCCACAACAACATAGCTCTAAGTGTAAAGCGCTCCTTCTTAAATGAATCATAAACTTCCATACCTTCTATCCATAAATCCTTCAGGTCCTCTATCAATAGCTGTAGATAGACATCAATGTTGTTGCCAGGTGCGGTTGGGCCAGGTATCAACATTGTCAGCATAATGTTCTCGGACCTCATACACTGCGTTGGAGCAAAGTTGTAGTTCACCAGTAGAACAGGCCATGTGCTATGCTTGGTGTTCTGGATGGAGAACGGATTCATGCCATCTGTTGAAATGCCTAGTCTCATGTTTCTTGCTTCAGCAGCGAACTCCGGCCATTTGTTGTTTATCTGAACCCAAGTCAAAGAATCAGCTGGATGTCGCATAGTTCCATCTTCAGAGGCATTAGTGGAATGCCAACACAAGTCCGCAGACAACCGCTTCGATCTAAACATTCTCCTGAACTTGTCTTTTATCGGAAAATAGCGAAGCACCTTAGCAGGAATCCCTTTCTTTTCCTCACCAGTCTGCTTGTCCGTCTCCCATCTTGATTCACTACATCTTGGACAGCTCACTGCATCCTCAAACTCTTTTCTGTAAAGAATACAATCATTCTTGCAGACATCATACCCAAAACCAAACTGTTTCAGAAAATTCTTCATCTCATCTGTAGACTTAGGAAGAACATTTTCACCCAGAAGCATATCATGAACTAATGACAGTAGCTGATCAAAAAAGTTCTCGGACATCCCACTCTTGACCTTTATCCTGTACAGACCCATGATTGAAGCAACCTTCGTAAATCTCAGACACTTCGGGTACAAAGGAGTTTATGCATCTTCTAACTTCTTTCTGAACTCAGCTTCTTCAGGCGTATCAGGCCCCTCAAACACTCCAGCATTATCCTCTGCATTTGCTTTATTGCTTTCACTTGATAAGAAGGTTGATCTAAACAAGTCGTAAGCCTCATTTTCAGAGCAGTTGACATCAGCTGTCGTATCAGGTCTGGTCTCCCCATGTTTAGTCCAAAACATAGAACTCTTGTACTTCAGATCCATTCCTCTGATCACCAGATGCTCGAAAACTTTCTCAGTAGATTGATGGCAGACATTTCGACAATCAACACAAGGGCATAACATCTCAGCTGGATCACCTAAACGTCTTGATGCAGAAGACACAAACTCAGTAGCTCCTTTCTCATACTGAAGGCTGTTCCTGTCGTGTTAAAACAAGTTAAATTTATTAAACACTCAGACAAAAAAAGGAACGACATATACAGAAAAACAATTTACAAAAAACAATGAAGTTAAGTTAATACCTTGGTAACCAGACCCAAGATTTGTCCATGATACAGCTCCGACCAGACGTACAAACAAGACACTCACTTTATCAACCCAGAACAACGAAACAGAAAGAGATGTAATAACAACAAAATGGAATGAGATTTATACCTTATAAACTCTCTTCGATTTTACTTTGAGACTCCTGCAAATGAAGAAAACGATGTTTAAATAGATTGAAATAACTAACAGATTTTACAAAAAATAAGAACTTAAATAGAAACCTTAAACCAAAGATGTCGGAAAATAAAGCTTTGTGTAAAAAGGTATACAAAGGAACGATTCAGTTAAACATGCAATAAACCTATAACTACCACAGAGAAAAATCAATGTTGAATCTGATTGAATGAGACGAAAACGAATTCACCTTCGATTGATTTGGATTGGATTTCAGTCAGAGGCGATTTCAATCTTAGTGGATTCGGGATGAATAATGACTGGAGCTGAGGAATTGAGAATGAAATTTTGGAGTGAAAGAGATGCAGGTGGAGTCTATCGAGCAAAATGGAGGCAAACGGGAAAGAGGGAAGAACGAAACCCTAATAATTTGGGAATTTTTGTTCGACTCTAACTTTTAAGAGCCAAAAATGACTAATGTCGCGGGCATTACCGCTTTACTCAACCATAACACTTTTATTAATTTATTGCTATAATACTTAAGCATTTCCTTTTAAACCAGACACTTAATTATGTTTTTTAACCTCGAGACTCTGACATAGCGTTTTGAAATATTCAAACGCTATATTTAAAACACGGGTCTATCAACGATAGCATAATCGTAAAAAACGCTATACCGACCTGCTATTAAAGCCCATTTTTCTTGTAGTGACTTAATAATCATAAACCAAAACCACTATAATATTATACACAGAAACAAATTTATGGAAGGAGAACAAAAATCATTGTAGGCAACCAAACACTACAAATGCACTGCATTAGAAACAAAAAAAAATTATGATTAAGGAAGGCACCTAATTAAGAGACGATGAAGATGATATGTAATATATTGACGGAGAGAACCGCACATATACGAGTCAACAGTGTAATCAACTCTTACCATACAAAAAATAACAAATAAAAATACCAAGAAAAGTGAAAAACAAAAAAAATACAAACAATAAAAAAAAACCGTGCTTGCGCAGGAGAAAACCCCTAGTATTTAAATAAGTACAAGTTTGATTTGTTTGTGCACCTCCGGACAATCTAACGATAGGCGTCCAAATGAATACAAGTTTGCTTCATCTATGAAATAGTAAACAATCATCTCAGCTTCTCCTCAAAATTCTAGACCAAACCAAACACATAATTACAAAATTTAATAAATATATATATACTATTATTTGTGAAGTGATTTTTACTATGAACTCTCATGTTAATATTTAAAATGGATAAATCCATTTCTAGAATAACTATAAAAACTAAAATGGATAAATCAATTTCTACCCTTAGTGAATAATTAGGATTATTTATTATATAATTGACCTAGATCTTAATTTACCTTTATCATAAATTAAAAATAATCAAAATTACAATACAATTGGAAAACATTTGTAAAGAAGAAACAATAATTCATATATATATATATATATATTGTGTTTTTATCTAAAATAAGAATTTCATTAAAATTTTAAAGTTCAATAATATTAAGATAGTAACTATATATATATATGTAAAATATATATATATATATATATATATATATCAAGTAAAAGCATAAACTGTATTTGAAAAAAAAAAAGAGAAAATATACAGTTTTTTCGAGTTGAAAAAGGAAATAAAATTTTGAATACCAGCAAAAACTATTCAATGGTTGCAGATGATTATCATTACCTAAAAATAGTAATGATTTGTGATTCTCTATCTATGTTTTAGGAGAAAAAGGCAAGAAAATATATTTTGAGTTTCTTACATATTTTTGTCAACATAATTAATATATTCCATATTATATATATTGTTCTTGAGTCTGAAACTTCTCTAAAGCAGGTTTTCTTTTTCGATTATCATCTCAAGATAGTTTTATTTACCGACTTGTTTTAGTTATGGGTTATCAAAGATTTATTATATGGATCTCTCAATTATTTTTGAGTTAATTGTCTTCTTAATCCAAGGTAAGGTGTTTACTAGAATTTTAAAACAATTAATCATTAAAATATTATTGTAATCAACAAGTCTATTTTTTCAGTTTTAGTCAAATTTCTTTATTAATTAATAAATAATAGAGTATATATTACAAAATGAAACAAAAATAGTTTTTATATGATTATTTTAACTTAATGTAGCCCAATAATTTAATGTCATATTTTTAGATGATGTAGCCCGACAATCTTATATAAGTATTTATTTATTCGTTGTTATTATGTTTTGAAACTACAATTGGTTGATGAGATTCTCATATACTATGGATTTTACCCACTTCCATCCATGGTATATAAGTATTTAAGATATATTTATTATTTTCTGGAGTCTTTTTAGAATATTTACAGGTTCAGATATGTTCTGGAGAAATATGGTGATTTTGGTGTCTTTTGGAGTCTTTTGAGTGCAGAACTACATAGACATGTCAAACTTTTAGTTATATATGGAGACATTTCCACCGTTAGATTGAGCCCATCTTTTTACACAAGATATAGCGTTTAGTTAGCTTTCCAATGCCACAGATTTTAGGTCAATCAGCATCCTGTAGTAGAAGTTATGTCAGTTTTACTGAAGAATGGTCAGTCTGCCTCGCGAGAGGAAGCTGTCGAGAAGATAAAATAAAATTGATCGATGCATCACTCTGCATATCGATCGAAATTGATCCCAGAAAGCGGGCCGGGCATACTTTATGCCTGATTTATGCCCAGAAGTTACCAATTACCAATATGTCACTACACGACCTGAAACCCTATTTTACTAATTTCTAAGCCATTATTGACGGCTACTCTTATTTTTGTATGGAGAGAGAGATATGGATTAAAGAGAGAGATATAAGCACCATGAGAGAGGGAAGATTTTTAAATCCCTTTGTTTCTTTACTTTATTTTGTCTCTTGATTATTCTACTGTAATATTATTCAGACTATCATAATATTTCTTATGAATATGTCTGAATAGACCCCTTGTTAGATTTAGGGTTCTTCAAAGGTTGTGATGCAATCCAGGATGAGCCAATCTTAGATGAACTTAATGATGAAGCTGAATGGATGCAAGAACCAAGTTACTATGAAGAAGATGATATGGACCAGACCCAAAATGAAGATGTTTCTCTCTCAGCCCAAAAGAAGTCCAATGACCAGAAAGAAGATCCATTTGTCATATCTGTTGGGCCCATCACGAGATCCAGGT